>JAVJGJ010000037.1:118834481-118899345 GCA_035590215.1 Microhierax caerulescens | reverse complement strand
AGGAGTTCAGGTCCTGTAGCTTCCCCCAGAACATCCATCATACTCCAGCCTTCCCTCCTGCACTCCTCAGGTCTTCTGAGAACCTCTTAGCAATTGTAGCAGGTTTTTAGCCTTCCCATATGCTCCCGGTGCTGCAGCCTGGGTCAGGGATCTGTCAATCTGAAGCAGGAGTGTATGGCTCTCTACAAATTAAATTCTTAACGATACTGAGCACAGCACTGGATGGGTTTGCCTCACACGCCCAGGACCAGGTCTGTATCCCTCCTTCCAAGCCTCTGCAAAGTGCAGGAAGGGCTCTGACCCAGCCAGCCAAACCAGGGTTACTCTGCTAGCCGCAGGAGAGCTGCTGCTGGTGATGCTTCCCCAGCAAGTCTCTGCCTCGCCAGCCAGGCTGGTCCTGCTCAGGCAGGCACAGGCAGGCTCCGGTGGATGCTCTGCTGGTCTCTAAGCATGGGAAAGTACAAGCAGCAGGGAATGAGGCAGGCTGCTGACGCCTGGGCACTGAAGCACAAGCCCTTTTGAATGGCCTTATCAATTATTCACACAGCTCACAGGCTCAGTGGGTCTGCCCACGGGTCTCCCTTCCTCACCTCTCCTCGTGCTCCGAGCTCTCTGACACAATGTGGTTAGCTGGCTTTTTCACACAAGAGCTGATTTTGGAAGATGTCTCAGGAAGATACCTGAGGCACGCAGCATGCCCACAGGCTGGGAAAGAGCTGGAGTAAGCTGTGCTGCGAGCCATGGATCAATTTGTCGGCCAACCTGCAGCACAGAGTTATGGGACCCTTTGCTAGCAAAGGCTCTGCTCCTTGCTGGGAGGCAGAAAGGTTGGGAAAAGGCCAGGCTCTTTCCTGGAGACAACTGCCCTGCTTTGAGATCATGAGTAATTGCGGGCTGAGGCCAGGGAAGGATCTGACCACCAGCCTCTCAGGGTGGCCTCCCGGGAGCAGGGCACTTCTCACAGACCCCTGGCTGCAGGGAGGAACTGGTGAATGAACTGTGCCACAAATGCTCCTCCTGCAAAGTGCTGTCCTGGCAGCAGAGCGGGATTGGCTCCAGATGTGCTCCAACCCTTCTGCCCCTTGCCCTGTTACTTGCTTATCCTATATTAAACCTATATTAATCCTATATTAAACCTTATTCCTATATTAAACCTATATTATCCTATATTAATCCTATATTAAACCTATTATTAAGTCTCCTGTCTGGGACGTGTGTACAGGGAGTTTCAGTTTCTCCTGTCCTGGAGAAATGTCACACAATGGCTGTGGGGCCAAGGCATTGAGAATGGAATTATTCATCTCCCTCCTCGCATCCATCATGCACAGACCTCTGCGCTGCACGTGCGGGTGTATTGCATGCTGCTGGGGGTGGCACCACCCTTGCACAGGCGTGTTTTGTGCCCCTGCACCAGCCCGGGCAAGGAGGATTACCACTAGCTCAGACATGGGGGTCTCTGTTATTGATGGAGGAGCCCGAAAGGTCTGTTCCTGCTGCTGTGATGGCCATGGTTCAACGTGACTGAGCAGCTCTGTGTCCCCAGCAGATGGGCTGGGGGCATCGAGGAATGTGGGGGTGAGAAGCCGGGGTGCCAAGGGGATCGGGGCCTTTCCTGAGTCTACACTAGGCATTTGCCCTCTAGCTCGCTGGATATCAGGGGGGAAGGAGATAACGAGGAGCCAGCAGACGCAGTGAGGCTGTAACTGATGTGCAGCAAATCCTTCCACCCAAGAGCCAGCCACGTGCAAGCTGGGATGCTCCCAGCCTTGCCCCGGAGACAGGCGATGCTTGCGTGTCTCCAGACTCGATCCCTTGCTCTGCCAGCCTCCGTGATGTATCAGAAGGTCTCTGGTCGCAATGTTCATAGCAGCCTTGTCAGCACTGGGGCAAGACAGCGCAAGAGGTTTTATTTTTGGCTGTGGTGAAGTGGGTGAGGAGGGATAAAACTGTGACATGAGGAGAGCCATGTCAATGGGAGATTCGCCCCAGCTGGCCAGTGCTCTGACCCCACTGCAAGATGCTGGTGGCTTCTCCTGACCGGAGGTGTTTCTAGCAGAGCTCTCCCCTTCCCCTCTCCCCATCTGTCTGATCTTGGCCATGCACACAGAACTGGCACATGCCATCCCTGGGAGGCTCGTCACTCTCGCAGAGGGGTGGGGAGGTGTGAAGGGGTATTTCAAGTGGACTGGGGCGGAGAAGGAGGGTGGGTGATGTTTCTCCCCGCTGCCAGGACGGAGCTGTAGAGAAGGGGGTGCTCACTGCTGGAGCTGGGCAAGGGCTGCCTGCTCTCTGCCTGCAGCCCGCTCAGACATCGCTGCCCCAGGTCACTGTCGTCCTGGGGGGAGCAGGACCCCACTGCCAGTGCTTTGGTGAGAGCTCCGACCTGGGCTGGCTGCTCATTTGTAACAGGCTCTGCGTTCACGCTGTGGTCTCCATCTACGAGCACTCAGCTGCCTTGTCATCAGCCAATTCGATCCATCAGCTTCTTGACAGGCTTGGAGAATAAAAATAACCACCCATTTCTAAGTGCCTATTATGGCACTTTGAAAAATGCCTCCGCAGGCGAGCCTGAATTATTCCCAAAGTACTCATTTTTTAAAAACGTTATTTTAATGTAATAAATTATTTGTACTGAAGAGTAAAAGATTATCCATGTACCCTGATAGCTCTCTGCACAGCGAGGGGTGTGGGCCTGTGCCTCTCATGGGGAGGGTAGTGTTGTTAGCTCTGGGGCTGTGGGGAGCAGAGGAGCCGTCTTAGCCACCTGGGAGCCACCGCGGACGGTCTCTGTGCTGTGGGGAAACACCAGCGGGAGGGAGACCTGCGGAGCTGCCGCTGCCTCTTTACAAAAACCCACATAACCCAGGGAGGACCTTTGAGGCAGCAGCCCAGAGTGATGCAGCATCCTCTGGGCGAGGAAGGACAGCCCTGGCTGCCCCGCACAGCCCAGGTCCACGGGATGGAAACTGCCCATGGGCCAGCCAGCTCAGCGCTCCCAGCAGAAGGGTTTTGCTGTCTCTGCGGCTGGTCTGAGGTGGGCAGCTGCCAAACGCCACCGCAGCACCCATCCCAGAGCTGGGGAAGTGCTCAGGAGTCTTCTCAGCAGCTCTGCGTGTTTCACGGGAGCACCACGGCGCAGGGATGCTCGAATGTCTGCACACCCCTCTGGAGCCGCCTGAGCGAGCCAGGCGGCTGGTAAGCGCGCAGAGAACGAACACCTTGCCCGGGCGTGCTGTGGGTGCAGACGCTTGCTGGGCCGGGCAGGGGTGGGATGGGATCCCTGCGCAGCCCAGCTTGGGCACCGCACAGCCCCAGGCAAACTGCAGGGAGCCGCTGGTCAGGCTGAGCAGAAGGAAGGGGCTCTGCTTGCAGGGAGGCTCGGTGTGATGGTGGGCTGAGGGAGCTGGGAATCCTCCATCTCCCAGCAACCAGCCACTGGGAGCACCATGCCTCCCCTTCCCGCAGGTCCCCCCACCCGCACGGCCCCGCAGCTTTCGGTGCACAACGCCCGCCATGAGCAGCACTGGCTTAAGGATGCCACAGTGACCTGCTCCCTGGAGCACGAGTGCTCCAAAAAAACCTGGGGGCTTTTTAGCAGCATATTTTAAACATCTTCAGGACTTTTTTTTTTTTTCTTGTAGTATTCCATGATATTTTTAATAGCTTTTTTTATTTTTTTCTTAAAACTGTTTTGGTTTAAGCTAAACCCCGAAATACTTGATCTTCACAGCCTTGTCTTGGTAAGAAAAATAAGAGGATGAAACCTTACTTTGGATGAATAATATAAAAATGGTGGGGGTTTTCTTTTTTTTTTTTTTTGTTATTGAACAGGAGTTTGTAAAATATGAATTGAAAGAGGAGATAGGCTCTGGGTCAAGTTTCAAGCAATTCTTCTGTGAGAAGCCAGACCCCCAGCATCGGCTACTGCTCCAGAGCGTGGGAAACCATCACTGGTGAAGACGCGAGGACATGGAGCAGGGCGGGGGGCTGACTGCAGCCTCAGCCACGCCGCGGGGGAAAACGCTGGTGGTCACTGCTGGGAAGGAGACCCTGGCAGAGGACCCAATGCCAACATCTGCCTCCAAGAGGGAGCGGCGCAGTGCGGGGGCTGCGTGCTGCCACCCCTCCGGGCTGCCCCAGCTCCACACTGTCCCCAGCCTCTGGTGAGCTGGTGCACGGAGCCAGCGGGCTCTGGAGCCGCTCTCTGACAGCCCTTCCCCGCAGGGGCTGGAGCCCATCACGTCCCGGGGCTCTCCTCCCCGCCAGACCTCCCCTCCCCGAGAGTCTTGATTATAGGGTAGCCATTCAAATCATTTTAATGAGCTGAGCCTGCTGCGGTGAGGCACCAGTAACTATGGCAACTTCATTCAAAGGTGGCGTGCATGGTGGCTGTGTCAGGATTTGTGTTTCGGGGAGCTGATTGGAGGAGGCGGGCGAAGGTGGGGGTCCTCTGGGAATTTGGGCTTGTTTGCACGAGGGCTTTCATTTAAGGCAGTGACAGGTGGCACTCTCGGGGGGCAGAGGTCCAAGGCAGACAAGTCCCTTTTGGTCCAGGGACCCACCACCCATGGTCCCAGGAGACCCAGGGCCCTACGCCATGGCACAGCACACTGCAGTGATGGGGGGGGGTCTCCTCTCCATCACTGTCCCAGCCGCCACCTCGCAGGTGTTAGCAAATCGGTCTTGGATCCTACAAAGAGCTTGCCCCTTGCTTTCTTCTGACACCCAGGGAAAACAAGTTGTCACTCCAGGCTGGCAGTGGAGCATCGCCAGCCTGAGAGCAGGATCAGGCCCACGGTCCCACCCGAGGCAACGCAGCCAAACCCTGTACTGTGCTGCTCGCTCTTCGCTGCCCCAGCCACGCTGCTTGTCTCGCTTACACCCAGGGCTGTCCTAAGGCACTCACAGAAATTATGGGGTTTGTGTCTGCTTTGTATTAGCATCATGGACAGCCGGAGCAGGCATGTTTTCCGAGTAAATCACTGCCATCCCACTCTGGGCTGGCTTACACAGGGCACCAGATTCAGGGAGGAAATAATTCCGATGTTTCAGTGCCACTGGCAACCATGAAACCTCTGCCCAGCTGCTACAAACCTCTGCAGATAAAATAAACAGGGCACGGGCAGCATCACTGCCCAGCAGGTTAAGCTGCGGGTCCGACCCTGCATGGCTTTGCCTGAATCCAGCTGGTGCTCTCCCCCAGCACAGCTCTGGGGAGGCTTTTTCCACATGGGAAGCACAGGGGAGGCCACCCTGTTTTGCAGGAAAATTCTGCGTGGATGCACGGGGTGCCTGGGGAAGGACACCGCGTCCCTCGGTGCCTGGTTTGCTGAGCACTCGCCCGTCTGCCCCTGGGTAGGGCTTCCCAGGTGAACCCCTGGCACTAGCGCAAGGTGGCTTTAAAGTCCTCCCTTTGGGTAGTGTCACCTGCACGGTGCCACTCGTGGGACGAGAAGATGCCACAAAAGATAGATCCTCCCAGACGAAAGCTCACCAGCTAGCCCTGTCAATGGCGTTGCACAGAGCTTGCCTCAGAGTTTTGCTTGCTTGTATCAGTGGCCTCATTTCCCTCTCAGTCTCTTTGGTGTAAACAAATCCTACCGAAACCAGAGCTTTTCTGTAGACTCCACTTCTAATACACCGTTACATGCCCACTGAGAATCAGGGTGGCAGTTATTCCAGGCTCACACGTGTGTATCTTGGATCCGTGTCTGGTCCCAGATGAATTGCTCGAGTTAAGACTCAGTGAGGTGTAAGGATTTTTTTTAAGCACCTCCTGGATTGCATCAGCAATAAATTTGTGTTTATAGGCTCAGTAGCTGAAGCCTGTTTTTAGGGGAAATGCAAATGGATAGGGAAAGCAGGCTGGTGGGAAGGTGGGGATTTGAAGGGTCACGGGTTGCAGCAAAGCGAGTCCTCCCTGTGGACACCGCACCTTGAAGTCTGCTCAACCTCAGCCCTGTAGAAGTAAGCAAAGAGAGAAATGTTCTCAGCATATCTCTGAGTCTGAAAAACAGTTTCCCGCTCAGGCTGGAGCTGTTCCTGACTCTGTCTCCTTGCCCATTTTAATTAATCCAGCTAGGATCACAGTTACTGGGAAAGCAGAATAGGAAAGGCACATAGACAGGAAGTCAGGATGGAAGCATGGTAGGAATTTTTGGATGAAGAGTGTTTTTTTCCACTGGAAAATGCTGATTTTTTCAAAACTGAACACTTATTTTAAGAGAAGGTCGGTTTTGATTAATTTATTGAGTCAGAAAAAAAATTGGACTGAGTTCTGAATTTGTCAAAATGAAGTGTTTTGACATTCTCAAAGGAGAGGAAAATAATATATTTTCCAGTTCAGATGACCTCTTGTTTTGAAATTTAAGCTAATTATAATTAAACATTTTAAAAAGATGAATACTTTGAAATTAGACTTGGAAGGGAGACACAGCTGATGAACATCTTTAAGATCTTGACTTTTCAGGACAAGCTGGGGTGGAACCTTTGTGCAATCTGAGACATTGGCACGTCTCTCCGCCTTGACTCAGGATGACACAGGAAAATGCAGCCTCGTCCTGCATCCTGGAGTCACCTCTCAGCCACCGGTGCAAAAGCTTTTCCTCCTTCCAGGTTCACAGCGGGTGGACCAGAGCAGTTGAATGGGGACAACTGCAGCTGACAGCGGTGGGCAAACAGCTCTGATGGCACACGTGGGACAGAGCTCCCAGGAAGGTGACTTTTCAGGTGATCCTGTGCAGACCCTGCTTCACGGAAGGGAAGGAGACCCCCGGCTCCATCGCACGCAAGGTGCAGCTGCACCCAAAGAACCAATGGCAGTTGATGGTCCAGGGGGTTGGAGAAATAAAGTGAGCTCCTAGCTTCAACATGCAAGATCATAAAAAGCTCAAAATCCAAAAATACTGGGTACCGAGGTCCCACTGGCGCCTGTCGGGTATGAGATGCTCCCCTGTGCTGACGGCTCTTCGGTTTCGGCAGTGGGACAAGAGCACCACTCACCGCATCTTGTCTCTCGGGCAGCGGGCAGACTGTGAGCCTGAAGTGCAGAGGTGATGTGAAGGTGCCTGTAGCTGAAAACTTCAGCTGAAAACTTCAGCTGCTTTTTTTGGGCCTGTGCAAATCTAAGCTTCTCCCCTCAGCCCCCAGCCCCAGCTGATGGCCAGGAGCCAGGCAGCCCCCACGGGCTGAGGATCAGGAAAGTCGATGGGCAGTAGAGCTGTGCACAGCCTGGCTTGGCTGTGTCAGCAGAGGATGGTCCGTGCTCTTCTCCTGGCCTGGAGCAGCTCCAGGAGAGCAGCAGGATGGGTGGGAGCTGCCAACTTCCCTGCTCCCTTCCAGACTGGGGAGAGCCGCTGAGCACACATGGCCTCGGGGCTCTATAATCTCTAGCCACAAAGCTCTCCTCTAAATTGCATTTGTGCTCATTGGAAGTGATTACATTTTCCTGGAAGGATTTGACCCTCTGGCTGCTGCGGGCGATGGCAGCACTCCTTCTCGGAGGCTTGGCGGAGTGACAGCCAGCAGGAGCTGGGAGCTCTCTGCAGCCCCATCCTTGGAAGCAGCTGTGGAGGCTCCTGGCTCGCAGGAGGGTCAGATGGGCAGAGCAGTACTCCAGTGTGGAGGAGGAGGTGTTTCTCCCACAGGAGACAAAAAGAGCAGAGGACAAGGAGGAAGAGTGGTGCAGACAGTCTGCACTGGCTGCCTTGCCAGCCTGAGACAAAAAACCAGACAGGATGGAGAATGTGACACCATATCGCATTAGGCATTTATGCAACATCAGTGCCGCGGGACCAGCCAAGGTTCAGGGGGTTGGAGGCTCGCTCAGAGCCAGGAAGGCTTCTCTGGACTTGCCTGGGAAGTGGGTGGGTGCTGAGCTAGGGGAGACATCTCCAGCATTTCATGCCAAGCAGGCTCACTGCTTGGCTTCACAACCTGGCAAAAGAGCTGCAACCGGCACCTTCTCAGCGAGTGAGGCTTGTCCATCTCCAGCCCCACAGAAACCCTGGGAACGTCTCAGCAGTTCAGACAGCAAAAACATCCCCTTAACTTTGCAGAGCCCAGGAGCAGGAGAGAAACTCACCTCTTCTCTTTGTTTTATGTGTGCAGGTCCCTGGAAGGTCTAAGGGAGGAGCCGCCAAGGGTGCTAACAGCAGCAATGCATACAGCTGTGAGGTGCACAGCTGGAGACCAGACAGATGTTGTTATTCTGGGTCTTAGGACATGGGTGTGAATCGCTCGGTGCAACAAAGGTCACTTTTAGCTCCAAAGCCTGTTGCTGTGTCACTTCTATTATTCACCCTCCCCGACTTCTGGGTATTTCTCTGCACCTATTTATAGAAGCTGAACAAAGTTCTGGAGGATCCAAGCTACTGGCATCTGCCTGCATTCCTTCCTCCTGGCCACACTGCCCTGTTCCAGGGAGGGAGATGGAGCACAGCCCAGGGTCTGTATCCCTCCAAGTGCCCTTCCCTTCGGGAAGTGTCCGTGATGGACCTGACCACGTCGCAGGGCCAAGAATGAGGAGGACAGGAAAGGAAAACGTCTCTTCTTGTCTCCCAGATAGGCCAGATTAAAACTGAGGCATGGAAAGCACTGTAACAGTTTGATGAAAGACAGTTTGTGGCCAATCTGCCCATGTTTCCTGGACAAAGAAAACATGACCATAAAGTTAAAACCACACAAAGTGCAGAAATTTCGTAGTACTCTCTTTCACATATGGGTAAGACAGAGTCAGCCAGGTTCAGTACATCTTCTCTGCCAGAACATTCCCAGGGTCCCAGTGCTGATGCTTTGGTAAGCAATAATATGCTGCCAAGTACCGAGACTGATCAGAAATTGTCAGGTGTCCTTGGTACATCTCATCCACCAAAACACTGAAACAAACCAGTTTAACAGCAGCAGCACCAACTTGTACAGATGTATGAGGGTCCCTAGAGCAGAAAGAAGTTTTCAGCACAGCCTAGCCCCGATCTTGTCTGGAAGGAGGGTAGAAAACTCATTTTTGAACACCCCAGCAGAAATCAATTTATAGGTTTTGAAGAGAGAGAAACAGTCTTCAAATGAAGCCCCAGCCGCAGACCTCTCCAAAGAGCAGAGGGACAGAAGCCTTAATGATTGCAGCAGTCCCTGTGGTTTTCAAAGCCAGGATTTCCCTCTCATGTAAAACCCAACTCACCCAAAGTTGGGTCAAGATGCAGCTGTTTCCTTGCAAACTCTGTCCACATTGCTTGGTCACCCAGCCTGCCCTTGGCCATGGGAGAACTCATCTGCACAGCACGTGCTGGCTTCATCAATACGTACTAATACAGCAAAATATTCAGTACTGAAAATCACATCTCTGTCTGAGATAGATCCTGCCATAAATTCACAGGTATTTCTGTATAACTGGTTTAGTGATTTAATTCTTGCTGTTCTGATCCTATCTTAGGGTTCGCACCGGACTGGGAGGAGTCTGTACTGCCCTGCAGCTCCTGTAACATCCACCGTTGGGAAGAACCTGCTTCAAGGAATGCACCAATGCAAACACCTTCTCCCCGTGCTTCTCTCCCTGTGTAGCTGGGCACGCACCCCTGGACATGCAGACTAACCCCCTGCCAGAGTGTCCCATGCACCGAGCCAGGACAAATCTGATTATTCCTGATGTGTTCCCAGTGGGAGGCAAGAGGAGAACCAGATGTGAGGGCTGGATGCTGCTGTGATCCTCTTGTCACTGCAGTCCAGAGGACAGAGGCAACCCCGGCCAGCCATCCCAACAGCTGGGGGGGCTGCCAGAGGGGACCCTCCAGCCCCCTGGGGGGCTGCTGCCCTCCGCCTTTCCTCCAGCCCAGGTAGGCAGCTCCGGGCAGGTGCTCTCCACGGGTCCTGGGAGCAAGCTGCGGGGAGCAGGAGGGCTGTAATTACAGAGATAACTCACACCATGTCACCCAACAATGATACATGAAAATGCTACATAAACACGTCTATCTGGTGCTCTCGATTTATCTTTCTGCCTCTCTATTTATTTCTTCCTCCAGCCTATTGCTGGGTACCGTGCAGGAACTGGAAATGCCAGCTGCTGAAAATGCAATTTGTTTTGATTCACCAACATCTCCCAAAATATCTCTGTGACCTCTTGAATTTTTTTGCAATGAATTATGATAATGATGATTTTTACTTACATTAACAAACCACAGTAGCTCAGCATGGCCAACAAATATACATAAAACCCCCAACCAAATATACATATATTACTTTTTCTTTTTTTTTAATGATGAGGCCTTAAAACAGTATCAAACAGGGGTGGCTTTTCTCTTTTCTTTTCTATCAGGCATCAGTACCAAATTTCTACCCTAATTATAACAATGCTTCTACTAATGAAAGAATTCATTTGCCTTCTCTAATCAGCTGGCTGGCTTCGGAAATTGCAGCTGATCAGTGTGGAGGAGGGGCTGTAAGAAAGGTCTGGAGGAGGCAACTCTCATTTTCCAAGGTAACTCAGAAATTAGGAAGCCACATCCACAGGAGGTGTAAATTGGCGATGCTGCTGGGAACACGTGGCAATGCTGGTCGGTGCCTCTCCAGAGAAAGTGACCCCAAAGTCCTGGAGACCCCCTGCATAGTCCCACTCTGCTTCCAGTGAGCTGCAGCCAGGGGTGGAGAGGGAAAAATACTGCTAATGAAAAGTGATTTCTAAGCACATTCGCCTGTTCTTGTTTCTTTTTTTCATGGGTAAAAACAGAGATGCTGAGCTAAAAAGGTGGCTTCTCCCAGTCCCTGGAATGCCACAGGCAGCAGAAGTGCAAGCGCAGGGAAGCCCAGGGGCTTCAGGGTGTTCCTGCTCCCTGTGCAGGGCTGCAGGACCCCCACGCTGGCTCCTTGCTGGGTTTCGGGGTGTTCCTGCTCCCTGTGCAGGGCTGCAGGACCCCCACGCTGGCTCCTTGCTGGGTTTCGGGGTGTTCCTGCTCGGCCTGCTGGCTCCTCGCTGCAGCACGGCAGGGCTGCAGGCTGCGTGCTGGTACCCCAGCACATACGGGACAGAGTTTCTCACTCTTACACCGCTTTTGGACACGGAGCAAGGGGGCTCAGGGGCCTATGTGTGGGACAGTAGTGTGTGTCCCCTCACTGAACCCCTTCTCCAGCAGCCCTGTCACAGTGGCACTCTGGGTCTTGCACTTCACAGCCTACACCCTGGAGCAGAGCACGAGCTGCTGGGGGGGCCTGGGACAGCCCCCAGCTCTCGCCCTCCTGCTATAGGAACCCCACACCCCAGCACAGTCCCCGTGTGCCCAGACAGTCCTTATGTCAAGCTCCATCCAGGTGGTTTGTGAGGGCGTGGGAGCTACAAACCAGGGGGACACCAGGTGTAACGGTGACCGTACAAGTCAAGTCTTTAAGACTTTTCAGGGCCCCGGGTGCTAATGTGCCTGAACAGAAGCTGAGCGTGTATTACCACGCCTGGAAGCTTAAAATGGCCAATGGTCATTAGGAATAGCTCATGATTAACTAATTCCATCTGTGACTAGTGACAAAAGCCCTTACAACATGATGAAGGCTGTCTCAGGGACACGGTCCAGAGGTCTGGGTGATGCAATACTTCGCACGGCCCTGGCTGGGACCCACTTTCTTGCTGCCAAGCAAGTCACTCACGCCCTGTGTACTTCTGCTGCCCTGTAATGATGATGTTCAGTGTGGAACGAGGCGTTAGGATATCATATGGACCACCACACCTCATATTTCTTGTCTTGTAGGTTCAGTCACAGCAAACTAGTGTTGGAGCCACCTCCTACACTGTAGGAAACTCAGAATTTCCACAACCAAACAAGCTGTGGTTAGAGTCTCATACTCATGGATAAAGACTTACTCAACAGGAAAAAGCATTAGGCAACGTAGGACCATTTCCAGGGTATGGATAACTGGGTAGTCATAGGAGCAACTGGAATTTAAGCCCTGCTCTTACAAACCCCTGGGAGAGAAGAGAATCTGCTGATGGGTGGTCCAAATGTGAGGCTGACTTTGGCTTTATGGTGGGAGGCACGTGGGCTTAGCTGCATGCACCAGCCTCATGCCGCCGAGCAGCACGACAGAAGGTGCCGGGTTCATGTAGCTTTGTACAGAAAATCTGCCAGCAGGGTGTTGATTTCAGCAAACGTGGGCCTTCTTGCGCCTCGGGATATGAGGAGATGTTTTTTTTTTAATGTCCCAGGACTTGCCTGTCACTGGGAAACACCCAGAAGCTCCACACAGCCACGCGCAGAGTGGTCCTCACAAGGCATCCCCACAGCTGCTGCATCCACATACGCACCAGCCCTCCTGCGTACACATGCACGTGGAAGGACCCCTCCCCAGCTGGGCAGGCAGCCCGGCTCCAGCGCATCACGGCCGCAGTCCCGGCTCGCTGGCACATGCAGGGATGCAGGGCTCACCGGCTCAGGGTAGCACTGCGGTGGCAGCCAGCGAAGGCAAAGGATGAAGGATGCTCACATGCTGAAGCCGTCAGCGCCATGGGTGCTCATGTGACAGTCGCAGGGTATCTGTTTTCCCTTCAATGGTATAAATGCTCTCTTCAGAACAGCACATTCCCCGCCACCGCTAATGAAAACACATGGTGCGTTTATGCAAAAGCTCCTTCTCATTCTTGGTAATGACATTGGTGGTGGCAGCTCCTGTCTCCTCCTGCTGCCTCGCTCCCTCCCAAGCACCCTTGTCATTTCCCTTCCCTTTATCGACAGCCTTTAATGGGATGAGTCTTTTGCCAGCAGAAAGGAGCCAATGTGTTCTCAGCGGCTGTCAAAGGCACTTCGACTGCATAAAGAGCCTCCCATGTGGTCTCACAGTTAAAATATATATACATACAACAGACAAAACTGTCATCAATGTGCCAGAACCATCATTAGCACTTGATCTTCCTAGCACAGAGGACATGCCTCAGCTAGTTATTTTCATCCTAAATCCTTTTCTTCTGTTTTTGTTTTATTTTGGGAACTGGGTTGGGGAAGGGTATTTTATTTCCCCTACACCGCATGGAAGAAACAACACAGACCTGGTGGGCGCATTATGTTCCCAGTAAGGAGCTGTGGCATCTCTATGGGATACTTTCAGAAAGCGTCAGACAACCTCCCAACCTGCCTACCCCCCTGCCACCCTTTTGTTAAGCTTTAGATGAGACTAAGCTAGCTGGGAAGCGCAGGAAAGGGAAAAACCACACAGCATCAAGAGGGAGAAATAACACGAGGATGAGCACGGAAAGGAGCTGATTTCTCTACTAAATCAGCCCACAAGGGCCCTGCAGCACCGGCTGCCAGCGAGGAGCTTCGCAGGCAGACCTGGCCGTCTGCAGCTGCCCTAAGTGGAGGGAAGGTGCCTCTCCTCCGAATCGATGCTGGTTGTCCCCCTCACCTGTCTGCTGCAGGTCAGATGCATCTGGATCTCTCTAGGGTGGGAGTGATTCAACGGATCGATCTTGTCTGCTGTGCTGGGGACACTGTGCAAAATGAGCAAGGCACGTGGGCTTGTCACAGCAGCAGCAGGTTCCTTGTCTCTCTGCAGAACATCTGTCTGTGGCCTGTCTGCTTTCCAGCTGTGCTTATGGTCTCACCCCTGCGGACAATGTTGCCCATTGGCACATAGTATGAGATGCTGGAGAAAGGAGCTGGCTCACCCGGCGGCACGGAGAGGTCCTGTGGCAGGTAGCACCCCTTGCTGTAGGAGAGGAGCTCTGCTGGCACCAGCAGCAAGGCACACGTGTCAGCACAGCAAAGCCACTTACAGGTCCCTCTGTGCCTTCTGCTGTCCAGACCTCAGCTCGAGAGCACCCACCCAGAGGTATGTTCCAGTAAACCTTCAGGGAAGATCACATCCATCATCATCTCCGCACAGACATGCCTTGGGAGGGCAGTTCTCTGTGCAAGCCCTGTGCTTACCACCATGGGCTTCATCTTGCCCCGCTAATGTTCATCTTCACCCAAGCGAATGTCCTGCCAACCAGCTCGTTTAGACACAGAAATAGAAAAAGGGACCCAGGTGCCAAAAGGAAATTTTCTGTAAGAACTAGAAGAGACCCTGACAGGAAAAGTTTCCTCTGGCTCCCCGGCTCTGGGAACACGATCAGATGAAAAAGCCACCGACTGCAGCCTGCAGCAGCCGCGGGCGCAGTGGCGGGGTGTTCGGGGCTGCAGAGTTCAGAGCAGGGCTTCTGCCCCCCAGCCAGCTTTGGGATTGTAAAGCAGCGCCAGCCACGGCACCCCCGGGCTGGGACGTGGGGAGTGGTGCAGGCGGCTGCAATGCTCAGCTGCCCCCTGGGAATATCCGCACAAGCCACCTGCGTCCCAGCGAGCTCGGCTGAGCCCTTGTGGGAGAAATGGGCAGAATCAGACCGGAGTGATGAACATGCTGGAGGATGCCATGCCGTTTCACAGACAGAAAGAGTGGCTAAATTCATCTACTAAATAATTCACTGTGAATTTTTGCTCTGTTCTAGCAGACACACATCCAGCAGCTATATAATAGGGAAATTCAGTATATATCATAGTAGTTAGACACGTATCCATTACGCACAGCAGTTGTTAATCTTCAGTGAACGTATTTAATAATAGCTATTTATGTAACATACATTAACTACCCCTTTTAAGCTGAAATTGAATGCATATTTGAGAACCTTAATTCAAAGCACTACTTAAAGCTGAGTCTCTGAGTCAGGGTAATAAGGATTTTGAAAGAGGGGTGTTTAAGTACTTTGGAATAAAGAAAACCTTTAAAAATCCCACCCAAAGAGGTTTGTTGCACTTGAAATCCCTCTGAGTGCAGACTGGAGCCATGTGGCTGAGAGGGGAGCCGTGGGCAAAGAGAAAGTGCGGAGCTGACGCATGGCTGGTTATTGCAAGCAGGAGAGATTGCTGAGCGCCCTGGAGGCACCGGAGCCCCAGGGACCGCAGCCTTTGGTGGGGGATGAGCGGGGCTCTGCAGCTGCCCACGGCAGCGAAGGATGCCCCGGGCTGTGGGAATCTCCTGTTGGCAGCACTGCTGCTGCGCAGAGCCCAGCTGCAGCCCGTGGCGTGTGGGGAGGGTGAGGAAGCCCTGTGGTACCTCCAGCCTTGCAGCTAAACCCACCACAGATGTTCCTAGGAAAGGAAGGAAGAAAAAAGCCCAGCTTCACGCAGCACTGCCAGAGTCCACCCATCCCCAGGGAGGGGTCCCATGGTGCTGGGGGTGTGGGCATCCTGTGCTCACCAACTTGGGGCCAGGGATGCTGCTGGGCTAGTACATCCTAAAGCATGCAAAAAATCATCCCTCGAATTTTTTGTTTGAATCTACTCCTCCATCTCTATGCAATACACAATCATTAGACTCGACAGAGGTAGGGAGGAGAGGTGGTAGCAATACAGGATCAAAGTGGGACCCAGTTGTGAGTCAGGGGCACTGGAGCTCCTCCCTAGACAGCATGCATGGTCCTTCAGCTGCCTGGCCACCCAGAAGGACAGGACCAGAGTGCTTTCCTTCTGCCCAGCACCAAACTGCTGCTTCTCCATCCTTTCTGCTCCTTAACAGCCTCCAACCCCTCCTTCCACCCCCCTAGCTCTTCCCTGTCTCCCCGGCCTCCCCAGTTTTTCCCCATTTTGCTGGTTGCTTCCTAAAGTAGCCAAGCTAAAATGAGTTTTCCTGTCAGCAGTGAAGCCACAGCACCTGCCTTTCTCTGGCCTCGTATCTTGAAGAGCGATATTATCAGCGAAGCATCTTGAAGGCTGGACAGTCTTAGCTGGGCTTCTGCGTGGCCATTCTCTGTGGTCCAGTGCTCTAGTTAAGATCCCATTGCGAAGCTTCACTTTGTGAGGGCAAAACTTTGATTTGAATTTCCCTTCCTCTTTTATTAAACCTTGTAGCCTCCCAGCATCTGTCTTGTTGATTCAGACTGTCAACTGCCTGAGTCCAGGACCACCGGCTTCTTTACTCTTAGGGCAACAGCAGATGCTTGGGGCAGTATGTGAGAACAGGGCAAGCACATAGTGATCCTCTCCTGATGTCCAGCCAAAAGGCTCCTAACCCAAAGGTGCCTTTGAATCTAATGCTCCTTGATGAACCTTCCTCTTGTGAATGCGCCTGTGGAGCTGCACGCTTTCTATGCACGCTGTGTGAAGTGCCACCTCCTGTTTAACATGGACGTGGTATCCATCAGCTCTGTGGGAAGCCCCCTGGTCCTTGTTCTGGGAAGAGAGAAAAGCCAAGATCAGCCCATCCCCTTGGGGCCACGCACGATTTTACCAGCTCCTGTCACACTCCCCTTCACATCCCTCTGGAGACAGAGCCAGAACTGCCCACGCTTGAAGGTAGAGCCCACCAGGGATTTACGCAGGGATAGACTGACAGCTTCTGGTCTTTATACTTCTGGTCTTTATTCCTTTCCTAATAATTCCTAACATTTGATTTGCTTTTTCTAACCACTGCTGAGCACAGAGATGACATTTTCAAAGATGCATGTATTATAACACCAAGATCTTGTTCTTTAGCAATGACAGGCAACTCACAGTGCTTTATTTAATTCATAAAGTTAGGGCTGTATTTTCCCATGTACATTTCCATTTATCTACATTGAATTTTATCTGCCATTTTGTCATCAGTCACTTGATACCATGAAGTCTTTCTGCAGCCCTTTACAAGTGGTCCTTGTCTTTACTACCAAAATAATTCAGCATCTCCAGTTCTCAGCTGTACATATTATTGCAAGAAAGAAAATTGATGCTAATAAGCCATCTGTGGCAGCATGCAGCTCAGCTAAACCAGGTCAGCTTCAGAAGGGATGTGGGAGCCAACCTCCACACAACCCTCGATGGGACACAGTGTTCTCAGCCAGGTTGAACCACCTCTCTCTGCCTGAGACCTAAACAGGGAAGGGAGCTTCTCCGCCACAGGTTACCTGTGTGTCTGTGGGCTGTAGCAGAACAGCCTTCCTGGCCTCCTCTTTCAAAGATGAGGCCAACAAAAGCTGCAAAGAAAATGTGGTTTGATTTTCTAGCCAGGAGGGAGAACTTCACCCCTCTCAAGCCCAGGGTTTCTGCTTGATCACAGCAGATCCTGCAGCAAGATATCCAAGTGCATGAAAGCTTTGAGTGATGGACACCCCACCACGTGCAAGAGCAAGCTGTTCGAGGGGTTTATCTCTCTGACTGCTAACACTGGCACTCAGCTCCCTCTCCCAGTTTGTCCGGCTGTACCCTCCAGCTGCTAGCTGATATTCTGCCTTTGTCTGCCAGCCAGTTGGCTTTTTGGTATCTCCTCCTCTCAAAGGCACTTCTAAACTGAAACGAGTCAGATATTGATGTTGTCTTGGATTTAATAGTGCTGTTAATACCTTGCACTTCTTACCCCTCACATTGCACAACAGATTTCCAACACCTCAGACCATCCCTTGAGTTATTTTCTGATGTTTTCCAAATTTGCCACCATACTTCTAAAAATGTGGACCTCTGGCACCAACAGGGAGCTGGGTGGTTGCCTCGGTAGTCCGTGTCCAAAGGCAATGCCGTGTCCCTGCTGCAAACTGGTATTTCCCTGCTTATGGAGCCAAGAGCTGTTTCGGGTCTGGCAGCAGCATCACCGTGGCTACTGGTTTGTTCATTATCCACCACATCCGTTTCAAGGCTTTTACTTTGTAGCATGCAGTCACCTCTCTTTGTAAAGGCCAGATTGTTCCTCAGATTTGGAAGGGGTTTTTGGCCTTTTTTGAAAACCCAGAAAATGAAATGTTTTTTTGCAACAAGAGCTGCATGGGAAAGAGATTCCTTTCAGTTCATTTGCAAACTGTGCATTTGTTTGTTTGTTTTTAATGTTATTCAGGCTTGGAACAAAGATAAAGGTTTTCCAAATTATTGTCAAATTGATTTTTAAAGGGTTTGGAGTCAACATTTCATTTGACAGTATCGGAATACTTCACTTCAATCAAGCTTTTGGATTTTTCCAAATTAAATGAAAGGGAGTTTTTAAACTGAAGAATGTTTCAGACCCAAAAAATCAAAACATTTCATTCTGAACATGTCAAAACTGGCCATTTTAAATGTTTTCACATGCTTTTTTTCTCCAATAAACAAAATTGGGCAAAATCACCATAATTTTTCAAAATACTTCAGCGCTGACAAACTTGTGTTTCCACCGTAGAAAAGTTGCACAAAACGAAATTTATTGATCTCCAGTCCCAGAGTGGCATTCAGGGGAAAAAAGACCTCCAGAAATGCAAACACTAGAATTCCCAGGCAAAAATTAATTCATCCACTCTCTCGATAAACAGCATTTTCCAATCCTAATTTCTGTTGATAAATTGCAGTGTGCCCTATCAGCATGCGTGGCGCACAACGTGCGCATGGTGCGATTTTTGCCCTGCTCACCTGCCTGCTGCAAGGAAACTGTGTAGGTCTCTACTGGTCTGCAGTGGTATGAACTGGGCAGCATCCCCTCTGTGTCAGCACCCCAGTTTATCACTGTGGATAATTGCACTTCCCTTCCTGTCTGGGAGCTGCGAGGAGTCCACCAGCCTCATTTCACTGAAAGCCTTAGATGAGACGTAAAAACACCTCAGCACAAATCTAAACAATGTCTCTGCTTAATGGTCGCCGAAGGGGCATTTTCCTTTGGAGCAAATCCATCACCGCGGCGAGTGTCAAACTCCCAGGGCTGGCTCTTTAGGCTGAAAAGGCTCTGGCACGCTCCGCTCCGCTCGCGCGCTGCAGCAACACCCACTGCTGCACGGGGTTTGTGCGAGATGCAACTAAGCACCCTCCAAATATTAATGTTGCAAGTCTGAGGTTAATTAGTCTCCACAAATCAATACTAGGCTAGTTCTAGGCACGGGAGCAACCCACGCCTGCTCTGCAGTGATGTGTTCCTGCTTTCTCCCTCTGGGCTCCTGCCAGCACCTCTTGGCTTGCACAAGGGGCACGTTGTGGCAGGGGACAGAGACCCCCGCCCCAAGCACCACACTCCTGGGCAGGAGCTGCCCGGCTCTGCACCGCCAGGGCAAACGGAGCCGATTTCCTCTGCTCCCCAGCCTCCTTGCTGATTGATTTATGGAGTGTGAGATTAAGGGCTGGAGCTGGTAACAGGGAGCTTTGAAATGAATGAAATTGCAAAGAGGATTTATAAGTGTCACTGTGTTGCTCTGGCAGCAACCCCAAGCAGGCACTTTGTGCCAGGTGGGGGGGGCTGCGGAGAGGGCTGGCACCCATCAAAGGGCTCACGTGGCTCGCCTGGGGCAGGCAGGCTGGGCTAGCAGAGCTTCATCCTTCCCCTTCTGTGTGCGGTAAATGACCCATACAGGTAAGAGGGTGTCACGGGAGCATCGTAGTCTTGCCTCGAGTAAGGCGAGGTGACTCAGCAGGTGCAAGAGTTTCTCTTCTCGAGGTTTTCATACGTTGATTCCCTGCTGTGCTGTGAACGTGCCACCCATGGGCACAAACAGCATCTGCAGATTCGGTGTCATCTGCACGTTGCACCACTTGGGTGGACAGTCCCTGCATCACCGCAAGTCAATTAAAACATCGCAAAGCAATTGCAAAACACCTTCAGCCACCTGTTCTCTTGCATGTCCTTCTGATACCTGAACCATGGCCCTCCATTGTGGCCTTGAAGCTTCCTGATGGCTTCCCTGGAGCAGTGGGACACCCCCACTGCTCATATTGGGGCTCCCATTTCTTTACCACCAAGGAGACTTCGCAGTCCAACAGAGAGTGCCAGTGCTACGAGCATCTTGGGTCAGGAGGCTGTGATAACGGGAGGTCTGGCTCTCTTCCTTACATGTCGGTGATTAAATTTTGCCCTGAGCTCATCACAAGCCGCCAAAGTAGCAATGCAAGTCTGAGGCGGGTTTGCGTTACACTGGGCACCTGAATATGTGCGTGAGGTTGTCTGTGTTATTTGAACAATACCCAAACCCGCCATTTCATCACTTCTTGTGCACTCTGCTGTCTCTCCTAAACCACGGCGGCAGCAGCCCTGGGATTTTGCCTCGCCCATGGCCTTGAACTCTGTGGATCTTGCAGCAGCATGTAGATAGAAAAGCAAGTGCATTTAAATACTTGCAAACCAGTGGCAAGGAAACCCAGCTAGCCCTGTCTGAGCTTCTGGCCCGGGAAATCTGTTGCTTTTATCCTTCTGCAGCAAAGCTCCAACACAGCGGGTGGGAACGGCTGGTGAGCGGCGGCAGGACCCCACGGGGGTCTCAGGGCAGAGCAGCACCCTGCTGAGCAGAGGGAGCCCAGCCCAGGGACAGGCCAGGGGAGTGATGAACGTGCTTTTCATGACAGCCAGCTCAGCACCGAGGCAGTCACACACCAGCCCTCGGCCAGCCCCGGCACAGCAGGACACGGCTGATCGAAGCCCGATGGATCGAGGAAGATCAAAGCTCGCCTTTTATCTCAGTCTCCCTTCTGCCTTCTTCCACAGCTGGAGGGCGTGTGTTCCCCTTCTTTGTAGATGCTCCATCCCCTTCTTTAAATCTTCACTTAAAGCCTTCCTTTCTTCTCCAGCATGCAGCTGAGTCCCTTCCGAGTGTGCTGTTGTAATGCCCATGGAGGATCCTATTCTAGAGGCATAAATTACACTGCACCGTGTCGGCTCCCTCTCGCTGAGCATCGTTTTCAGGTAACGCTTTGTGTTAAGTGCACATTAACCAGTCCTGAACTGCTCCAGCATCACAAAGAGCAGCTCAGGGGGACACCCCTCTGCCTGGCGTTCATTAGGATCAATGTCGACAGCACAGCCCAAACCAGGATGAAGCCTGACCCCCCCCCCCCCCTTTCTGCTGCCGGGGCTGCCATTACCTAATTGGATCCAATGTAACGTATTAGAGTACACATTATGAGATGACACAAATTGGGTTTGGCTCTTTCTCAGCAAATGAAGGGGCCTCAGTTATTGTAATGAGCACAGCGAGAAGGAAATGCTTGGGCGTCCCTGTAATCTCCCGTCTAAGAGAGCCCTCCGGGCTGACGCACCCAGCCCAGTCGCACGCTGCTGCTGCCCCCTTTAACCTGCAACACAGGGCAGAAGTGCCGCTTGGGCAACCCCCTGCAACTGGCTACAGCAGAAGGGCTCAGGTCTTGAAAGCCATCCCAAATCCCATGGGTGATGAGGGATGCATGGATCCATTTACAGGGGCCCGGCTGGCTGAGGAAAACCAGGCATCCCAGAATATAACTGGTTTTGGCACTGTGGGCTTATGCATGAGAGGTCAGTTCTCCATGAAGTGGGACACCTTGCAGGGTTGCAGAGGGTTGCTGCTGAAGTCCAAAGACACTGAAGCCAAGCCTCAGCAGTGCCCAAACTGGGTGAGTTCCAGAGGACTCTGTTTCCAGCCTGTTCAGCCCAAGAGCTGCTACTCATCACCTCGTCCTGCTGGTGCCTTGGCCCTTTGTCCAGGACCCTGCGGATCCGCTCAGCTCCACTGGGAAAATGCACAGAGCACCTCTCCACTGGCCCTCCTGCCTGGGTCCCCAGCAGAGACAGGGGCCACCACATCTGCAGGTGCAGGTGCTGGCCAGAGGGTTTCATCAATTCTTAACCCGGCCAGTCAGCGTTGCCCTCCGGTCCCTCTTGAAGAAGCTCTTTGCTAACCACGAGCACAAGAATGGTCACTGCGCTGTGCAGAAAGAGGGTTAAAGTGCTTAATGTTTACTGTGTTTATAGTAACTGCAGATGATGGTGTTCATATGCGCATCCAACCTATTTTAATATCTTGTGGCAATAAGCTCCACAGATTAACCACACGCTGTATAAAAACTTGTATCGGTTTTGAATTTACTGCCTTTTAATTTCCTGCATTATGATTTTCTGCATTTCCCGAGTCTGATTTCTTGCAATCCTTATCTTCTCATCACGCTCCAAGATCAAATCTGAGGTATTTTCTTCTTACCACTGAGACCAAAAATACCACGCAACCAGAAATTCTTGCAATGCTTTGCCATTTGTACCTTCAGTGGGGCTTTTTTACCCCACCCACCCCACCCCAAAAAAACAGAACAAACCCAAAGCAAAAAAGTGAAGCAATATTGAACAATCCTAAGCAAAGCACAGCACATCAGGCTCTGAAAATGGGTGCAAAATTGGAGTTTCTGCTTAAGATGTTCCTATTCGAGGAACAAAATAAAGAAATAGGTGGCACAGGGAGTGTTTTGAGCAGATACACACCACAGGGACACGTGTTTCTTGTCTGAAGGGAGTCAGAGGTGCTGGGGGAATTGGCACCAACAGAGCTGCTGGAGCTGTAAGAAGTCTCCTTGATCTACAGCTCTTTCCACCTCACTTTCTGGCTGTTACCCTCACAGTCCTCCACTGAGATGAAGTCTCGGTCCAAGGTATAGATGGAAGATGTGTCCAGCAGAGACAAGACTTGCCCAGCAGTCTGTGCCCCGGAGAGGTGAGCATCGGCCAGCACCAGCCAGGAAGGTGTGAGGCTTGTCTCAGTGCGACCAGGAGCCCAAGCGCTCGCAGCAGCTCAGCACGTGAGCACCAGGAGCAGGCAGATGCCTGCAAAGGTCCTCGCAGCCGGTCAGAAGAGCCATCGGTGCCTGGGCACCCAGCGCTGCAGACAGCTCAACCCTCTCGCCCCTGCTGCGCCCAGCATCACCTCACCAGCCAGGCTCCCTCCTTCCCACACCTCTAACAGAGGAGCACAAAGTGACAGCCCCAGGGTCATCCCTCTTGGTGCCGCACGGGTCTCACCGCCCTGGCTCTGGTGGTCGTGGAGCAAAGCAGGGGGTAGGTCCTCTCCACCATGGGCCCAGGACACAAGGACCATGGTGAGTGGTGGCACAAGGCTGGCACAGGGCTAGCGGGGGGCAGGGTAGCCAGGCAAAGTAACACCCGAGCAATCGTGGGGGTTGTGAACTGCCAGAAAGGCGCAGGCTTGGTCTCAATCTTGCAAGACCGGGATGAGAAGCTGGTCCTGGATTCTCGCAAGGAAGATGAGGGTCTCCCGCTGAGCACCGTGACACTATGCTAAAGTGTTCAGAGAGATCTTCCTTCCCAACCCAGGCAGCTAATGGCTGGTTTATGTCCTGAAGCGTGAGGGTTTAGGTCCCCTGCAGATTTTTATCCCATTTAATGTAACTGTAGATATCCTCTGTATTCATATAAATGAATAATCCTTTCTGAATCCTTCTAAGCACTTTGCTTTAGCAGGCTGGATATTATTAATCATAATGCTCTGCACTTAGACAGCATTTTACCTATTCATAGCACTGAACAAACACTGGCTAATTAACCCTCCCCATGCCGTGGGAGGCAATTATCACCCTTGCTGCCTGGAGGGGGAAGGTGGCACCAAAAGTGGCCCTGAGTGGGGATTCGGGGCCAGTGCTGCCCCTTCTCCTGCAGCGTGGCGGTGGCTGCGGTGGACACAGGCCATTATTTCTATGGCTATGGACCTACCTTAAACTTAGACTTCCTTCCTGAGAATTGTGGAAGAACATAATTTTATTCCCCCTACAACTGATTGGCTTTATGCACTGAAAGTGCAGAAAACTGAAAACTAGAACTAAAAACATTTAATTAACTAAACAGAAATCAACATTCAGGGAAGAGAGATGTTCTTGGGGGCAATTTCTGTCTAGTCAAAGCAATGGGGAGTTGGGGTGGGTGGAGGGAAATGCCACCAGAGCAGCTCTGGATGGTTTTGCTGTGCAGCCACCACCAGCTGCAGGGGAATACTGATAATAATAATAATGATGCTAACGATAATATTTCTGTGCCTGGTTTCCCTGCAGCATCCTGCACAGACAGATCCCAAAGCACATTATAAATGGAGTTGCTGTTGTCACTGCTCTTGCACAGGCTGGGCTATCACAAATGCCACGCAGCCAAGAGCCAGACCTGAGCTGCCTTCGCATGAGGCAGCTGCTAGGGGTGGCTGCTGTCCCCTGAGGGGACCGAGCCTGCGAGCCCCCCACTAGCAGGGCTGCCACCGTCCATCTTCTTTCCCTGATGATGAGGGACCTTGCACCCCTTCCTTCTATGTGCTGCTCCGCTGCCAGAGGGACCATGCTGGTGGAGGCAAGCCTTACTCTCCTTTTGCTCTTTGCCCCATCACAGACGATGTATTAACCCTTCCTTTCCCAGAGATAAGGCCCAACCCGTGAATGAGGAGGAAGCACTCGGTGGCCAGGAGACTGGCAGCTCATCACTGGGGTCCTCTCTCAGCCTTACAGCAAAGTTCTCACCACAGGATGGAACAAGACAGGCAGGATCTGTCCCCCTAGACAAGAGAGATGCTGCCAGGGAAGGCATTATCAGGGTGCATGACTTGGGGCAGGAGGGTGGGCATCAGGAGCAGCAATGTGCAGAGGGGCTAAGTCCTTTTAACCCTTACTGGGCATGGATATGCTTTTCTTCCCTGTTAATCAGGCATGGGAGAAGCACCCTCCCGCAGCCAGTTGCCGAAGGAAAGGCACCAGGCTCGGCTCTGCATGATGCTCCTCGCTGCGGCAGCTGCGCGGCTTGCTGGCAGGCTGCAGCAGTTCCCCTTCCTCGGGCTGCCCTTGCCTGACCACCTTGGAAAGCAGGTCACGGGGATTTCTCATTCAGCCAGGAGGACAATGCTCCTTCCCAATCAGGTTTCACCTCCAGGCACATCTCCAGCTGAGCTGAAACTGCCCATTACTTTCCCAGCTGAAGCCCTCATTTTGCAGACAGAAGGCCGTTTATTGCCAGATAAATAACGCTGCAGCTTGCAGAGCCGGCTCAGGGCAGCACAGGGACATGGAATTGCGAGTCAGGATAATCACAGGTGTATATCATATCTCAGGGGGATATTATATCAAAGGCATGCTCCCCTGTATGAAGACAGCAGCTTGGATTTGACTCAGATATCAAGCGCTCAGTGAGCGTGGCATGTCTACGCCTCTTCCCTTCTATCTGGTGCACTTAGCTGCCCTCTCGGTGGATTGCTACTGCCCTTATCTATCCCGAATGCTAATGCACCAGAGTATATTCGTATTGCCCCGATGTCAGTTCTGTGGCTGGCAAATGTGATAGATGAACTACCCCGCTCGTGCTGCTAATGGAAACCCAGCACAAGCAAGAGCCAAGAGAAATACTCGTAAGTCAAAATAGATGCTGTAATTTTCAGTTTGGTGCCTGAGATTCCTGCTTCCCTCCCTCTGATCGAGGAGGGGGACTTCATCTGCAGCTGTTGGAGCTCGGTGCCTGCGTGTGAGCATGGTGGGGAGCACATTCTGCCGGGACCCAGCCCGGAGCAAGAAACAACCCCTTTCCCTGAGCCCCAGGTGGGCTGGCAGAGAGAAGAAAAGGGGCTTGTAGTGCTCTGTCTCCTGCAGCAAAGGGAAGGGAGGAGGACTTCGTGTGGTGTTGCCCGGGTGTGTTCTTGCTCTGTCAGGGGCGCTGAGGAAGTTTCCTTTGCCTCTGGCACCCAAGGAGCTCTGGGGCTTTGCTTTAATCCCCTGCCGCACCTGAGAGATGAAGGATTGACCCCTGACAGGGCACCAGTCCCTCCCAGTGCAGCCACTTCCCCTTCCCTCACGCTGCAACGCCAAGGCACAAGGAGGCTTTGCAAAGCCCCTGGAAGCCGAGGGCTGGAGCACGTGTGTGACCCTCTGGGCAGATGTTTGCTGTCGCATCCCTGGCAGCACCCTGAGCCAAGTGCCCGAGGTGCTGTGGATGCTCCATATCAGCCCATCAACAGCTGCTGGAGGTTTGTGCTGTTCGTAACCAAACCTGCCCAAGGCTGAGGGATGGAGTAGCTCGGTGCCCATTCCTGCTGTGCTGGATGATTTGCAGCAATAGCTTGAACCCCACCTAAGGGCCGCCTGGAGGGAAGGACGCCACTTTAATGTTTAGGGGACCTGAGTTCAAATCTTTGCTTCTTTTCAGACTTGCAGTGGGATCTAAGGCACGTTGCTTTTGCTTGCCTCAGTTTCCCCAAGCCATGACATGGGGTGGCAGCTGTGCACTGCGTTCCAGAGCCCAGAAGGAAAAGCCATTTGCAGAGGCTAACAATGCAGAAGTGCACGGTGCTTCCACACCACTTCTCTCCCACGCCAGGGAATTAGCTCGGGAAGCCTGCACAAGGGAGAAATCCCCTCTCCCCCTTGGTCTGTGCACTTGTTACCCTGGGAGAGCTCCGGTAGGTGATGGATTGCTCGAGTGGGAAGGCAGCGGTGCCCTTTCTGTTTGTGTGGAGTGTGTCTAATATACTGATACATGCTGCATTCATCCCTTTTAAATATAAATCAATAAGCTGCTATATTTCAAAAGAGAAGAGAGCACCGGCCAGTCAATGTGCAGTATAAACGTCTTCATTCCCCAGGGTCCTCCTGGCTGGCCTGGAGGGCCGTAGCACGCAGCCACCGGGGGAGAGGAGACGTGCTCAGGCCTTTCCAGCGAGCTGTGCCAAGAAGCAAGTAAAAACATGTCAGGGTTTTCCCTGTGTCCTGATGCTGCCAAGATCCTCAGCAGCAGCCGTGCACCGGAGCAGCCGGACGGCTGGCCTGCAGGGAGGCACCTGCGCTCTTGGTGACCACACTTGTCCCAGACATGGGGCCAGACGGCTCAGTATCTCTTTCTGCTCTGCAGGCTGGATCATTTGCAGCAGCCTGAACACCACGTTTCTGTTTTCCCTGACCTTGGTCCGGTGGATGTGGGGCACTGTGCATGTGTGTGTAGCGCAGGACCTAAGGTGCGATGCTCAGTTACACCAGCCTCATGCTCCGGAGGAGTGAGGGCACTGCCTGTGTTTACATCTAAGCTGTTGGAGCATCCATCCTTTTCCTTAGGGTACACATGCATTTGTGGTTCTGCGCTGTCCTTTCTCCAAAGCCCATACCCTCTCCATCCTTTGCCCCTGTGGCTTAGCCTGGAAAGCCTCCTGGGCATGGGCTGTGGCTGCACCTACACAAGACCCTGCCCCCCAGGGCAGACCCCAGTGCCCCACATCCTTCCTGGCAGCTGAGAGTGCAGGAGACCAGGCTTAGCAGGGAGAGTGTCCTGGGATGAAACATCTCCCTGGCCCCAGGGCCAGGGCTGGGAACTGGCACCGGCGGAGCAGGGACGTCAGCTCTTCCTGGCAGAAACATATTCTGGCTCCAACAGCGTGTGTAGTGCAGTCAGATTTTCCTTTTATTTCCTACCACTGTCACGCCTGTCTGTCCGTACCATGCAGGGGCTCTCATCTGCCACCAGCAGCCGGGGGATGAGCCCTCAGGGGTCAGCACAGCTAAAGCAAAACCTCCGGCCAGTGCAGGGAAGGTGCCAGCTGATGCTCCAGCCACCGCTGCTGGTGCACGAACACATGCACTCCTTCCTGTCCCTTAGCCTGAGGAGAGCTGGGCGGTAGCGCTGGTGGTGTTAACATCATCGTTTGAAAAAAAAGTTAAAATCTACTCTGCACAATTGCAAAATGGTTGCGGATTCCAGAACTGTTAGTTATACAGCAGTTCCAGATCTAGATAATTATTTATGAACAAAAAATGTCAATTTGTATAGACTCCAACATTTCACCTACTAAAAAGCTCACCCGTTAATTCATGTTGTATTTAAATGTTCATTTTAGGGCAGATTTCTCTGGTTAATTCACACAATTCTCTTTCAAGTCCTTTGGAAGCCAGAGTTGAAGTTGAAAAGGAGAAGTGGCCCTTTTTCTGGAATCTTCTGCTAAGAAAAAATGTTAACTATCTCTCAATATTTTATTAATAATCAATTTCTTATGATTATTTTTTTAATGAGATGTCATTACATAAATGCCCTCATTTTCTGGAGTGCATTTGGTGTTTGTAAGAGTCTGTGATAGAGTTTGCATGAATTATTCCCATTCAATTGACTATTCCCAAACTGTTCACGTCAATCATCCTCCATTTATTACTTGAGATGTGTGGTTGGCCACTCTGCTTGCTTGGTATTATTGCTAATTGGGTGACTGTAGTTTTTCAAACAAGAGAAATATAGGGTTAGTGGTAGCACAGAGGAAAGCATGCAACCACCAGTTGGCAATGTGGGTAAACAGTCAGATCTGGGAAATTTCAGGATCGGCAGATGTTTTCCAAAATCTCTGGGTTTCATTTGAACGGTCACATCCAGAAAACTGCCCACACTTGGGCCAGGAGAGCCACAGCAGGACTCCTCTCTGAAGCTGTTTACCCGTGTCATGCAATAACTCCAGGAGTAGGGATTTGATGGCAAGGTCCAAATTTCCTAGCCTGAAGTAAAAGGAAAAAAAAAAAAAGCATTTGGGGATTTGTAATGGTATGGATCCTTTCAGGATTGTGTGGTCCAACGTAATAACAAAAATTTTAAAAAATGCCATTATGTAAAATAATAAAAGAAAATTAAGGATTTATAAATGCACAGATCCTTCCAGCACTGTGTGATGCAGTTGCAGTTGTGCTAGAGAGCATCCTGGTAAGGAAAATCAAATCTTATGCTTCAGGGCACGGGGACACATTTCTTGGGGTCAGGAAGCACCGTTCCACCACCAGCCAGGATGGGCTGGGTCTCAGTTCATCTTTCACTAACTGCAAGGTTTCCAGCCATTCCACGCAGGGCAAAAGCCGGTGACCCTGCAACGACTGCTCTGACACCAGATCAAGTGCCTCTGGGTCACCTCCCCGAGCCGAAGCCACCCGCTGCAGGAGAGAGCTCGCGGGGGAGCACCGGGACAAGCGCACATCACACCCGCTGCGCACACTGCGCACAGGCGTGCACGCCGCGCTGCTGGCGGTGGGAGGGAATCCCTGCACTTCTGCGGGGCGGGGGGAGTCGGGGGCGATAAGACACTGGCAGCATTCAGTAAGTCTCAGAGTCCGCTGCCTAAGTGAGACGTTGACAGAAACAAAAGAAACCCCGTTAGGAAATCTCTCTCCCTCCACCTGGAAGAGGGCGAGGGGTTTGTTCGGGGCTGGGGGGGTGGGGAGCGGGAGGTTTGCATACATTTCAAGCCTCAGCCGAAATACAAAGTGCTTTTTGTGAACGCAAGAGAAAAGGACGTGAAGCAGGCAGAAGAGGAGGAGGAAGAGCAGGGGAAGGATGCCTCAATACAAAAAAGCTTAGCCTGATAAAATATTTAGGACGGGCTCACACATCAGAATATTAATGCTCTGCATTCCTTGTGCTTGCACTCTGTTGATCTTCATTCTCCAGTGACCTTGTTTACAGTATCTGAATTTGCAGTCTGCATTTTAATAAGGCCCTGAGAGAAGGTCTGAGACACAGCGTCTCACTGAACCAACTTCAAAACCCTCCTCCGACTGGTTGAAATTCTGGAGGATGGGATCTGGCTCCGGGGTGCCTGGTGCCTCGCACCCACTGAGGGCAGACCCTCCGGAGAGCCCGGCTGCTTCCCACCCCGCGTCAGCCACCACCACCTTGGGCTGGGAAAGTGGGGCAGCATGGGGGGACTCTGCTGTGCAATTAATCAGTTTTCCTTCTCACCTTGCTCAAAGGCTTGGTGGAAGCTTGGCCTCCTCCACACCATGCCAGCAGCCCCCGTGCAATGGCTGGATCCCTTCCTCTTCCTCCTGCCATCACCAGGTGACCCACGGGAGATCGACCAGCTGCTCCCCACGAGCTCTGCCAGCCAGCACAGAGCTAAGCAGCTGGAAGTGATCAGGAGCCACGGTCCCCTCGTCAGGCGCAGGAGAGGTCTGGAGGTGGCCGCTGTCTCCTGCAGCTGCCGGGAAAGCGAAGCGTGTTCCTGAACCTGAATTGCCTAATGGG
Source organism: Microhierax caerulescens (assembly GCA_035590215.1). Taxonomy (NCBI): domain Eukaryota; kingdom Metazoa; phylum Chordata; class Aves; order Falconiformes; family Falconidae; genus Microhierax; species Microhierax caerulescens. Next base: position 118,869,660 of record JAVJGJ010000037.1, on the reverse strand, counting down.
CTGTGAAGGGGTCTCAGCAGGCAGAGCCCAGGCTCGGGGGGATGTGGGGGGGAGATCGTGCAGTCAGCGTGTTTGTCACATCTGTTGGCTGCTTCCACGGAGATGCTGTCGAAGATGGGAGCGTGCAGGAGGGCAGGGAGAGCTGGGGAGCTTTCCCTGGGGATGTGCCAGCATCCAGCTCTGCTTGCTCACGGGCTGCCGGGATCCGACCTGCCTCAGCCAAGCTCTGGATGTGAGACCGCGATGGCACGAGGCTGGTCCTGCTCCGGTCTCCGTCCACCCAGCAGAGGGTGGTGGCTGCCCGTGGACACGCTGGTTGTGCAGCTCAGGGCTGGCTGGTGCTGGAGATGCTCGAGGACGTGCTGGGCTGTGCATGGGACTCCCCGGGACTGGTGGTGTCCTGTGCAGCACGACAGCAGCTGGCAGCTCCTGCAAAGCCGTGCTGTCCCCAGGGACAGCCCTGCCCTCTTTGTCTATGGCGCAACATGCTGCGAGCTTGGTGCAGCGCCCAGGCACGGCACAGCGGGCACGCTGGCACCACAGCGCTGGGTGGGAGCAGAAAAATAACAACAGAGCGTCTGGGGGTTTTGGAACAACCCCCTTGAAAGCAGATACTGGAAATGAGCTTAATGGCGGTCACACCCTTTCAAATATCCTGATCCAAACCATTTAGAGGGTGGGGGAGACCCTACCCCAATCCCATCCCACTCCTATTTGTTCTCGCATTTAGAAGACTCGGGAATGCCCCGTGATTTGAAAAAGCGTCATCCCTCCTTCTCACCACCCACACCATCTTTCCTTCTCGCCCTCACCAAGGACCGGTTCCGTGCTGTACCATGCCTGGTGTGTCCTCGTGGTGCCACAGTCAGGGGACTACACACAGGGGCATCCTAGAAAGACAGCCCAGGGCATGCTGCAGCATGGCCAGAGTGCCAGGAGCAGGGGGTCAGGCTTGGCTTTGTATCGGCACAGCGCTTTGCATGTTTTTACCCTGACATAAATGAATGAATCCTCCAAGAGATTCTGGGAGGGAAGGGAGTGTGGTTTTTTTCTGTTCTACAGATGTGAAGATACAATGTGTAGTCACTGGCAAAGCAAAGATAAGAACTTGGAGCAGTTTCCTTCCAGCCCTGCCTCTCCCGCTGCAATAATGCCTCGGCATCCGCAGGGCCATGCAGCTGGCTGGGTGTTTCTGTTCCTGCACAGCACCGTCCAGACTCCTGAAGGAGACCTTCACTGCTTCGCTCCTGCTTTCCCCTGGGAAAAGCTCATCAAGCCTCTCCCCTTTGACTCCTCACAGAGAAACAGCTCAGGGCAATGCATCATCTTGCCTGAGGAGTCATACGGCCCTGTGGCACCCAGGGTCCTCTCTTGGGGGGACAAGGATGAGCTCCACTGCCTGGTGTTCCTCCCCCCTGCAAAAAGGGAAGACTCACTATGTGGGTTTGGGAGGGCTCTGAGGGCTACGCTGGAGCTCTGTGATGGCCAGCAAAGCAGGGAAAATGTGCACCTCCACCTCAGGACACAGTGATTGCCCTGACAGAGGTTCAGAGATTATGTTCAAGAGCAGCATGGGATGTGTCCTCCTCCCAAGTGACCTTTTTCCCTTCTCTGAAGAGCTCCAGGCACAGAAGTGTATCGTGTACCAGTCTCTCCTCAGCACGTCCTTGGCTCACTTGACTTTGTGTGCAGCACAAGCGCAGGCTCGTGAAGTTTGGCCCTGCAGCTTTCTGCTTCCCAGACAGCCACTTACTCCCCTCCTGCACTTGCCTTTTTTGGATTCCAGAATTTAATTTGAATTTCAAAGTATTACAAGAGGGTTCTTGTGCATTCACTTGTTGTTCTGGAGACAATTTCCCCCAGTACCATCCTTGCCACTGACTTCTGCACACATGGCTTTAAGTGACCTTGCCGGCAGATGCCAAGAGCTGAGCTGGGTGTCCATCATGGTCAGCAGAGACCTGACCAGTTCAACCACTGACACTTAGAGTATGTCTCAGGACCTATTTCCCATTGTGTTGTACAGCACACAGTGCTGGGAGGCTCAGATCTCTCTTGACTTAATGCAAGTAACAGTACATGCACTGGAGCAGGTAAGGCATTGTCTGGATGGGGTTTGGCGATCCAGGCGAGAGGAAGGTGTGATGAAAGCAGTTACTGTGCTCTGAGCCTCCTGACAGCTCAAGCCCACACACACATCCTGCAGTGGTCACTGGTGTTGTGCAGAGGAGCCAGAAGTGCAGCTGGGATGTATATCCAGTGCACTGCAGACCCAGAGGCAAATTCCCCTCTGTCATTGCTTCTGTGCATCAGTTATGCTACAAACTGAGAAATGTTCAAGAGGCAGCGGAGTAAACCTTAGCACTTCTAAACTACATTTTTAGAAGCCCCACATGGACTGGGACCCACAGTCAGGCTGGGGATGGACCAAGAAAACCCATCCAGTCCCAGCTTTGAGATGACTGGAAAAAATGATGGAGCTTGCAAAGCTCAAGGCTGACTTTGTTTGCCAGTTCAGAGTCTCTGGCACAGTCTCGGTCTCTGTTTCCAGCTTGGCTGTGCACCATCAGAAAGGCCAGAATGTGGCTACTCATTAAAGAAAAGTCCAATTCTCCCTAGGCTCAGTAGCTTGGCTTTCAAAACAGCAGACTGACAACATCAAAATCCCAGGAAGGTGGGATCCACTGGGAAAAGCCAGAGACAGTTCACAGTGAGATTCAGCATCCTCTGAGGCTGGGCTCTACAACCAGCCTGCAGCATCCCGCACCAGCCCCGCTGAGCTTGCTGCTCCTGGTAGAAGGGTCTCTGCTCTGAGCAGTTTCCACTGTGACCACCACTTTCTCCAGAGAAGAGATGTCATCTGGAAGAGCAGGATGAGGCCACTGAGTACCTGGGCTTTGGATGCAGGGATGTGGAGGGGCAGGTTGATGTGTTGCTGAAGCCTGTGCAGGACCTCGAGCACAAAGGTGTCCGGGGAGGGGCTGCAGAGTCCTGCAGGGATTCCCAGGCTCACTGCGCATCTGCTGAGCTATGGGAGGCGTTTTAGGGGCACAGAAGTGCAATCTCCAGAGAAAGAGGTTCAGATGTTAGGACACGGGTTGGCCACGCTGCCTGGGATGCCAGGTGTGTAAGGGATGACTGCTGGCAGATGGTTCCCATGGCTGGGGACAAGGGTTCCCACCAGCAGAAACCCTAGGCGGCAGGCAGGCAGCAGGGAGGGGGAGTGCTCCCCTTGGCCCAGCACAGCTCCAGGTGTTAGGAACAAAACCCCAAAAGCATCGAAGCGTTCCCCGAACTGTCACTCTGGGGACACTGGCCATACCCTAAGGCAGATTCAGACCTGGAATGGGAATGGGAAAGAGGCATGGGGCAAGTGCTGGCTGAGCCCCTGCCTCTGTATGGACTGCTCCAGGCCAGCTGGGAGGATGAGTTTGGGATACCTTTTCCTCCTGCCACAAGGGAGGATGTGTCCCACCTCCCACCCAACATGCTCAGTGCATGCAAAGGTGCATAGAACAAGTGGTCCCCAGCTGAGACATGCTGAGCCCCAGTGCAAGAAATGCAAGGAGGGAGCCATTTCCACAGGGAGCCTGGAGAAATCCTTGGGAAACAGCACCTTTGCTGCCTGCTGTGGGCTTATCCCTGAGGCAGAAACCCCGTGTGGTGAGTGCACTTGGACCCACGTGCGGCTTTGCGCACGCCGTCCCTCACGACAGCTCTCCAGCTCGCTCTCCTCCTCGCCCCACTCCCCTGGAGCTGGCATAGCCCTGGGTGAGGGATGGCGGTGATTTATTTCAGAACATTTCTTGCCTGTTGAAAGCCTGACCTCAGATATGGAGAGACGACGTGGGGAAGATGTACGAGTGTCTCTCAGCAAAAGTGCATCAGAGAAATTGAGCGTGAGCTGCCATCAATCTGCCCAGGTTCAGCGGCCCCGCGCAACAGCGAGGGAGATGGGGACCAGCAGGGATTCTGCGAAGGTCACCTGGGAGCTGACTCAGCCTCCGCTCCCCGCTCCCGCCATCCATCACACCCGCTGGGGAAGAGGCAGAGAGCAGAGGCTGGAGGCAATCTCCCTCTCATCCCTCATCCATTCCCCTTTACAGCTTCATTTAGGCGACTGAAACGACACACAGGCACAAATGTCACCGGGGGCATGGTCAGCGATGATCTTTCGGTGGCCGTAACAAGCCCTGACAGGCTCCACCGGGAAAGCCATCGCCCCAGCCAAGCCTCCTGCCCTGGGGGCCCCAAGGCCTGGAACAAGGACAAGATGGATAGAGACACAGGGACAGAGGTGACAGGCAGGATTTTTCCCTCTCAGTGGCTCCAGCTAGTACAGCACCGGCATTTGGATAACCTGTAGAATCTCCCCTAAAACTAGTGAAGACTAGAAAAGGGTTGAGCTCTTCCCAGCAGCCGCTGGAGCGGTGAGAATCTGAGCAGGGCTGTTTCTGCCCACGGGGTGAACACCACGACACGTATTTGCTTCGCCAAACGTCTGCAAACTGCCTTCAGCATCCCGTCAGCAGGGCCACGTTTTACCTCCCAGGAGGTCCAGCCTCTGCAGGGAACCCATAGTGCCTCCCTGAGCCTGGGCTGCGGGGGGGCTCGGGCTCAGGCTGGGCTCAGGAGAGCAGGTCAGCAGGGCTTAGGCAAGGGACTCCCTGGGAAACACGTCTCCAGACCAGCGTGAAAATTGTGCAAAAGGCTCGGGTACGCTTAGGTGTGGCCACGAGCATTGGTGGGTGCATGGGGCTGACTGTGTGATGCTTTCTGCAGAACATCTGAACCTCCTTCTGGAAGAGCTTCTCAAAGGGTGGCCTGGAGAACCAGCGTCTGAGTTCAAACCTCCATCTGTTTTTTCACTGATCCATGGCACCCTCGCGAATTCCTGCTCAGGATCGTATTTCTATACATTGCGGTTAAACACGTGTTACCTGCCTGCCCAGATGCGCACCAGTCAAGCAGTTCCCACTCGGCTGCCTGCACTCCTGCTCCGTGTACCTGCACGGACTCACAGAGACGCCTCCAGCAGAGCTGCTTGGAATACACAGGCAGGGAAATGAGGCTGGATCCAAACCCAAGTGCCACATCCACCGTGCCAATAAACGTCTTTTAATTTTGACTTTCTGCAGAGAGCTGGCCCTGACGCTAACGAGGGTTCTCTATAGCAAGAGATGCACCTTCCTTCATTTCTGGATCTAAGCAGAGAACCCCATAAACAGGTGCTAAACTAAAAACCACCAGTAAAGTCCATGTAACGCTGCATTCTTAGACCAGTAAAGTCCATGCAGTGCTCCAGAACACCAGTGTGCTCCCCCAGTGCTGTACCCCAGTAAGCTGGAGTATCTCACAGCCCGGTATGCAGCCGGTACCCCCATCCTGTATCCCAGTTCCCAGCAGCGCCGTGTGTGAAGGGAGCAGCAGAGATCTCGGCACCAAGGAGACAAGAAGCCCAGTCTCTCACCCAGCCTGGATTCAAGCTGGTCACCTGGTTGCAGCAAACAGCACTCAAAAAAGAGGTTTTTTCTGCATGTGATTAGGGACGATTGACAGTATGGCCCATCATAAGACTTCCAGAGCTCCTCAGTCTAACTTAGAGTGTACATCCCGTTTTCTGGAAGGACTTGGCCTTGTCTGAGCATGAATCTCACAGACTTTTAATGAGTGTCTTCGGAAAAGTGCAAAACAATACATCTGCAAAACACATTTGGTGATTTCTGTCAAGTGCCTCTCTACAGCGTCAGGCACATTAATACTTCTGTGAATCTGGCCCCAGATTACCTTCATATCTTTGCAGATTGGAAGCTGTGAGAGTAATTGATTCTTCACTTCATTAGTTAAACTGAAAGAAGAATTAAGAGTTACTGAGGACCAAACACCACTTCTGTGAACAGGTAAGCTTATTTACCTTTTCCTTTTATCAAATGCGAATGATTTTGAGAAGAAAACACTAGGATTTAAAAATAGGAAATCAAAACCTCATTATTTTTTAGAATGTCCTGTTGCTAAAATGATTCAACTTTTCTATTATTTTAGGGAATTTTGAAAACAGATTCAGTCACAGCAAAACTTTTTTTTTTTTTTTTTTTCTGGTGACTAAACTATTCAGCCAAACGAAGCTGTATGACTGTCCACAGCTAGCTGTTGGTAAAGCCAAGAGGCCCCTAATTCACATAGGACCTTTGAAAAAATTTACTTTGGGGTTTGTTCTGTGTTCCAAAGCACTGGTGGTTAACACAGCAATTCCTCCAGGGGTTTGTTCTGTGTTCCAAAGCACTGGTGGTTAACACAGCAATTCCTCCAGGGTCAGGCCAGGAGCCATCCCCTTGGCAGCATCCAGCCCTGAGCCTGGAGGAGGGTCCCGTCACCAGGAATTGAGGTTAGGTGGAGGGAAAGGTGTCCAGCAGGACAGAGGAGAAAATTGCATTTTCCAGGGACTTTAGCACATGGGACTGAGGAACCTGAGCTAGGAGCAGGAGCAGAAGGGGAGGGAAGGGCTCTCATGCTGTGGCTGTGCATCCCATGCAGAGCAGAAACGCGCTGCTGAAGAGACAGCCCCAGAGGGGCGACGCGAGGCAGGTGGAGACAGGTCACGCAGTGACATGAGTTGTTGCTGTGTGTCTGAGAGGTGTGGGTGCACCTCCCCAGTGCCCGCTCTCACCCGCTGCGCGCCGGCTTCCCACATGCAATTTCCAGTGTAATTAGTCTTTGTGCTCCTACACATCCTCTGTGGAGGAGGGTTCCCCTCCCCTGGCATGGATGTCTATGTTAGATTCAAAGTCAGAAATGAAGCTGAGTATCCTCTCTGGAGACAGTGGAGAGACATCAGGACCTCCAAAGGGCAACGTGCTCCTCCAGTGCCTGCTGGAGGAGGTGCTGAGAGATGCCCTGGAGGCACCAGCTCCTCTCTGCTGATTGCAACAGGAGAGGAGAGAGCTTGAACCCACCTGACCATCTTTTCCAGGCAGGGACATGCACGCCACCCACCTCTGGTCTGGCAGCCGGGTGCCGCAGCCAGGGTGGTCTCAGCCGTGGGGATCCCGGCTCCCCTCTGCGCTGAGCACAACGACACTCTCCCCGAGCACTGCAGCTCCTGGGGCTGCGAGGCAGATTGAGCTGTTTGTTTTGCCTTGTCTGTCTCTTTATGCATCCTCAAGTCCCTAGTGACTCTGACAGCAGCTTCCAACACTGAAGGCATCCCTGTTTCCATATATCTGTTAAATAAAATGTCAGCAGGTGACAACACATGCTTCATTGGTGCTGTTCTGTAATTTAACAGAGTTAAGAATGGATCAGAGCCTGACGCCACATTTAGATTCAGGAACTAGTTTCAATTTTGGCACTATTTGACACAGACCCGCTGCATTGCATCATCCAACGTGCAGTGACAACTTGTCCATACCCAGGCTTCATTTTACACTGGTTAAATCCATGTCGGAGAAACTCTCAGCTCCTGTAGGACAGCATCCATTCAGGTGTACCTTGCCCAGCAAAGATGGGTTGGTTGGGCATGGCTACCTCACTAGCAGTAGTGTCACCTAGTAAATCTGGCCCCAGGAAAGCAAGAATGAGCAAGTGTTGGTGGTTTTTACCAGCATCTTTCTCCAAAGGCTTGTTTTCCCTTTCCACCAAACCCAGATACGTTGTTGGCACAAGCCATCACAACCTTCTCAGTGACAATGTTCATTTGAGACTGGTGTAATAAAATGCAGTCCTTTCTCTTAGGTTTTTTAATTTAAAAATGGTATTAATATAACTGTTACGCAGAACCTGTACTATTAACTAAGGATTTTTCCTGTGCTGGGACCAGGAGGTGGGAACATGCTGTACAAGCCATTCAGCAACAGCTGAAGACCTGTTTGCGGGGTCTCATCCAAAGCAGCAGCACTGTCAATCAGAGTGCATGTTTTGGGGAGAGTAGACAGATTTTTTCCTATCAAAGTGACATGTACAAAACCTATCCCTGGCCCTTGCTCCCCCAAGATCTGCCTAATGCTCTGGAAGATCCCCACAGCCCCTGGTTGTCTCCAGGTGAGCATTCAATTTATAAATGTTGCATTTTGTAGCTGAAATAAAAAAATAATCTGCGCATTCTGGGTGGGGGGAGTGTTTGACACCATCCTCTAGCAATCCTTGCTTGCAGCTAACACAGCTCGTCATGATTAAATATGAAATTTTTAATACCAGTTACCATGGCCATGAACTTCATTTCTATTGTGGTGTAATCACATCTTTTCTTTTGTTCATTCTGCAACACGCGAGCTGCTGGACTCCTGACTGGCTGCCTGGTGGTAAGTGAACTGCCCTGAAATTCCCTTTGAAAACAAACAGAGACGACCCTTTTTTACATTTATCATTATAGTATTGTGGGTCTGTGAAGTATCAATTAGCTGTGTTGATTTTTCAGCTCTTTAAACCATCACATAACCACAGCGGTGAGGGGCTTAACCCAGCTATCACCGCATCCTCTGTGGTGTTAATTTATTTCCAAACAGGTAATTTGCAGAACAGGAGCTGGCATTTTGGCTTGTTTAGCTTTAATGCCGTAGCTGGATTTGCTCTGACTCCTTCTAAAACTTCTCCACACCCTGGCCACACATTCTGCTCTTTCTCCACAGATGAAAACATTAGTTATGCCAGCCTTGGTGCCATCAGGAATTGTTGTGAAATTCTGGCAAAAACTAGCGGCAAACAATTGCCTAAATACACGGTGTCTTACAACAGGCATGCTGAAGGTGTAATAAAGCCTTCTCTTTTTCAAACAGCCCTTCCCAGGATCTTGTTGGTGCAGCATGAACAGAAGAGCATTAATCATCAGCCATTTCTCTCCAAAAGTCTTCTCTGCAGGTCATGGGAAATGTCCCCATGTGACATACTCAGTTAATTAATTTGTATCTATATTCATGAGAATAATTGAGTCTTCCTTCCCCCCTCCCCCCCTCCCAACTATGGTGTTTAGAAGGTACCTTCACTCTGTCCATCTGGCTGTGTATGCAGGGCTAAGCAGAGCAATAAGCCCACCTTCGCCTCTGCTGTGGGTGGGGGGAATTGGGGGATAGCTCTGGACTGCACACTTGTGTGGGTGATACCCCCCCGCCTGTCTCACACCCAGACCCGTGAGCTCCGGGCCCATGGTGTGCAGTGGATGCTCGCTGTGACCTCCCCTCCGAGCACCACGCATCCTCTGGCAGCGCTGGTGCCTTGCTCTCCTCGGCGAACTCAAATTGATTTCTCAAAGGTTCATTCTGGGTCTGGGGTGGTCTGTCCCAATGCTGTGACCCAGCTCCCCATCACAGCCTGGCATCCCATCAAGGACCCATTTACCATCCCCAAAATTACAGAACTCAGGCTAGGTTTGTCACAGGCTCCTCTCTGCATTCACCTCCTTTTTGTGTTCTTTGTGACAAACACCTCTTTCAGACGTTCATTATCACATGAAGTGCAGCTCTCTGCAGGAGCCAATGCTGCAGTTTCACAGTCTCCTCTGCTGAGTTCACCAACACTATTAAAACCATCAAGTGCTTCAGAGCCAGCTATTGTCAGAAAATAGGGTTACCTCCCGGGTGCCTCCCTTTTGGCTGGCAGACAGAGCAAAGCACTGTTTAACCTTGTCCAGGTGCCCTCTGCCTTTCTGAAGGGCTTCAGCTCCGAGGGGCTCTTGACTTGGCTCACCCATTCAGAGTTCTTGGCACGCTTCATTCCCGGCACCACGGCCAAGCTCCCAGGAGGTCAAGTCCCTGCTCACGTTGATTCGTGCCCTGTAGCACAACCCTTTAAGCAACACAACAGCTCATTCCAGCGCTGCACAGGTGCAGAGGTCCCCACTTGGGCTGCGTGGATGGACCCTTTGCTCCATCACTTTCCGCGTCCCTCAGCCATTTCCACAAAGGAGACAAACGGAGCCAGGCGCTTCGGTGACTTCTCTATGAACAGACACGACAAAAGGAAGCAACTGCTTTGCTCTGCCCTAAGACAAGTTCGCATTGCAAGAGAAGACATGCTGAGGTGGGCTTGGAAGGTCCCACAACAGGGGAAGCTGCAAACCTGACACCTGGCTCTGCCGGGGACGGACTGCTCCCTAACCCCCTGTGTTCCCATAGCTGTCACTGCAATGCAGCCTCCAGCCCGGCTCTTCTGAGCAGACAGAGGCCGTGTGCATCCAGCCCATCGAGCTGTCACCATCTCAGAGTGACAGACACTTTACAAGCTGCGAGACAGACAGGGCTCAGCACCCTGCCTTCTGAACCAGGAGCTCGGGGCACTGCAGGCAGGAAGATGAGCTCAGCTTATACTGGAGTTGAAACCAGGCCAGGAATTAACATGCAGAGCAGCTGCCCTCCTCACTCGCTGGCAGCACACACCAAGAGCCGGGGCTGCAGCCCGCCCTGGGAGGCTCCCTTGACTTCTGCAGCGAGGACATGTCCACAGACAGGTCCAAAGAACTGCTGTCCCAGCAAAACCACGCTGAAACTCCTGTTCTTAACTGAACTATCCAGCACTTCCACGGCTTCAGGTCAGAAACATGGCTGTAGCTGGTTCTGCCTCTCCCTTTGCCTTCCCGGGTGAGCTGCTCTGTAACAGGTCAAGGTGGCTCAGTCCATCGGGCAATGCTGCGCTTTGCACCTGCAGAAATATTTCAGGGGCAACAGCAGAAAATAAGGGTGTGGAAGGAAAGCATTGCAGAGCAAACCTCCTGCTTTGAACACCCTGGAGTTGTTCATCCTCTGGAAAGGAAAACAGATCATGAAAACACTTCAAAGAAAGTCCTCCAACAGAAAAGATGAGCTGGTGTGGAACTGCAGTGGAAGGTCAGGCATCCCCAGACATGGGAGTTCCTGAGCATCATGAGTGTGTCCCTACATCGCAGCCACTGACTGTGGGAATCACACACTGTGCTGGATAATAAAGCACAGGGCAGCCTGGCGTGGTCACCTCTGCACCATCTGGGATGTACTCAGCATTACAGCCAGAGCCTTACCCCTTGAACCGTGTCGGAGTGCAGCTGTACCGCTGGGTGAGAAGAAAATTCATTAAAATACATTGTGAAGGAATAGCACTGATATTAAGAGTCTATCAATAATGATTCACTAGGCCATGATAGCAATGAAATTGCAGTGATAAAGGGTGAAAAAATATTGCAAGATATGTGCATTGAGGTTGCGGAGCAAATTATCTGATCTGAGAAGCAACATGTTATGATGTGCATGAAACCATCTGCTGCCCACAGTGAAGGCTTAGAAAGACATGGGGAATGCACTGTGCTGGTGAAACAAGGGGTTTAGCTGGGGGCTGTTCCCTTGGGATGGGGACTGACCACAGCACAGTGCTCGCACAGTACCTCCCACAGGAGATCTTGCTCTGGCCATGTCCCCAGATTTCACTGCAACACATGCAATTAATCATTAATGACTAGTGATGAAGAGTAATACTCCTTCCTTCCAAATGCCCTGCTGTGGAGTCACTTACTGTCCAAAGCACTTCTCTGGGGACGTCCCTGCCTGTCAGCAGTTGGACTTTGGGTTCCTCCTGTCATTCACAGAGCAGGCTCCAGGCACAAGTGTGCAATTGCCTGTGGCAGCAGCCAGGCAAACCCCCACTGCCTAGCTGACAGCTTTCCCTACGCCACAGCCCTGAAGAGCTGGGCTGGCTGCTAAAGAGATGCCCAGCTATGTAAGATGGGACTGGGGGTTGCAGGAGGAACTAGTCCCAGTCTCCACATCCTCCCCACAAACTCCCTCTCACCTTTCTCCAGGCTGGGACACCCCATTCTCCCTTGGAGAGAGCAATGTGCAGTGTTGCTGGTGCTGCTGAGGAGCCCTGAGCTGGCTCTGGCTGCGCACCAAGCCCTGCTACGAGGCAGCAGCACAACAGCAATGCAGATGTGCTGGGGGGGGCTCTCTGGCTGGGAATCCCCTGCCCCCCAAGCACACCCCATCCCAGTAAACCCCTTTTCCCAGCCTCCCAGTCCCTGCTACTGAGCCCCATGCCCCTGCACAGCAGCCCGGTGCCTGCTGCTTGCTGCCTGTTACCATCAAGCCCCTGAGCCTTTCCCTTGGTGCTCGCTCTGGATTGATGGGGCTTAGGATTGCAAGCAGTAAAAAGATGGTGCGGAAACTGCAGAGCATAAAAGCTGCCCCATAAAGAGCAAAGGCTTCTTCTTTTCCTTCTTGTAACCTGCAAAATATCCAGTAAATCCCAGCACGCACTCCCAGTGCAGCACGGAGACCTAATCCAAACAGCCCAGGAATATCCCGTGATTAGGTGCCCGTTATGAGTCATGGTTTTAGTGAGGCCCGGTGGAAGCTCATCTCTAACTTGCTCACAGTTTATGCGATTTGACTCGGGGGGAATCTCCCACACTTGAAATAAAGCCACCTGTCCGTAAGTCATTGCTCTGCTTATTCTGCAGCATTAAGGGAATACGCTGATGTTCCAATCAGGCTAAACATGTCAGCTTAATGCTGGCACGGGAAACCAAGGGGGAGCTGGGGAAGGAGAGTGCACCAGGAACCACGCTGCTTTCTCCTTCCCCTAATGGATTCGATAATTGACTGGCAGGGGGAGCGAAAGTGCTCTGGCCGAGCACGCTGTGAGGAGGGGAGCAGGCAGCCCCCGAGAGGTACGGGCAGAGCCAGCGGCTGAAGGACAGAGCAGCCTCGAGTTGCTCGGGGATGCCATGGGAGACCTGGGGGTCTGTGTGGGTTGGATGAAGGGGGGCACTTCATCTTCTGCCTCTTCTGCCCACAGGGAAGATATGCCACAGGGGTTCACTGTAATTCTGCCTGCTGGGGCCATACCCTGCCTTGCTGATGCTCATCCTGCCTTACCACTGCCCAAACAGCAGCGCTTCGTGGAGCTGGGCGGGAGGGCGGGAGATGCCAGGGTGTGTTGCCAACCTCCACACAGCTCTGAAAAATGGTGGCTGCTCAGGATGCAGGGAAATGGGCGATCCTTGGCGAAGGTGGCCATGGAAAGCAACCTCTGAACTGAGGAGCCATGCCCCCTCTCCCCTGATCCCCCTTACGTAAAGCATCTGCTGAGGTCACTGCTGTCCTCAGCTCCTCCATGGTGGCTCCTGGAGGGCCTCAATGACATGATTATCCCTCCTTAGCAGAGTATTTTCAAAGCTCAAGGAGGGCTTTGCTCGCTAATCTGGCATTCAGTGCAGATAATAGGCTTTGAGGCGAAGCCCTCCTGGAGTCTATTTTAAGGTGGTTTTGTAGTGTGTTGCCTGTCACAGCCAGAGCCACCCTGTTGCAGTGCTCCCGGGACACCCTGCCATGGCATGGTCACTCTTACCCATTGTTCCCTGCCGGACAAGCTCCTTCCTGTGTCCATGTCCCTTTGCTCTGGGATGTGTGAGCTGAAGCAGAGCACAGCCGATGGATGCCATCCCCATCCCTGTCTCCTACAACTGCCCAGCCTTGCTGGTCTTCTGCCTTTCCCTTTCTGGAAGCTTGAAGGATGTCTCCTTCCCCTGGGTCTCTCCAGCAAGATGGTGGAGGTGGGAAGGGTATCTCCCAGCCCCGGAGCAGGGCTGCAGCGAGGTGTTTGCCCAGCATCTTTGGATGCAAGGGGTTGCTCTGGCAGGGTTGCCCTGCTCCAGTCCTGTGAGGTGGCCTGGGCTAAGGGGTCCTACACTTCTGGCCAGGAGTTTCTTTAGCAGCTGGGCAGTAGCTGAGGCCATTTTGGAAGGGCAGGCTGCCTCCAGGGACAGCTGGGGACACATAGTACCCCAACACCACCAGCATGGTGCCTGCACAGTGATGCAGAGCAAAGGGAGCCCACTTGTGCTGGCATCCACAAATGCTGGGGATGTGGAGACCCTCCTCTCCCCCATGACACTCTCCAGCCTTTTTGTGCTGCTGTTCCCCCTTCCACAGCTCCACATACCCCTGCTTCGCTTTTCAGGTTCACAACTTATTAGCCAGGGGACACCTCCAAGGTGAGTGTTGCAGCAGATGCACCCCACAGCTCACGCAACGCTCGGCTCCCTAAAGGCTGCAGAATCGGGATTTCCCAGCCTGCCCAAGTGGAGCCAATGCATTAGCAGCAGCGTGCAGGAGCCCGGAGCCAGCTCGGCACCAGGAGGAAGGATGACTAATGTGCTCTTTCTGCTCAGCTGGGAGCCAGGGTGGGAATTCATAAGACAGGCGCCTTGTGCCAGCCTCCCAATTAGGGACAGCCTCATCCCAGTCCCAGCCCGACTGTGACAGCCCCTGCAGCCCCAGAGGTGCCGCGGCCACAGGTGCCATAGCCAGGCAGCCAGAAGGGAGCACTGGGCTGGGGTGAATGCCAGACTTGCTGCGCGCACAGCACCACGGGGGACCTCGTCTCTCCGATGGTGCCGGGAGGGTATTGGCAGGAAAGGTGCCGCAGGCTTTGCCTCTCCGTCGGGCATCTGTCTCTGATCCACCGTGCCTCTGCCAAGAGGGCAGGAGGGAGAAAGCACCGTGGTTTGGCAGCACATCACCAGCTCGTGGCACAAGCACTGGTGCTGGGAAGGCAAGGATGGGCTGGGCTGCTAAAAGGGGTCGCAGAGCTGCACTGCATCTCCAGGGCTCTGTGGTCCAGCCCAGCATGCACTGGCGGAGCCACTGGGATTTGTGGACTGGAATAGCATGAAATGATGCTGAAAATCCGGGTTAATCTGAACTGGCTCCAGAGGCCAGCTCTCCGAGAGCTGCCTCTTTATCTCCAGTGTGAATCTAAATCCACAGCAGGCTTAACTTGGGTCTTGGCAGCTTTACGTCGCCTCTGATTTGTTCACATCACCTTCTTTACAGCTTCCTGACCCTCTGCTGGGGAGGCTGTCTCCATATTTCAATATTTTATATTTACACAACAATGAAACCATCCTCAGGAGTCCCCAGGAAGGGAAGCTCCTGAAAACATCACCCAGCCTCCTGCCTCCCTATGGACCAGTATCTGGAAGATGTCATCCAGCATCCTCTGACAACCAGCATATCACATGGGGTGGGACAACATCCCGCACCCCTGAAGCCATGCCTAAATCTGACCCAGCCATGTGGAGCTGGCACCAGCTGGGCTGTTGTCTGATGGGTGGTGACCCTTGTCGGGAGCTGGCAGCCAAACCATCTCCCATGGGACCAGCAGTGCTGGGAACATGGGTGTACCCTGGTGAGGCAAGTATGATAACAAAAAGGCGTTTGGGAACATTGCCCTCTGGCCAGGACGTCAGAGAAAATGAGGCTTGTGGTTGTGACCCACCACTGCAGATCCTGGAGGAGAATCAGCCCCAACATACAAACAGAAATATCCAGGGCAAGCAGGAGCACGGAGAGGTGCGTGTGCCCCAGGGACTCCCCTCTCAGTGGGCAGAGTCCCCCACGAGCTGGGGGCTGGGGCTTCCCCACAGGTCTGGGCTGCTGAGCTCGCAGGGCAGACGGCTGCAAGTCGTGAGGGTGCAGGGGGTGGAAAGACCTACCACTGTCACCATTATTAGCAAGGAGAAAGACAAGGACAGGAATAGGGTGCAAGGCACCTTTCTTACAAACGAGAATTTTGGGTGGTGATTCCTGGTTTTCAGCTCTGCAGAGCCCCTGCTCATCCTTCTCCTCCCTCCTGTCTCATTTCCACTGGCAGCATCGAATCAGCAAGTTTCCCCACGCGAGCAGATACCCTTGACCGGTACCTGCCACCCCCTCCCTCCCCTTCTTGCCTCTCTTCTGCCTCCTCCCCGGCTGTGTCCCCTCGGCACTGAGGCTGGCAGGGACAGCGGTTGGGCTATCAGAGGCCCTACAACCTGCACCCATGTTACGGGCAGGTGCAGAAACAGGGGCACGTGTGAACAGAGCCCTTGCAAAGAGTCAGGGACCTTCCTTTAAGACAGAACCTCTTCCTCTTTTCCCATTTGCATGTTAATCTTACGGCTCCAGGTCCCAAGGAAGCCAGCTGGGACAGGGATATGGTGAACTCTTTGCTCAGCCATACTAAGTAGCACTGCTATCTGTCGGGCAGCTGGTAACATCAGTCCTCCTGGGACACTCAAGCACCCAAAGGTGCGCCTCGGATTTCTCAGCAAAGTGGTCAGCACACAGCTTCCCCGCTCTGGGTTCCTCCGCAAGACCCTGGGGGGTCTGCGGGATGAGAAGGGATCCTTCCACAGGGCACCGCCTTGCTTGGCAAAGAAAAAAAGAAGGGAGAAGAAGAGAGGAGTGATGCTCAAGTAGCTTCATCAGAGAACACAACAGAGCACTGACAGAGTTCAGGCTGCCGTGGATGACCAGAAGCCCTTTGTACTGGCCTCAGCTGAGGAGTAATGCTGAGGAAAGTCTGAAGGTTTGCACCAAATGCCAGCGGCTCCTGGATGGGGCCAAAAAGCAGAGATTGTGTCTGCTGCTGGAATAGAAAGTGTAGGTCCATAGATGTTGGCTGAGAAAAAAAAGCTCACATAGCTGTGCTAAATCATTTCTACTGTCTTCACTCTGAGGTCCCCAGCTGACTGTGCTGGGCCATCCCTGCTGTAGCAGAGGTTCATAATACACTGTAATTAAGTGGGCACAAGTCTAATCAGGCTGCAGCAGCATGGAGACTTGGACAAATGCGTTGCTAGTCCCTGGTATCCTCGCTCTAGCAGGGACAGGCTGTGTGTTCAATTATGGCAAAGCACCAGCAATCACAGGTTGTCGCCTGGTGACTTTGTCCCGTGCAAAGGGAACTGCTCTAGCTGAAAACGACGGGCTCAGCAGTGTGTGCACCGGGCAGCCCCCGAGCACGTCACGCTGGACAGGAGGAGCAGCCAGCGCCTCCTCCAGAGCCCAGCAAGGGGACAAGGTGATCCAGCCCTGGGCTTGGCCCAAGGATCTGTGACAAGGAATGTCCACAGAAAAGCAAGATGACAGCACCCCCAAGAAGCAAGCATGCAGTGGCAGCACTGCTTTTCCCAGGGAGCCCCAAGCTGGTGACATACTGGTAACAAGTTCAGCTGGTAGGATGCTGCAAGTATCTGTAACTGTGTTACAGCTGAAATAGTTCCTAAGTACTCTTGTTCTTCCAGCTAGATGGAGGATGCTAGGCTCTGTCCCTGTCCTGCACTGCTCAAACAAGGAGTGCGGGTGGGCTGCAAGTCACTGTCCCGTAAAACAGAGCTCCTGCCACCTTTCTGCACAGAGAGCGCCTGCAGCAAGGCTTGGGTGCAGGGCACGGTGAAGGCATGGGTCCTGCCCCCAGCTTGCTGCCCCTTCCCACCCCCAGTGAGAGCCAGGGCAGCAGAGGGGTTAAGAGAGTCTGTGTTCTCTACCATCAATCCCTCCTGCAAATCTGACGGCCCCATCTCTTCAACGGGCCCAGATTGATTTCTTGACTGGGAGCAATGAGCAGCTTCACATGAAAAATGAGGCTTTGCGCCGTCAATAGAAGTTCTAATTACAACTTAAATCCAGGACATTCTTTACAGCGCAGACCAGATTTACAGCGGCTTGCAGGTGGGCGTGCAGCCCTTTCTAATTAAAAGCAGCACGCATTGCAGATTGCTTCAGACGGCCCATTTCCAGCTACCCAGCACCGCAAGGGCACAGACAGCTTCTGGCATTGAGCTTGCAAGGGAGGTACCAGGCACCCCAAGGGCACACAGCACCACTTGCTTTGGAGGAGTGGGGGAAGGACAGAGAGCTCCAGTTTCCTCCTTTTTCTATCTCTTCTGCTGCTGACTAGGTTGCCCACACTGGGTGCTGGGCCTTGGCTGTAGAGCCCCGGGTGCCAGCACTGTCCCCCTCAGCCCGCCCCATTTCTCCGTTTCACATTCTGTGTCACATGCAAAGGGCAGAAGTGCTCGGTATGACTGGAGGTGATCCAGCAAGCTGGGGGACATGTGCTGGGACATCATGGGAAACAGCCTGAGAGCTGGCTGGTGCCCACAGAGGACCATTCAGGGACCTAGTGTGCCAGAGCCTGGTGTGAGGATGCTCTGTGGGATCTGTCACCAGGAGCTGGGGCAGGGTAGGATCCCAAGGTGATGACCAGCGCGTTTTCCAGCTCTGCTGTCAAGGCACTCTGAGGCTTTGCACAGCCTGTGCCCCAGTTTCTCCATACCTGAATTAAGAGAAAAGTCCTGAACAGGGCTGGAGTATCAGAGAGCTTTAGAAAGGCAGGGGGAAGGTGTCTGGTTAACTGGGCATTACTGGGGGAGCTCCATCAGAAGGAGGTCATGTGTCTCAAGGCTGGATGTCTTGCACACCTACGCAAGTGCTGCTGTGGGGGCAGCTGGGACCAGGACCTTTCTGGGGAAAGCCTGTCCTGCTGCACAGTGAGACCCCGCTGTTGGTGCTGCACCTCCTGCAGCCCCCTGGGCACTGCCCGTCACGGCTCTGCACTGCGGCGTGACGGTGTTCTGCAGGAGGCTGTTCTCTGCTGCGCTGCAGGGCTGTTCAGCAGAGCCCTGCAGCCCACCGGCCCAGGGTGTGCAAGGGGGCAGGATCCCTCTGCTAGACCCTGCTGGCTGCTGCACCAAGACCCTGAGCTTGTTCCGAGGGGTATGGGTGTCTCAGAGCAGTGTTTCCCAAAAAAGCCCCAAAAGGTGCTAGAGTTACAGGAAGCCAGAGGCAGAAAATGTTTAGCAAGTCTCCGTCACCTGATGGTCCTGGCTCCCCGGGCAATGCTGCGTGTCCCAAATGGCTTCCACTGGAAATGTGGCTCCCTCAGCAGTGGGAAGTAACTCAAATCCTCACAGAGGGCACTGGTGTTAGGGTATGAGCTCCTTCTAGGGGATGTCAGGATCCAGTATGACCAGAGGCATTGCCATTGGAGTGATGGGGACAAACTGGCACCATCCCACGCGTACCTCATGAGCTCCCACTGGCTCCCACTGCTGTGTGGTGGGCAGACAGAGCACTGCCTCAGCCATCTCCCTGGCCTGAGCAGTTCAGCCAGCCCTTACTGTTTCTTCTGGTGCTTACAGCATCCTTGCTCCCAGCTCTGCTCGTAGTGGAGTGGAGAAGAGCCTTCTTCAGCACAGGATTTGCAGAGCTGAGGTGGGTTACAGTGAGCAGGGAGAGCAGATTTCATAGGGCTGCAAGTTAAATTACTCTTGCTGTGAACTGCTGCTTTTAAGAAAAGAAAATCCCTCCACAGAAGGGCTGCTGCAGGCTAGTGGTGATGAAAAGTGCAGTGTATTGGGGCTCTCCAGAAATCATCGGTGCTCCTCCTGCAGCCTGAAGAGCTGGAGCTGGGTTTAGAGTCCAGAAGATCGGTGGTGAGACTGATTCTCCAGAGCTTTTTCCACTGGGCGCTTGGAGAAGCAGAGAGGTGATGCTGGAAGTTGCTATCCCAGGAGCCTGCCTGTGTCCTGGATCAAAGCCTGTGACTGCTGGCTGATAGCAGAGGGCAGGACAGGGGATCTGCCCAGTGAACAATAGCAGCCAACTGCCACTGGGACTGAAGGGGCAGGCTGCTGCGGTATCCTGCAAGAAAAGCCACCATCAGCCAGGAGACAGATTTATAGCCAACAGACGGTGGGATGTGACCCTGCAAGGAGCCTGCCAGCTCAAGGGAGGTCACAGATGCCTGTGAAAAGTGAGAGATAGGAACTCTGTGTTAGGATGAGCCAGAAACTGGCCTCGTGACTCAGCCAGTCTGGACCCAGCCTCACCACAAACAGCTGTGGGGGCCCAGGGCATCCTGAATGAAGGCAGAACCTCAGGCTCCTTCCTCCTTGGTCTTTCAAATTTCCTGCCTAAAATGACATTAAATAGGCTATGTCATCCAGTCCCTGATGTGGGTGAGCAGCTACCAAGCCCAGATGTGACCAGCCCCATCCCAACACGTCTGCTACGATTTATCAAAGCTGACGAGGATATCAGCAAAGTTCATCCATGTGGTCCCAGTCACTCCCACGCGGATCAGGAGTGTCCTGTTGCACTGAACCCACTAGGATGTGAACAGACCGTGGGCTGTGCAGCACTGGACTAGGCAGACTAAGGGAGAGGCCCTCAAAGCTGATGTGCCTCATACCTGTCTGTTATTTCTCTTAAAGAGCTACTGGCACAACAGGAAAAATGGAGGGTGGGACCATTTCCT
This sequence comes from Microhierax caerulescens, assembly GCA_035590215.1. Taxonomy (NCBI): domain Eukaryota; kingdom Metazoa; phylum Chordata; class Aves; order Falconiformes; family Falconidae; genus Microhierax; species Microhierax caerulescens. Next base: position 118,849,617 of record JAVJGJ010000037.1, on the reverse strand, counting down.
GACAAAAGATGTCCAATTTCTGCAGCCCTCAGGGTCAAGGGGCCATGGGAGATGCTCAGGCACAGACTTTCAGGCTCTGCAGAAGATCAGGGCTGGTCCTTGTACCACCACTGAGAAAAGTTCTGTCCAGCTCTTGGCCTTGGCCACATCCCATCAGGCTGTCATCCCTCGGGGTGAAGGAAATGGAAGGCTGGTTCTTTAAGATTCAAATGAAATTTCTGTTGGCTGTAAGAGCTGCACCATCCTTGCATCCTTGCAAGACTTCAGCCCTAAAGAGGAGGAGTCTCTCAGGTCAGTGTCTTTGGAGGATTTGGCCTCTGTCCAGGACCTTGAAGCATATGCTCTCCATGTTTGGACTCAGTCTGCAAGGGGAGCTACTGGAGAAGATTTGGTGCATATCTGGTACAGAGGATATCTGGAGATCCTCAGGCACGAGGCCATAGGTGACAGTATCATCTGCAGTTCTCATGAAGCAGAGCTATGTTTTTGCAAAAAGTTTCTGTCGTTCAAAACAGTATATTTTTTTCTGTGCTAACCTACCTCCCATATTTCTGCTTCCGTTGCTCTGCTGTGGAGTGACCCGTGCTCGGATCAGGGTTTGGATACACCCTTCAGCAACCTCCCCAGACAGTAACTGCCTGTCAAACAGAGCATCAGAGAAACAGGCCCCTTTCCCAGGGAAGAATTGCAAGGGGCTCTTGTAGGTGGATGAAGCGACCTTTTGGGGGACTCCGGGCAGCCTTCAGACAACAGCGTTTGCAAGACTTTGTGATAAGAGTGAGAGGATACTTTGCAGCTGACGAACACATCAGGTGCAATTTCAATGGGGCAGGGGACCCTGAAGATAAAACGTAGGGTTTTGAAAAAAATCATTTTTATCATGGATGCATTGTGCTCCCCGTCTCCCAGCTGAAATCATCCCCATGCTGGGCTATGCAGAAGGCTGATAAGGAGGCAGAGAATAGGAGCTGGTTTCCTGCACTCAGCAGACAACGCCTGCGCCTCCCTCTGCCTCTGCTTTTATGTAGTTTGGAAGTGCTCTGAAACTGCTGGGCACAGACACTTCTGAAGCAGCAGCAACTTTGCACGGCGCGTTTGTTTTATGTCTGAACTGTACATACAGCAGTGAATAGAGCTCATAAAAGATGGATGTATTCTTGTTCTTTTTGCTGGTTTTGATTTATTATTTACTTCACTTTTTTCAACTCTTCCGAAGTGCTGTAAATCATCTAAATCATTTTTCTCCTCTGCTTGGCTAGTTTCGGGGAGCTGAAGTGAGATTATGGTGCCTAGCTCCTCTGCGTTGCAGGGTTTGCTGTGGGTTTTTCAGGAAGAGAGAGAGAATCAGGAAATTTGAGCTCTTATGTCTCCTCAAAGCACCTTGGAAAGACTTAAAGGTCTTCTTCCGCCTGCTCATTGCATTTCCAGAGGCGATATTGTTCAGCCTTTGCTCAGATCCGTGAGCACTTGCGTGAGCAGTCCTGTCCACGGCTGCGGACGGCTCACCCGAACAAATTCTCCCCACCAGCACGAGGAGGGTTTGCATAAGCTGCTCCTCAAGCCACTGGGTCCTTGCAGGTCAGGAGGGCCCTGGCCCCGCGGCTTCAACGGGAACACAGATGGGACTCTGGGTCTGGGGACTCCACGGATGTGGTGACATTTTTCAGCACAGGGACACAGGACTGCTCGAGGGGAGCAGCTCTGAAGGCTGGGTGTGAAAGGTGCTGAGGGGTTTGCTCGGCGCTGGCTAATGCCTGGGCACTGCAGTGACACGGGCTCTCTTGGGCTGAAGTTCAAAGCCAAGATACTCCGGCACCCGGGGCTTCCCCAGCCTCATTCACACTGAGAGCAACTGGGCAGGAGCTTCAGCACCCGCAAGAAGAAAGTCTGTGTCCACAGGGGGAACAGACCCCAGAGAACAGATTTTCAAGGGCACTTAGCACAGTATAACGCTGTTAGAGGAGCGTAGCACCCTTCATGCACTCAATTCAGTCTGATGTGAACCCACACCACGCTGCTGAATGGAATTCATCAGAAACCCAAGACAAAGAGACTTCTGCGAGAGCCAGAGCATCGCTCCTCCAGCCTCCCCTTGCTCCTCCCAGCTGCTTGTCCTGCCAGCTCCTGGCAGCACGGGCACAGGAGGTAGGAGACCACTCACAGGGCCTCTGAAGGAGGATTGGAATGACCCCGTTTACCCTGGATCTAAAGGGGTTTAGTCTGTGGTGTCCCCTGGACTCAGGAAACGTCCGCTGAGCAGGGAATAAAGGCGGCAGTTCAGACCCTGGGAAGCGCGGGATGGTCCTGCCTGTGGAAAGATGAGGAAACGCAGCAGAGCCGTGGAAGCAGAGAGGGGTCCTGCAGAAGCAGTGGTCGGGGCCGAGGAGAGCGGTGATCCCTCCATCCCTTTCCCACAGGAGCTGTGGGACAGGGCAGGATCAAAGGGCCCTTCTCACCTCCCCACACTTACAGCAGGACCCCGGCTGTGTCCCCACAGCCCAGAGCACGCCCGGCTGCTTCGGGCTGGCAGCGCTGCAGGCAGGGGCTCTTTCTCCTTCCTGTCACTTTGTGTCTTTTTTTTTTTTTTCAAGAGGAATTCAGCTGTAGGGGGAGAAAATGAGCAGGCTGCTAATGAAAGGGCAGCTGCTGCTCTGTGTCAGGCGTGTGAGACCCTACTGGGAGCTCAGCTGGACACAGTGGGTGGTTGGACACCGTTTATTTTTACATTACAGCTATTTTCCTCTCACCCTGTCTGCTCTGTGCTTTTATTTCTGAAACAGTTCATCCCCTGTCAGATGGACATTGATGCAGGATGTGAGCACAAGCCTTCCCGGTAAAGGCTAATTTTCAGATAAAAACTGATGGGGGTGGGGGGCGGGTCCTGGCTCAGCATCCGTTAGCATCGATGGCACAGCTGTCCTTGATGAATGGCGCTACCTGCCTTTGCCTGGTTCTCACCAACACTGCGGCAAGCAGAGAGGTTAGCATGCAACACAGGGCAGAACTTCCTGGCTACTGGCCATAAAAGAGATTTGCACAAATATTCTGCTCCCCCCACCCACCCCACCCCAAATAAAATGTCAGGAGCTGCCTGTGAGTTTAAGAAGTGACCATCTGGGTCTGGTTTCCTGGAGAGGGTGAAGGTTAACAGAGCACAGCGTACCTGTGCATCTGTAACAGGCCAAAGCTGTGCTCGAGAACGCGTAGCATCAGTTGCAGGTTTGATAGGAACAGAGATGTCTGCAAACAACTTCTTCACGACTGCTCTGAACATTGAGCTGGTAACATGAGTCCTCCTGATACTCGCATCGCTGACTATGCTGAAGAACAAAACCCTTTTGCCTTGCATGGGCTACCTTTCCTGGACCCCTGGAAACCACCATTAACATCGTCTCTGTGGCTGGTCAGAGATACGGGGAAGCAAAGCACATCAGCTCAGTGGTCCCGGGAGTGCTGCGCCCCACCTACAAGCAATGAGACCAACCGTGTGAACTACCAGAAGCTGCATTAGTGGAAAGGAAAACACAGCAGAAGGGTAAATCCTGCTAGCAGGGTGCTGCAGAAACACTCACAAGCCCTGTCCCCCTCCTGCCATGGGCTGGCTTTCTGCGCTCTCTCACAAATCCCTCCAAGGGGGAGAGTGTGCCCAGGAGCATCATCCCAAGCAGCCTTTCTGCAGAGCTGCCTCCGCAGCTTCAGCTCAGCCCTGCTTGTCCCTGCAAAGGGACTCCGCAGTGCTTCGGTCCCCAAGCAGGAACGAGTCCCTGGCAGATCCCTGGCAAGGTGTGCACTGCAGTGGGCAGCATCAGCACCATCGCCCCCTCCCTCTGCTCCAGCAGCTGGGGCAAAGCTGCTCCCCACCCAGGCACATGGGGTGCATGCCTCCCATGCATTCATTAAAACCCAGGGATACTGCAAGCCAGTTGCCCCCATTCTGGGTATAGATTACTGTATTTAACAAAAACAGCCTCACTTGGTGTCCTGAAATGTCCGTGAGGTTAACAGAGAGAGCCCAGTGCTGGCAGCCACCCTATGCTATCACCACCCCCACGGTGCACTTTGTTTCTCTAGAAGGTGCAGGGCCCCTTTTGGTAGACAAAAACCAGAAAATAAGATGGAAAGCGGACACAGCCACGGAGTTACAAGGGGCATCACAGGGTTTCCCCCTTCCCAGAGGAGCAGCTCTAGCTGTGCGTGGTGTTGTGCTGCCTGTACAGCAGCTCCAGGAGATGCCGTATCTGTAACGCCGCTTGTATTTTAAAGGCTGCACTGTCCTTGTGTGGAAATGGGCCTGAAGTGGATAGCTTAACTTCACTGGAAAAGAGCAATATTTGAGGGCTGTGCAGGGCGATTAGGTGTTGATACTTCAAGAAACAAAAATGCCTCGGCAAAAGATCTCTTAAGTCATTTCTTTGCCCTGCATTTTCACTGTCCCACTGGATTTTCTCCACATGCCCCTCTGTAAGCTGTGGCTCCGAAAGGTGACCCATTTCCAGGGGGCGGGGGGCGCAGTGTGACACAGGGATCCCAGCCCTCCCCCAAAGCTCCTCTGCGTAATCAGCCCTGGGAGAGCACCCCTGGGCACCCAGCCTGATGAAGCATGCGTGCTCCTTACACAGCCCAAGCTGCGGCTGCGGTACCCGGCACGTGGGCTGTCCTGTGGCCCAGGACAGTGGCTGTAAGAGCAGGGTGCAGCTCCTTGCTCTCCCCAGCTGTCCTGAAGGTCTTCTTGGTGCAGGTGCAACCCTGCAGAGCCAGCTGTGCTCCCGCTGGTGCCCCAGGCATCAGCAGAGGTGGACACAGCAGAAGCTTTTATTTCCATAAAAAATGGTGTTGAATTAGGAGGCAGGGAGAACCCAGCTCTGCTCTCAGACAGTGATTAATCATGGGGAGAGGGTGCCAGAGAAGCTATGGATTCATCTCACCTAATTTCAGACATTTTGAAATTCAAGGTTTAAATCTCAGTCAGCCTTCTCAGCTCCCTCTAGGCTGAACAGAGAGAAATGGTCACTTCCAGAAGGTGAGCCTCTGCAGAGAAGCGCCAAGTCAGAGCCAATTAGCACTGCAAGGTTTACGAGCTTAGTGCCAGGGGCGAGGTGGGATGCGGGGAGTGTTGTCCAGGAGGGGTGCAGAGTGGCAAAGGGCGGCAGGGTGGAGGTGCAGTGGGACGGAGGGAGTGATGATGATGATGATGAGGAGGAGGAGGCAGTGGTGGTGAAGCTGGGTACCATGGGGACGACATGAAGTCCTATGGCCCCGTGGCTGTAAGCCCTCTGGATCCATCCATCCCTGGGGGTGTACAGGATGCTGACCGTGGTCTGACACATCTGAGCACGGCGATGCCCCAGGCCAGCTGGGAGCACAGCGCCTACGCCGCTCTGCACTGAATCAGCCTGAAAACAGTCGGAGGAGTAACAGACTCAAACATCACATTTTAAATGCCCATAAATTTGGAAACAGAGCCAGAGCTCTTTAATCTTGGTTCATTTTTTTCCTTCATAACAAGATAACAAAGGAAGCCAAGCGCGAGCTCGAGCCATGAATTATTTAGGGAGGACACATCCATCGCTGGTGGTTTGGGGCTTGCTCTGCCATCCGGGGGTGCACTGGGTGAGCATCAGTTGACCGAGGGCCAACTGGATGTAGGGTTTCCACATCAGTGGTGTGATATCCTGTGGGCAATGAGGAGGTTTATTCCAGTCCTGGTGGACACGGGAAGGTACAGTTAGGTCCTAGGCTCGGTCCCAGGTCTGGGGCCTCCAGGATGGCTCTGAGGTCTCATACAGCACTAGCCCCTCTCAGCCAGTCACTCTCTGCAGGGGCACAAAAGGCAGGGGTTTTTCTTCCAGAAAAGAGTGGCTATTACCCCCCGCACAAAAAAAAAAAAAAAAAAAAAATTAGCAAATGTCTGCCTTAATGCAGAAAACAGAAAGCTCCCCCAAAGCAAGGGAAAGCCAGCAAAGCAACAGCCCACAGCAAGATATCTCTGCACGAGCTGTCCCTCAAGCACGTGAGAGCTGGTGACACGTGGGCATGAGGGAGCCCAGCGTCCCCCGCCTGGCTCTGGGGCCAGAGCCCTCCGGCTGCCCCGTGTCCTGGCCCAAGGCACGGCACAGCTCTGGGGAGCCACGGTGCCAAAGCACCAGGGTGCAGGAGCTGAAGGGGGAAGCTTTCCCACCCTGCTCCGGAGCCCGGTGAGAAGGATGGAGGCTCCTGAGCAGCCTGGAGCACCAATTTCACGGAAATCCATTTATCTCTGCTTCCTGCAACCCTCATGACATGAATAAATGATGATTGCAGAAGTGATGAACCTGCCCCTGTTTAGGTGTGAAATGAATGTTTACAGGCATAGAATAAATCAAGTATCCCACGGGCGAGCAGCGGGATATTAAACCAAACACCTTTCTGTGCTTAGCACTTGCTGTTAGAGGCCAAGGGTTTGAAGCTTGGCCAGGTATTTCCATTAGCCTCAGTACGACGGGCACCGAGCGCTGCGTACCTGTTCAGCAAAGGCCGAAAGATCTGGAACGACAGGAGGGAGCCGGCGGCTCTCAGATGAGCAGCTTGCCTCCCATCCTCTCCACCTTCCCCCTCTGTTTCTTTGCATACCTCTCTCTCTCTGCCTAATGCTACAATCTGCACAGACTCTAAGAAGTCAGGAATACAATGCAAATTTGTGAAGGATTGGCAAGAAATTGCGTGTGTGCTAGTTGCCTGTCAGCATGCAGAGTACTTCTAATCTTGTCACATAAATAATACGATTATGTAAAATATCAAACAGTTGGAATAAACTTAAAAGCCACAATGTTCTAGTCACAGACTTAATAGAGGGGGAAAAAAAACAACAAAAAATAAGGAAAATCCTTTTTTATTCTGCAGCATGGAGGGGAAATGGCTCCTCAGTGAAACTGACTGGAGCCTCCCAGGGGACAAGGAGGTGGGAACAGGTTGGAAAGACAGAACTGCTCCTTAGGATAGCTGGACACAACCCCCAGCCTCACGTAGGCAGGAGCGGTGAAAAGGAGAGCCAACAGAGCTGCAGAGCGAGGAGGAGTCTCCCCCAAGGTCACTGAGGACTTTGGTGACAGTCGGGACAGAGCCAGTGTCCCCCGCACACGAATTTGCCTTGCCACCCCCAGGAACCCACTGCTGCGGTGCTACTGGTGTGGGAGATCCCTTCCAGCTGCGGGAATTATCCAGCTGAGGAAAACACCGATCCAAAAGCCCCCCAAGGCAGCTGCCTGTGTTGCTCTCGTCCTTGCCCCCCAGCACCCAGCCCACGCTGAGTGATGGGACCAGGACACAATGCAGAGGCAGCTGGCGGGGCGGGCCACATGTTTCTGGAGCACAATTCCCCTCTTGGCTCCGCATCCCTCTGCATCGCTAATGCTGCCCTCCGTTTGTACCGCCTGCAGTGTTTCCAGCATCGCTACAGGATGAGAGGAGGGAATGGTGCCCAGGGACCCGCCGGGAGGATTTTGCTACTGGCCCCAAGATCAAGAGCAGCATGAAAAGCCACCATTGCTTTGCTAGAGCTCACTAAAGAGACCAGGCTGACTGAGATGGAAAACAAAATCCTCTCTTCTTCCACACAGGCACGTGCACAGCCCCACCGTGCAAGCTCGGACCCCTCGCATGCACTGACACAGCTTATAACTGTGCCTCCCCAGTTGCAGCTGGGAGCCAAAGCTCGAGCAGCCTCGGAGGTTCGCCCTCAGTTGCCCTATGGCATACAGCTGCATCTCCCTCCAGTTCCAGCCTTCCACGACAGGCCCCGAGCGAGCCCAGCCGGGGCAGGACACAGCCTGTCTCTGCTTGGGAAGCACCAGGCTCAGCCGCGCAGAGGAGCTCCTTCCCTGGCCTGCCTTTGGTGGGACACAGAGGAGGAATTTCACAGTGTGGACCACCTTTGCAAAAGGCACCAAGCAGCCACCAACTGCACCATCTTCACAGTGGGGCCAGTAACTTCTGCCCTGGAAGAAAAACCCTTGTCCCCAACCAGGCACAGGCTTGGCTCGGGACAGATCAAAGTGAAGCCTGGCAGGGTGTGGATGCAGGTCCCTGCCCTTCCCACCCATCAGTGCCCACAGCACTCACCTCGGCCTCCAGAGAAGGTGCTGCGGTGGGAACAGGTGGGATGGCAGCCTTTGGGCCAGGGGAGACCGTCACTCTCTACTGAAACATCTGCGCGTAGCTGAGGTCCAGCTGCCGAGCCGCCAGAGCACTCTGCAGGCGCGTTCCCCGCCGCATCTCCCACAGTTCATCACCAAGTCCGGCACCCTGCTCCCAGATCTTGACAAGCTTTGGAGATCCATTGCCTTGGGACGAAGCCCTCCCTCTTCCCAGTCAAGCTCTGCCAATTTCTCCCGGGGCACAGCACGAATTCCAGCCTCTGCCGTGCCGCCTGCAGCACCCCGCTCTGTCTCGCACGTGCCCCAGTAGCCAGGCCCACGTGGCCCATGTCGGCGTGGTGGCAGGACCACGTGGAGCACTGCCAGCCTGCAGATGTGCGTCCTGCTCGGGGCACTGTGTAACTTACACACTGAGCTGCCCCTTCTGCTTAGGAGAGCGGCTTTGACGAGCCGAGCTGCAGGCAGGGCTCCTGCCGCTGACTACCCGAGAGGGGGCACGGGCACGTCCCTGCCTGCCTGCTGCCTCTGACTCACATCTGTCTCCCTCCAGTTTGCCCTTTCTGGGTGGGAAGGCAGCCAAGGCCACTCTACGGAGCTGCTTATTTAACAAAAGAAATAGTTTCTCCCATCTGGCCATTATAAAAGAGGGAAGAGAAATTGCTGTCTTTGGGGCATCCACAAAAGAGGGAGCGAGATCCACCTCACCTCCCCATTTAACGGGTGATGAACTGGGAAAACATGTATCCCACCTCCTATGCTGGGCATACCTTTGTACTGGGGGGCCACTATCTTTGCGAGTGAGACTAAGCCCAGTTTCTCAGGACTTCTTCTCCTTGGCCATCCCTTTTCTTCTGCCCCACTTTTCTGGGCCGGAGTGGGCTGAGACCCACCAGCTCGTTGCATGCACTACAGAGCAGCGACACAGCAGCAGGGGATTGCATATCACATCCAAGTCAAGCCTCCTCAGATCAGAGTTCTGAGAGTCTTGGCCTTGCTCCTGCGTTAATTCCTGAAGGAAAAGCCCTCTCTGTTGCCAGATAACTGCACCTGATGCCCACATCTTGCCACTGTTGCCACAGAGCCCAGGGGACCCTGGCTGGTGGAGCAGCTGTCTGCTCCATGTGTGCTCCTCTTCTCCCAGATCTCCAGCCCTGGTCCACCTCCCCAGGCAAAGCAGCAACATGGGGCACTCGAAAAAAAACCTCTAGCCCCCTTTCTCACTCACAATCCCCCTCCTCTACCTCTACCACTTGCCCCCCAAACCAGGTTGGCATCCCCATGGCTGGGAGCAGGCTCACTGTCCCACCCTCCCTGTGGTCACATCAACCCCAAACACACCCCTCCAGGGCTCAAAATGACTTCGAGTGACAAGTCCCCTTGCTCCAGAGACTCCTTATGTCCTCCTGCTCCATCTGTCTCCCTCCTGCAAGGTGCTTGGGACTTGCCGTATTGCTCTCCTGTGAAGCCCTGTTGCAAGAGAGGGGGGAACAACCCCCTCCCTGGTTTTCTGAGGTTGAAGGCAGCTTCTGGTTGTGACTGGGAAGTTGGGTTTATTTTCATTCACCTTTGATTGCATTGTCTCTACCCAATTCTCCGCAGAACATACTGCAAATACGCCCGTATCATACAGCCTCTCCCCTAATGGATTGCTCAGCAAGGCAGTGCTCCAAGGCCTGTCCCCTGCTCTCTCACAACTTAACAACCCTGTTATTGGCTTTGTGCAAATGCTGCTCAATTCCCTCCACTGCCGGCACGCAGCTTGTTCCCCGCGCTGCCCTGCAGACAAGTCCTTTACAGCGTGCCTCCATGGCCGCTTGCTGGCAGATGCTCCAAGCTGACCGAGCACGGGAAAGCCCAGACTGACACAGCTGTGAGCAACAGGTAACGCAGCCTCTGGGGCTGGGAGCACGGGCAGAGGGAGCTCAGCTGCACAGCAAGGCTCTGCATGCAATAGCAGAGGGGACGTGTATTTTCTTCTCCTAGCCCAACGCAACGGTGCTGGGAACCTTCCTTCCCTCTCCCCTGATATCTTTCTGCTCCCAGCAGCTTTTGCTGATCTCACTTCGCAGTCGAGTGCAGTCCCAGGATGATGCTATTAGAGTTCATCAGAAGCTTGGCCAAACCCTGAGTTTCTTAGTTTGCTGTTATTTCAAAAAAAGTTGGAGAATATTGTGGTTGTCAGTGACAGCTCCCGGGGCTTCCAACACACAAGGAGGAGAAATACTGAGTTTCACCTGCTCCCACTGCATCATTCCTGTGTTTGAAGCTCCTTTCTAGCCCGAAACCAAGGGCTATAAATCAGAATATTTTAATGAAGCAGTCTAGCACCAAGCATTACAGTCTCCCGTGGAAATGATCCTGCCTTGCTTTGCCTCAGCACAAATACTTCACCAAAGCAGGGGTGAGGCCACAAAACTTTCCCACCTCACCACCCACAACCTTTCACAGGAGGGAGACGAGGCTCCAGCCCAGCTCCTGGTGCTGCTCTGGCACCAGAACCAGCCCCATCCCGGCCACCAGCTCGGCTACTGCCACAGTGACCAAGGTCTCTTTCCTCCCAGCCCACTATGGCCCACGAGAGTGCTCCCTGCCCCTCCAGACATGAAACCCTTGCCCACAGAGATGGGGTGAGAGGAGAAAGCCCCTGAACACCCCCGGCTCTTTCTGTGTGCAGCCAGCCCCTCCTCAGCTTTGCCAAGCACAGATCCAGCACTGGGCTCCAGCACATCTTCAGGCGCTGAGCTATTGCTGTTATTCAAACCCAGGAATTTCTCTTTCTGAGCAGGAAGGAGCATCTTCCCAGCGCCGCCTCCCCTCACACATTGTGAGGAGATACAGCTCAGTAAATCTCATCTTAGCCAAGGGCATTACCCCATGCCAGTTAGCACTAGATCAAACCCAGGTTTATTCAGCCTCCCACTAATCCCCTTGCAACAAGAACCACCTGCAGTCTGAAGTCCAGGATTTAGCAGGGATCAGTGTGCAGGTGTCTCTGATTTGATCATCCCTTTGGAAACGCTGCGCTCTGCAGCCCAAGTGAAAAGCAGCCTGGGGAGGGGGAGCAGTGACAGGGGGCAGGTGGGAGAGAAAATGTGTCTGCAGGGGTGGAGAGAGTAACAAAGTGGGGGCTGGTGGTTTCCCCCACACACAGACACTTCTGTGAGGCCAAAAAACATTGGAAAGAGATGGGGGAAAGAAAGGAGCAAAAAAAAAAGAAAGGAAAAGATATCTTATTTTCAAGAATTCTCTGGTACTTAAAAGCTTGAGACCCGCAGGGGAAGCTAATAAATTTTAAATAGTTTGGAGAGTTGAGACCAGCAGTTTAACTTTGTGCGGCTGCTGAGTTGTTTTCCAAGTGTATTTAATGAAACCCTTCATTATGTTCAGATAATTATGATCTCCACATTTCTGTTGCTGTTGGAATTTACCATCTGTGCTTGCAGGTACACACTCCATCTTGACACAGTGGGCACCGTGAGAGATGCTTGTGCTGGGCTTTGTGGGCAGCCCATGGGGTTGGGACAAGTTTTCTGGGGTCGTGGCTTCAGGTTGCCCCCTTGGCCACTGTCCACCCTGGGAGATGGGTGCTGCAGCCACCAGCCCACTGCCAGGGATGTGGGCAGGACCTCGACCAGCCCCGGGGGATTCATGTGCACGTCCTGCAGGGTCCTGCATGGGGTTTGTCTCTTGGTGCTCCCCTGGGATGATGGTGGAATGAGGGGGTCTTGTGCTAACAGGTCTCTTTGGGGTGAGCAGGGCCCTGATGTCCCTTCTGCTCTTTACTGACCTCCAGCCTGAGCGTATGAGTTTGCCCGGGAAGAGGTTCTGGCTGCACAAGACAGACTCTGGGCTCAGCAGTGATGGGTTTGCTTTGATACCCCCAGCTCCCTGCAGCAGCCAGGATCCCCATCCCCTGCTTGGGGGCTCCTTCCACCTGCCCACCTCATTCCCTCTTCCAGGGCTTTGCCCCATCAGGGACCCCCAGCCCAGCATCCCTGCTCCAACCCTCCCTCCTTCTCCAGGAGGGGAAGCTCCAGGTTCTCCTGCATCAGCCTGGTCCTCAGGGACACGTGGCACTGTGGGGTGCAGGCTGGGCTTCGACAGTGTTGGGGGGGCTTCAAGTCCCCACAGAACTGATCTGCCAGACTCTCGCAGCTGGCCCCACAGACATTCCTGCCCTGACCGCGGGGCCGGGCAGAGCCCGTGGTAGCTCACCCCAGCTCTTCCTCCAGCAGCAGGAGGGTGAGTCACCCCGCCGGGGGGCTGGAGCCATCTGCAGAGTGGGGCTGCAGCTCCCACTGAGTCAGTTTCAGCCACCCACTGGGAGCAGAGTCTGGAGGCTGCCCTGGCTCCCAGCCTGGTGGGATAGGGGTTTCCACATGCTGGCTTGCAGGAAGGGTATCACTCAAGGCTGGGGCAATGGGGCTGGGTGGGGGATCCTCAGCGTGTGGTCCTCCATGAACAGATCCAGACTGGTGCACAGCAATCTTCTCCCAGGTGTTCCCTCGCAGGGCAGAACTGCTCCTGCCCCAGGACCCAGGTGTGACCTACAAGTGCAGCTCCCACCCCAGGCCAGCCTCACCCTGCACGTCCCAGGCTGGTGTGGGATGGGAAACACCCCGATGCTGTGGCTGGCACGCTGTGATCCACAGCGATGGCTCTGCTCCAAAGGGGCTGGGGAGAGCCAGGACTAGGTGCTCTCCACCAGCCATGGTGAGCAGCCATGGCAGGAGCGTGGCACCTGTGGGCTGTTTTTTAGATGCTGAAGGGAAACGGCAGTGAGAGATGGAGCCAGTGGTGAGGTATGAGAAAGGGGACTGCAGCCCTGAGGGGGAGGAGGGTGCTGGAGTACCGGGTGCTGCTCTCCCTGCCTGCCAACTGGGCACTTTTCCCCCACTCTTAAATGTCAGTGATGATGTTTCCTGCCCAAGCCAGCTCTTCCCCTTGGGCACCGGCCAGCAGGGTCTGTTTTATGCCCACTCCCAACAGCTTGGGTGGCTTGGGACTGGGGCTGCTGCCCGAGCCATGCCAAGTTGGCAGCATCGCCAGGTTCCCTGCCAGCTCCTCTCAGAGCCTGTGCCCATGCTCAGCACTCGCCCGGCTCCAGGACTCCAGCTCGCCTCTCTGGGGTTTCCTTCCACGGTGGATTTCTACAGGCAGTTTAGGAAAATAGCAGGTCTGGTTAGAGAGGAAAAACGAGGACCCTGTGTCTTATCACAGAGAACACTCTCCTCCTGGGGTGAGCAGAGCAGGGTCCCTTCTGTACAGCCTTGGGAATGTCACCCCCACTGTGTCCTGCCCCTCAGCTGCCTCTTCCTTAAATTGCAGAGGGAGGCATGAGGTGTCACCAGCAAAACCCTGAAGGAAGCCAGGCATCAAGGAAAACCCAAAGCTTCTGCTCCCTGCCTGCAGCACCCCTCGGGGACCTGCGCATCCCTGGCCCAGGGAGCCCAACAGCAAAACGTCAGCACCTGAGAGCAAGTGGTGGGAACGCCTTGAGGCTGCCGGGGCAGAGCTGCTCCCCTCGGTGCCCATGCAGTGCCTGGCGTAGTAGAGCTCCTCCTATAATGCACATAATTGTCACTTTCTTCCCTCCAGCATCCACAGGGTGCACAACTTAACAGCTCCAGCTGATTCCCTTATTTAGCTCAGGAGACATCTGCGCTGCTGCAGGGCATTTGCTGCAGCACCAGGCGCAGGGCTGGGGCACTTCTTGCACTTGCGTTTTACCGAGCCGGGGGTTGGCTGAGTGGGCAGCTCTCCCTGGAATGCTGGCAGCAGGGGCACTTTCTGGGGTACTCTGGGCATATCTGGCAGGAAGGGAGTTTTGGGAACAGCCCTCTTGCTGGCTGTGGGTGTAAGGCACAGCAGGACTCTCAGCAGGGAGTCTGGAAAAGGTGAGCGAATGGGAGAAGGCATCATGGTGTGGAGACGCTGCACACTAGCAAAGGGATGGTGGATGTGTGTGCAGAGGAGACTGCACACAAGACGGAGACCTGGACATCAGAGGAGCTCCAGGAGGGGAAAAGAAGTGGTGGTTTAGTCTACCCCTCCAGTCTTAAAGGGTCCCAGGAAGGAGTGGATGTATGCCAGCCCTGCCTCGGGGCAGGACAGGTTGCATCCAGGAACAGCAGCTGGCAGCAGGGTGATGTCTAGCAGGGCTGAGATGTGACAGCAGAGCCTGGAGCCCGTACATCTAGAGGGCAGAGAGCGTATGGGATCCTTACATCCCTGACTCTCCCTTCATACTCCCCAAGTGTATAATATCCCTCCGCACACAAAGTCCCAGTCCCTGTCACACCCACTATCGCTGTGTGGTGTAAAGCATCCCCTCTCCTCTGAGCCTGCCCCAAGACCATCCCATCCAACACACACCTTGCACAGATACCCACCTCACTCCCTCGAGGCACGCAGCTACCCAGCACCTGCCCGGTGTCCCTCCTTGGGCTGGGGCTGCCTCCACAAAGCAGAGCTGTATTGCATAAAAGGCTGCAGTGCTGGAAGGGATTGTGTCAGGCTTTGTAACCGGCTGCAGCCACTATGCGAGTCGTGACAGTTCCTGCAGGACTGGGGACTGGTGCTGGGAAGTGTCTTCCCTGCAGAGATGCCCTTTCCTGGTGGCTGCTGGGGGACCAGTGGGAAGGGGGAGCACTGGGCACTGCAGATGTGGCTTCAGGCACAAACTACCATTTTGTCTGATTTCAACAGGATTCCCATAGCCAGGATTCCCAGAAAAGGTTCCCAGCAGAGCGTCCTGGCTCCCTAAAATGCAAGGGAGGAGAAGGAGTGGCACAGAGGAGATGGAGAAAGATGTTCATAGTGTGTAATGGTCCTTTAATGCTCTCTCTGGCCCCCTCCCAACACATATGGGAGCTGGATGAGCCAATTAAACCAACACCAATTAAATCAGCATAAATCACATCCCGTAAAGCAAAGGTGGGGCTCAGGCAAACACCCCCGCTGCAGAGGATGTCAGAGCTGGCCTGAGGCTGACCCCCAGAGCC
>JAVJGJ010000037.1:118802955-118816430 GCA_035590215.1 Microhierax caerulescens | reverse complement strand
GGGGTGACCCCCCCGCCCCCCCCCCAGATTGCACTCAGTCACTACTGCAGAGAGGGGCGCAGGGGAGGACAGGTGGCACTGGTGCGGGCAGCAGCACCAAGCCCACCTTCAGCATGAATCCAGAGCCTAGTGCAGCCCAGCCTGACGGACACCTGGGGCAGGAGCCTGCAGGACCCCAGAGCATCCTCGTTCTGGGGCTGTGTGGGGTAATGGGCACAGAGGGGCTGCACAGTGCGAGCCCCATGCACTGGGCTGGGCACAGGAGCTGGCAGCATCCCCTTCTGCAGTGCAGGGACAATCCTGACTGGTGCTGAGCATCTCCCCCTCCCTGCACTGGCTGCCTTTGCAGCTTCACTCATCCTCAGAAAACCAGACCAGAGGATTCTCTCTAGAAACTCCAAAATAAGGTTAGACCCATCTGATTTTTCTGCCTGGCTGGGAAGTGACTGGGCACACCCACTGTGGCAGGCATGTGGCTTTACGGGGTTGTTCACCCAGGGTGTACGATCAAGGGTCCCTTTCCAAGTCCTCCTGGATGTCCACACGTTCCCCACAACAGGCACAGGGCTGTGCTACCCAAGTGTGATCTGTCCCTCCTTGGGTGCTTGGCACATGGGACCACTATCTGTGGTTAGATTTGAGGGAGGAGGAGTCTGCTTCCGTCTGTCGTATTATTTAAGTGATGCCTGCTAGGCGTCAGGGTCAAGGAGTCCAAATCTTTCCATCTGAACTTGTTAGGGAGCTGTAATATTTTCAACCCAGCAGTGGAATATTACCCCCTCCCTCCTCCCAGATAGAGTGATCACAGTTTTCCTTCAAAAAAGGAGGATGAAAATTAGCCTGTGAGTTTGCTATAATTTCATCTCCTTTCATCTTTTCTTGGGGTGAAAAAAGGCATGGAAAGGGAGAAGGTTTGAGGGGGAAAAGAAAAAAAAGTCTAACACCCAAAATCTGTATTTAATTTCATTAAAAGTTCTTGGGGGAGAAAGTGTTCCTATATATTTCTTTCCTTTCAAAATATGTAAGTTTTTACCTACCAGCCTCATGTGAGAGAAAAGCAACACAGGCTTTCCCCAGTCAGCCTCTCTGAGAACACTGGTTCTCTTTGTCAGCAGTGAATCTCAATAGAAATGCGTTTTCTAGAAAAAATGTCCTTTATAGTAGAGTCTTCCCCATGTCACAGAAGCATTTTGCACCCTGAAGCCCTCCCTGGTTTACAAACAGAGTTGTTTCTCCAGTCAGGAACAGACATGCTACCAAGGGATGACCCTGACCCACTGTACATCATGCAGAGAGGACAGCCAAAAGTGCTGCTGCGATGCAGAGCTTTGTACAGTACAAATCTTGTCTGGGGAAACTTAGCCCTGGGAAAAAAAAAAAAAAAAAAAAGGAAAAGAAAAAAAGATTAATTCCTCTTCTGGACAATTTATCCTGCTGCATCCACCCAGCTCTAGTGAGATCTCACTGGAGGTATCAGGGTGGGGATGCAGAAAGAAGCGGGAGTGAAATCTGCTCTTCTGGAAGCAATAAATGCCTTCTGCCTTTTACAGGCAGTTCCTGACCTTGCTGCAGCTGATGGGCAAGTTTATGATCTTGCATTTTAGCTAAAAGGAAGAGGTAATTATTCGTCCTTTTGGATTAAAGCGACTGTAGGAACAGAAATGCTAAACAAGTGAAAAGCCCAGCAGAAGCTAACCCAGGAGGAAAACTGGGATGTGCTAGAGGAGAAGGGCTGGTAGAAGGCAACTGCAAAGCAAAGGGCGAGCGGAGACCCAGGAGTGATGCTGGCTTTAGCAGGAGGAGCAAGGCAGCGGGACTTGGACAGGCAGCCCTGGGCACTGCTAGGGGAACTGCCTGCTGCTGTTTGTGCCACCTGCATGGTGGAGCAGGCCCCCACCTCCAACCCACACATTAAAAAAAGGGCTGTTCCAGGGAAATCCCTGCTCCTTCGTCGCTGGGAGCAGGCTATTACGGCCTCAGGGCTTGCACATCACTCAGGATAAAGTGACAACTCCACAGAAAAAAACCCTGATGTGTTTCAGCTTCTCTGCCCTGGTGAGCTGAGCCCTCCCTTCTCCTCTGCTTGCAGGATCTTGGCTGCCAGCTGCTCTCCAGCTTTCACCCCAGGGGGAGATGCATTCACCGCAGCAATAGTCAGGAAGAGGAAAAGGGCCTCTGAGCTCATCTGTACAGGACGTGGGCACAGCTCAGAGATCAGTGGCCTTAACAGCCCTGGAGCAGGGCAAATCTGGAGCAGCTTTCATTAGGGACATGAGTTCTCACATCCTTTCCACACATTCTCCCACCCATCCATGGAAATGCAGAAGGAGGTTGGCAGCACCAGCCCTGTGCTTTCACAGCAGTGCAGATTTGGGCAGCTTTTCCCACGAACCCCCAACACTTGCCCCCATGTCTCACTGCAGCGATACGGGAGGCCATGCAGAGGATCATGCACTGGATCAGGATGGTGCTTCCTTTCTTCTGCTCCAGGTGCCAGGCTGATACCACCTTGGAGCACGGTATCATGCTTCCCTGAGACAACAGCTTGCACAAAGCTAGCCTGGGTGTTTCTGCACCCTGCACCGCTAAGGATGTGTCCTCAGCTCTGGCGTTGCAGGCAGCAAGAGGTACCCATTTCTCACCGTGGGGTGGAAAGCGGCATCTAAAAGAGAATGGGCAGCCTGTGACCGCAGGCAGAGCCAGGCTGGGATTCACTATCCTGTAGTGCTGCCAGCTCTTCTTGTCAGCCTCATCTCCTTCATACAGGTGGCCAAAGGTTCTGGGGTCCTGCAACACAGGAAACCTCATGTGGTCACTGCTTAGGGAAAAATCCTGCCTCTTTGGTCCAAAGCAAAGCAAAAATGAGTTAATGTGGATTTTCCTGTAAACCGGTTCCACCCTGGACCCTAAAGGTGACAACTGGAACATGTCATGGTCCTGCTGTCCTTCCCCAGAGCAACGCTGCAGCAGTTTGTGCTTTGCTCTTTCCTCCCCAAGGACATGCTGAACCCTGAGCATATTTTTTTCTCTGCTTTTTTTTTTTTTTTTTTTGCATTAGCTGCCTGTGTTTCTGATCCATCGTTTCTGCAACAGTGATACTGTCTGTAATCAGCTCCCTGGGAGACAGACATGGCCACAGGGTGAAGATGCAGGAGCACCAGGGACTTGAGGACACACGTTATTAACATTTCCTGAAATATGGGCAAAACTCGTGAAGCCTTTGCTTTCTGGAGTCTTTCCAAATGACTCTGACCAAGACCACCCCACCTGGGTGAAGATTCTCTGGCTTTATACAGCCCCAGCACATGGACACACATATACCCCCGCGCCCACAAGACACAGATAGCTGTGCTTGCATATGTAGCATGATCATGCACACACTTGTACACACATGTGCACACCTTCCCATGAAGGCACACTGCCATGTGTATACAGAAGCAGAAAAGCAGCGGTGGTCAGTTTGTGATATGAAGCATTTCAGAGCGATAAGCCCGGAGTCCGACCCCTCCACACATCCCCCTTCCCCAGGCAGGGGCAGCGCCCCAGCCCCTCTGCATCAGGCGGGCAAATGGATGCTTGAGAGCCCTGCAAAGGGCGAGTGCCCAGCGCCATTCAGACACCAGGTGCAGCACACCACAGGCAGAGGCACCAGTGACACGACGGACAGGCACCAGTAAGCAGGTATCCCCGTCCGAGGGGACACTGGCTTTTCTCCTGCAGGCACAGAGCCGTGTCCCACAGCCCCCAGTGCCGCTCACTCTCCCACCAGCAGCCAGACTTGGTGCTGCCCTTGTCATGGCCAGCGCAGAGTCGTTCCTTCTGAGGCTGCCTGGGAGACATGTTTCTTCTACAACAAATTTCAAGCAAATAATGACACTTGGTTTGAGATATATTTCCTTCAGCTGCGAAAAGGTTCAGAGCAAATATGTTTTTAATAAACATTTTGACTGAAATTGAGCTCTTCCCCTGCAGCAATTTGATTCTTGTCATAATTACATTTTTCAATAGGAAAAATGAGTGTTTGGTCAAGTGACTCAGATATCAATGAGCATCTCGTTTTGGGTAGCCAGGCCCTGCAGGTGTGAGCAAAGGCTCTGGGCTGACACCAGTGCCTGCCCAGCACGAGCTGGCAAGGGGGAGTGCAGGACACGGCTTTACTGCTCGCTGGCTCCTGACTTCCAGGGCTGCAGGTAAGCACAAGGGCAGGCCATCACCTCCCTGGGCGCCGCCTGCATCCCTGCTCGCCCTGCTTGCTGCGTGGTGGGAGGCCACGTGCCCGGCCACGTCCCCTGCAGTGAGCAGGGTCCTGCCCTCTGTACAACCTCTAGCAAGTTGCACACCTGCCCGTGACCGACCTCCACCTCTTATCTCTGGAGCTGGTAATATCAGTCCTGGTGTTACGCGGAGCTTGCTGAGCTGTGGTGCTGCTGGGGCTGCGACACCTGGGCTGGCCCCAGCCTGGACCAAAGTCCCTGCGGTACCTGTCATTGCTCTACATCTGCTGGCATGGAAATGGCTGGCATTTCTCTTAGGGCTGCGCAGACTGAAGGCAGTCCAGCTCTTTCCTGGTCCCTGTGCTTTCCAACCGGGCTGCTGTCCCTTCCTTTGGTTTTCCCTCTCCTCCCAAAGGCAGCAGTTTCTTCTCCTTCCCCAGCCACAGTCAGTCTGTGCAGGCTGCACTGAGGCAGAGCACGTGGCCTTCGTGTCCTGCGAGGGATGCTGGGGCTCCGCTGGCTGCTTTGCTTCGCTCTTCCCTGGTCCTGGAGAAAGCAGCCTCACGCGATGCTCAGGCTGGCTGGTAGCTCAGAGGCCTGATGGTAATAAATGAGTCAGGAGCACATCTGCACGCAGCGGAGACGCTCCCTGCCAAGTCGCTGCACTGCAGGACCACTCTCATCTGTCTCTCTTTAACAGGAACAAATGGAAATGAGCGAATCAATTAACACAGCACATTAGCAAAATGTCAGAGCCTCCCAATCGCACTTAACCCTTCCCTCTGCCAGCCCGTGCCAGCAGCCCAGCGGGCGCTGAGTCAGCAGCGTGGGTTGTCCCAGCCGGCCCCTGGCCACAGTGGCTGCAGCCAGCAGGACCTCTCCCTGGTGGGGACACCTGCCCAGGGAGCAGGGGCCACGCTGAGGCCCCCGCGGGGACCACCTCGCTTGGGGAGGGCACGGAGGTGGGGAGCTGCCCGGCTGGGGGGTGCCTGGCTGCCAGGTGGGCTGCAGCACGGCACAGCTGGCCTGCGGCTCCCACCGGCCCGCGCCTGCGGGGAGGCAGCTGGGGACAAGTGTCCTCCGACCAGGGCCAGGAGATGGAGGTGTCTGGGTGCCAATTCCTTTGTGCCCCCCAGGCCCAGCCTTGCTTGGAGAAACCCCTGTGAGGGCATGATGTGGCCAAGGCATCTTGCAAGTGCTGAAGAGGAGCGAAGGAGAAGGGTGCTGAGCTGGGCTCAGGCCAGCGAACCCGCACAGGGCTGGGCCGTCCCACTGCGGGACGCAGTTCAGCTCTGAGCCCCTGTGCCAGCCCGGGACAAGGGCTCACCAGCTCTGTGCATCGCTTGTTGCTGCACAGCAGCACTTGCACATGTGTGCGCAACAGGAGCATCAAGCCCTCTCTCCTCCTCATAGGCAACAGGAGAGCTGTAGTAAGACATAATAAACCCTCATCAGCTAATTAATAATTAGAGACACTTATGCCTGAAAGCCTGGCTCCATTGGTGGGATGATGCACCTTAGCTCTCCTGCGAGGCACAAGCAACAGGATGGCCAAGCCATGCTGGACTTCTGACGTATGCCCAGGGTGCCAGTGGTCCCAGTCTGCAGGACACCGAGGGCTCCTGTCTCCTAGACGCAGCCACGGGGGACAAGGCATCTCTCACTTGCTCCTCCCAGCACATGTTTAGGTACAACCCCCCTATGCCAGGGCCTGGGTGCCCACGGTCAGGATGCAGGCAGGGTCTCACCTCACCCAGGGGAAACAAGGCATGGCCATGTGGCTGGCTGAAGTCCCTATACCAGGTGGGAAGCGCAGCCAGAAGCTCAAACTAGTACCTCCTTCCTATGGGATGGAAACAGGGCTCCAAGGTCCCAAACTGGGTTGAAATGGAGATTCCCCATGTGATGGCCCAACAGAGCTCTGGCCTGCAGAGATCTGACAGGAGCAGCTGTGCTTTCACTAGCTGCATTTGTGAGCTTGAGATTTTCTCAATAGAAGTCTTGGGCAGGGGGTGGAAATAAAAGAAAACTTGCAACATCCATAAAAGAAAACCACAGATGTTGTGAGCAATGGCTGATCCTTCAGCAGGTGTCTCTGAGCACATCTCCATTGTCACCCCATCTCCCCGTGAAGGCACCGATGCACTCGCACGCCGACGTGCGCACACAGACCCATGCTGCCAAGTGGCTCGTCACCCACCTCTGCGCGCAGGCACGGGCGCGCACAGGCTCTTGAACAGCGCTGCCAAGTGCTGTGCCTCCCGTCTGAAACGGAGATGGAAACTTTCTGAGAGCCACTCAGAAACACTGGAAAAAATGCTGTAAATAGCCCGAGGTTCCGCACACTTGGAGGAGGAGAGAGAGCAGAGCTGTCTTTGGATAAGAGCTGTCATCTCACACACCCAGGAGCACCTGCGATGGCAGGATGCTCTGGGAGGGAGGTGGGGATCTGGGGAACAGCCTCTGTATCCTGGGGTCTGCTTGCCTGGGTCTGCCTGTCCTCTCCTGCCTGAGAAATCAAGGCAAAGCTGTGATAAGCCCCAGAAAGCCAACAGGGGCTCTGAATGACCAGGACACCTCTCCAGCCCTGCACCACTCACCAGCCATCACCGCCTCTGCCTAGTCTAATGGCCAAGGGTCACCTATAGAGACCTGCCACATCTCCCTCTCCCCACAGACACAGGTATAGAGCTCTCTGCACCTGGGGCTGGATCAAGCCAGATCCTTTCAGCCTTATTTTGCCTGGCTTTGATCTTGGTCCAAGGATAGCCCAAAGACAGTGCAGGACGTCTTCCGTCATGTTCATGGGGACCCTTTGAAATGCTCCAAAAGTAAAAAGCAAGGAAGAGCCCTTCTGAGCAGATGCTGCAAAGCAATCCTGCCAGCCAAATTCCTGCATTGTGGTGCGGGGTGATTACCCGCCATCAATGGCCTCTAATCCACTGCCATCGATTCCCACAGGAGCGCCTGGCTCCACGCTCCCTGCTGCATACAAATCCTGCCTGCAGAATAGGGATGGATTGTCAAGGCATCACCTCGATTATGCGATGTGGCCCTGATAGCTCAGGGGACTTTGTGTCCAAGGCTCCCCAGCCCTGGAGAGCACGAGGTGTGAGAACAGCAATGCAAAGCCAAGGGCGCTGAAACAATCATTGCCATGAATTAGTAATGTTCTGCATGTCTATGGGCTCTTCCAGCTGGAGATTTCAAAGCACTTTGCAGGCACTAATGAGGAGGAGCTGGGTGGACGCAGCATGGAAAGAGGTATCGAAGCTCAGAGTGCTGCAAGGCAGTGATGCCTGGGGATGCCACAGTCCTTTGCCTGGTCCCTCCCAGTTCTGGGATGCTCTGTAGGGACTGTGCATGACTCACTGGGGGCATCCATAATTTGTGCCTGTGATCCCCATTTCAGCCCTGTCATGCTCCTCTGCAGGGGCTGTCAGGGCTCAGGGCCGATCCGCATCAGCGCTGTCGTTAACGGGCATAGCAGGGGCCCGGCTGTGCTGACTGATGGATCAGACATCAAAGCTGTGTGAGACCTGGCAGCAGCACGGTCACGGAGCTGTGTCCAGCCCTCCCCACAGCCCCATCCTGGGCAGAAGTTGCCTCCTCCTTCTCCTGTAATTTCTGGGCACATGAGACTGGTATCAGTAATGGGAACTGGTCCAGGCTGACTGAACTCTAAGTGCTGCCTCACTCCTCCCTGTGCGTGCTCCTGCCAGCTGCCTGCAGCACCCCTGTGCACCCCTGTCCGGCACGGAGAGCCCAAGGGGCAGCTGGGGAAGCCTGAGACCAGGGATGAGGCACTGGCCTCCGTGCCTGTTGCCTTTGGCTCCAGCCCTGCCTGGCCTTCAGCCACCCAAGTCACGCAAGCAGGGACAGCTTGGGCTCCAGGGCAGCCTGCTGTAGAACCCAGAGTCGTTGCTGCAGTTCAGGGTCTGACCCTCCTCTCCCAGGGAGCTTGAACTGTGTCACGAGATGCCCACAGTTGTCTCACACCTTCAGACAAGAAAACAAAACACACCAGCCCCACAGATCCACGCTTGGCATGTTTTGGCCGCAAACCTGCAGGGAGCCTCCCCACGCAGCGCAGGGTGCATGCCTGCCCGCTCTGCCTGCACCCTGCCCCCCTCCTGGCAGAAAACATGCAGGCAGAGCAAGAGGAGGGCAATAAAGTCAGGAGAGGAGATGGGGCTGTATCAGTCCCACAAGTATCCATGATGGACTGGCTGGCTGGTGGCTCCAGCTCTCTGATACAGGGCAGCCAACCCAACCCAGGGCCACATCAAGGACTGCAGGGAAAAGGGACCCCTTGGCCAAGGAGGCACTGCTGCCTCCTTTGTCCAGTGTCACCTGTTCCTGTGGTGTCCCAGTCCTAACCTGCCAGGATCCCAGTCCTAACCTGCCAGGAGGTGGGGTTTGTTGGAAGTCATCCTCTGCAGCACGACAGGGCAGCACCATCCAGTGCCAAGATGTAAATACGGCCCCATCAGGTTCCATGCTCTGCAAGTGATTATGCACAATCCTTTTTTTTTTTTTTTTTTTTTTTTGATATATATAAAACCCCCCATGGTAAGATTCTTATTTCCAAGCATGTTCACAATCCTTGACTAATCTGTTTCTCCCCTCATATTTTTTATCTATCCATCTATCCATCTTTCTGTCCTTCCCCCCTCCCTCCAGTGCTCCACCCTACCTCTCTCCACAAAGATTTTTCCCCACATCCAGTACGTCTGTATGTAGCCATCTGTTTGTCTGTCTCTCTAGCCATCTGGGTGTCTGCCTACAGTGTTTGCTGTGTCTCTAAAGCATATACAGGCTGCATGTATAGATCTATCAATTGGAGGTCTACTTGCCAGTCTCTTTAAGCTGTGTTCTGTGGGCTTCATTAACATGCAAATTAGCAAGATCTGACTGGCTCACTTAGCTGCTACTTCTCTTAGACAGCCATGCAACAATGCAAATACTAATGAGACTCTGGAAATGGCACTTGCTCTATTGCTAAGCAAGCATGCACACAGAGCAGGCTTTGGCAGTTTCAGGCATGCCATCCATCCTCACACCTGCTGGAGGACTCAGGACAGAAGGGATGGGTGATGGATGGATGATTAGAGGCACTGGTGCGGAAAAAGAGGCGAGAATTCCTGCTCCGATGGGGATGCCAGCGTTCTCAGCCCCAGGATCCTTGTCTCCAAGATCCCTTTGTCCTCGTTGCTACATGCCACTGCTCTGGACCCCCGCCACCGATGGGATCCCCCTGCTCAGGAGCCCCAGCATCCCAACCAGCCCAGGTCCTCATGGCACTGTACCCACTTCCCGCCACACCAGCATGCTGGGATGTACTTTCAGTCTCTCTTGGGTTTGAAGGCTCTGATGTACTTGGGTTATGTATCTCTCCTCCACGCTGTGCTCCCTTTCCCCAGAGGGGAGATGGGGAGCTGGAAAGCTGTGGCATCACTGTTCTTGCAAACTGCCAGACCCGTCCCCCAGCATGGAGAGCACAGAAAAGCTCTCGGGTAGCTGGGCGCAGCCAGACCCTGTGGCAGGGCTCAGGAGTTGCTCCTGGCTCCTGGCCCCCTGGTTGAAAGCCATGCCAGCTCCTGTGCTCTCCTGCTCTTCTCCCTGCAAGCAGTAACATGAGTCCAGGTCACCATGGGGGAAGTTTGCTGTTACTCTTCAGCCCCATCACCTCCTCTAATGATAATTCAACCATACACCTCCTTGTAAAACATCTAAAATGATCAAACACTGTGCAGCAAGATGAAGGCACCTCATCTGAGGAACCTGGTTTCTGTATTCCTTTTTATCCTGGAGATAAAATAAAGAACCATTTGCTCTGGCTGCTGCTGCAGTCTCTTGCCTTTCCTCACCCACACCGCTACCCAGCCCCTTGGGATGTAACATCACAACAAACCCAGGCTGCTTCACCCCCCAGTCCTTTTCATCTCAACCCTGACTGCTGTCGCAGGAGAAGCACAGACCGACTCCTGCAAGTGCTCACCAGTGCCCAGAGGGATGTCCCTGTCTCTCCTCTGACAAGGTGACGTTATTGCGTAGGTTCCTACAGCTGCTCCTTGACAGCAAAGCCAGAGCAACCACTGCGCACATCCTCCCCCTCCTAAGGACAGCACTCTACTCCCACACCAAAAGATGTTCACCACTGCACTGGGTGCTGCGATGAGGGAGGAAAAGCAGCCCAGGATGAGGGGGTTGGGGGATTTTAGGGAGACAGAGCTGAGGCCAGGGCAGATGCTTTGGGGCTTGGAGATGAAGCACACATGGGAAGCAGATGGCTGAATGGGGAGCATGACAAACCCTGGGCAGGAAGGGTGTTCCAGAGAGCACCGTGGTCCATGGGAAGAGCCACATTTCAGTTTGGGAGGGGGTGAGGTTCAGTGGGTCTAGAGCCGTCCCAGTTCATCGCAGACTCAACAGAAGCCCGCAGCATTCTGGTGACTCCATGCTGTGGTTTCTAGGGTTCTTTCTCCCTCCAGGAATGGTCTCACAAAAATCTTCTCCATGGAGGTCACATCTGCTTAGCAGTCAGATCTGCTAAGGTAAAAGTTTAAATACAGCCCAGGAGGCAGAATTTCCTCCTGGCTTCTGGACAAGCGCCTGAGTTTAGGCAGCGCATTTGTGGTGGAAGAGGGAGGCCAGGAGCTGCTGCTCTTGTTGTGCGAGTTGAATTGGACAGACACAGGCCTTCTGTGCTGAGCTAGCTCTGCAAATAGCTCTGCTCCCACTTCTGCAGCCTGCAGCTGGGCACAGCTGGGGCACTAAAGGCTAGCAGGCAGCAGGGCTGTTTTCTGCTGGATGCCAGGTAGGTCGTGCCAATGCAAATGCTACAAAGGCCCCTGGCAATTCTGGCTCTTCTGCAGCTTGGAATGACCAACCCAAGGCAAATAAAGTTTTCAGACTAGGGTCCACATGCCCTGCTCAGGGAATTCCGTGGGATACTGGCCACACTTGCAATGCATGTTTGCAAAGCCTGGCTGTGTGGGGAGCTCCACGGATCGGGCACAGGCAGTTTCAGATTCACCTGTCTGAGGAATGTCTTGGGTTGCTTCTCCTGGCAGGAGGATCCCACTGCAATGCAAGGCAATAGGGAGGAGCTGTTCTCCATCAGTTGTCTCTGCTCTGTCCCTAGCTTGGCAGTGCCCGGTGCTCTGCTAATGCATCCATGGAAGGGAGGGGTCCATTTTCCAGTCCTAGACTCTGTAAACTTAGTGCTTCTACCCTGAGAAATACCATTACTGTGTCGAGAAGATGTGGAGGCCTGCTGTGGGGGTAATCTGTAGCAGGATAAATCTATCTGGTGAAATTGCTGTGCTCCGGGGATGTCGGCATAATAGCACCCTGTGCTTGGCTGCACTCTGTGTTTGCACATCGCCACCCTTAGCAGCTATCCAGGTCTCTCCCCGCTCAAGTGTGGCCTCCAGCACTGGGCTGAGCTCCTCATCACGATGGGCTGATGCTCATGGGGAGACTGGGCCTTCAGTGAAACGTGTCCCGTTGGAGAGCGTGTAATAAAAACACTCCCCAGGTGAGATATTCCCTTGCTGCTCTAAGCTTCACGCTCCCATCCCAGCCCCCTGATGCTCGGCTGCCCCTTGGCTCAGTTCTAGTACCGCAGCCACGTCTCTGGCTTGGCCCGAGGCTGCCTGGCTGCAGAGATGTGTCCTGAGGCTTTGTGGATGTTCATGAAAGGACAGAAACAGCTTCTACATTTTGTGATTTCAGAGCAGCTTGTTAACAGATTTTAAGCCTGCGTAAGGCCTAAATGTCCCCACATTGCCACTGCAGTCCAGCTTCCAATCAGCCCCTGGCTGGAGGTGCAGAGCTCCCTGTCTCCTGCCAAACACAAGCTTGGACCAGACTCCCCTCAGGTCAGACCTGCATTACAGCCAAGAGAGGTCCCTGCTCACTGCAAAAGGCAGGAACCCACCCTAGAAATTTGGTTTAGCGTGGCCAGAAACTAGCCTTGATGCTCTTGCCTTGCCCCTACCTTTCATTCTCTGTGTTTTGCCTTTAGACCAGTGTCTAGGATCTGACAGGTTCCCAGTGTACCCAGCTGACTCCTCACTGTGTCCCATGAACTTTCCTTTGTCGTTGCTCAGCATGGTTGTCATCCCTTCCTGGGGACTGCCAACACCCCGCTTGCTGGCAGAATGAGCGATGCCACGGCATTCGGCGAGGTTGACGGAGTCAGTGGAGACCCTGTTGGGTGGAGAAAGGTCAGCGCAACCCTGTTGGCTTGGTAAGAGCCAGCTCAAGGCTGGGGAAGAGCCAGGACAAGCCTCGTTGGGTCAGGCAGGCAGGAGCCCCACGGTGTATTTCAGCTGGCTGCGGTCCCCGGGCATCTCACCGGAGCCTGAGGCTGAGGCTGAGGCTGAGACGAGCTGCTCCAGCACTGAAGGCAGAGTCATGGCAGCAGCGACCTGAGCCGCCTGGCACCGGCAGGGGCGGCTCCTGACTTGACCAGGTTTAGGGCTGTGTGACCACGCTGCAGGGGGTGGCAAAGTCTTCCCCAGCAGTGGCAGCAATTTGGAGATAAACGCATTCACCTGCCTGGGAGCATGGAGAAGAGGTGGGGGGCACTGGTAAACCCCCCTTTGTACAGCTCCTCCTAACTGCAGCACACACTCACACGCGCACTGCACACCCCGGGCTGGAGCTGGACAGATTCTGCCTTGAGACAAAACAGCCCAGAAGCTTTGCCAGTCATCTACAGGTTGTAAAATAATAAAGGAGGAAGGGAAGCAAGCGACGCCTTCATTTCAGCTTCTGTCCGTCTTGCGCTCCAATCTCCGACAGACGGAGACGGGGCAGAATAAAACATCTGCTTAATTTGACCTGTCGACTCTTCAGGGAGAATCGCTCGCATCCGCCGATGCGAAGGTCACCTCATTAAGAGGAGCGAGAGCCGAGTCCCGCACCTGGGGGAGGCTGGGGGGCTCCAGCCTGCTGAAGGGTGACCTTTTCTCCAGGCGCGCGCGGGGCGGGAGGAGACGGGTCCTGGCACGCGCGCTCCGACCCAAATGGCAGTTAGTCTCGCAGACACTTACACGTCCCGAGCACTGGTTTTGAACTTTTCATTCTCACAAGCTTGTCAGCTCTTGAAAGCTGTAAGTGCCTGCGCTGTGTCTTGCTCGCTGATGGGGTGAGCATGACGCTGGTGCAAAAGCACCCCCTCCCTCCCTGGCAGGGCTCGGGAAGAGCAGGATCAGGCCCAAGGTTCCCACCCACAGGAAGGTCTGGGTG
>JAVJGJ010000037.1:118791543-118802913 GCA_035590215.1 Microhierax caerulescens | reverse complement strand
TGCAGTGTGTCTGAGCAGGGCTGTGCCCCAGCTCCCCAGAAAACAGCCCGGCTGTGACCCAGGCACAGCCGAAGAGTGGTCTGTGGGGAGGCAGCACGTGTGCACGACCCCCCGGAACAGCCCAGCATGTGGTGCAGCGCGAACAAGGGAGCGTGAGCCCCACAGGATGCCTGCTGGGACCCTGGATGCCAGCCCTGCTCCCACCGCCAGCGCTGGTCCTCGTCCCAGCTGTGTCCCCGCTGCTTGCGAAGCCCCAGCCACCCGCGCCCCACGGGCAGGGGGGCACTGCAAGGCCAGCAGCAGCAGCTGCGCTGCGGGAAAGCAAATGATGCCTGGTTTCCCCCACTGCCTCAGAGGGGATTTTTTTTGTTTTTTACCGTTCATGTCATCAGCGAGCTGGGGAAGGAGAACATCAACTTTCCTTGCCAGCAAGCGTGGCGTTCGCACTGCCACACTCCTCCAGCAGCTCGGCAGAGCGTGCTGGACTGCAGACCTCCCCGGGGAGCTGCCCTTCCACCCCTTCCCGGAGCAGGAGAGGAGAGGCATGCCCACCTCCTCCCTTGCACTGCCCTCCACAGACCTTTAATTCTTTCTCCTCTGATGTTAATCTTGGAGGTGGTGCACAGGTCAAGTTTAATATGCTATCCTGGGGGAGTTCCATTTAGATCCAGGGAGAGGGAGACTGGAGATTCAATTAGGGTTTCCCATGTAGTCTGAGAGCATCACCACCTTCAAAAGGCAGCAGGCTCTGCTCAGCAAATGTCAATGGAGGAAGTTTCCCACAGACCTGGCTTTTACCCTTGGCCGTTCTTGCCCATACCTGCTGCCCCTCTGCCCCACACCGCTGTGCCCAGCACAAGCCCCCAACACAGCCACCATGCTATGGCCCATGGCCACGCTTAGGTGCTGTTCCTGCCCCACACGCCTGCCCATGCATGCCTCCTGGCTCATGTGCACACGTGTGTGCCAGCACCCAACCCTGCACGCTAGGGAAAGAGCAGGTGGCAACAGCAATGGCATGTCCACCCACTCCCCTCTCTGCCTCAGTTTCCCCATCTGCTGAGTAGCACTTGAAAGACATAGGGGAGTACTTATGGGTGGTTCTCCTATAAGATCTGCACAGAGACCCCACTGGCACAGGAGTACCCATCTGAAGTGTTTGTTGGGGGTGCCAGAGGTATGCTGATGACTCCAGGCAGACAGGCACCCCCGTGACAACTAAGAGACCTTATCCCCACCCACTGCTTGGGCACGCGGCAGCAGCACCACCCATAATGCGAAAGGACAGGCAGTAAAAGGCTGTGATGGGGATCATAAATATCCATTAAACCAGCTTTTAATCTATCCTGCTAACAACAGGGATGCCGGTGAGCGAGAGACAGGAGCCTGGCAGGCTGCGTGCAGGGAGCAGGTGGCAGGCAGATAGCAGGGCACTGCGGCACGCTGCCGCAGGGTCTCGCTGCCCGGGGAGAGGGCGAGCATCTCTGCAGAGCCTGGAGCCAGGGGCAGTGCCCAGCGTTGGGGGGCATGCTGCCACGCTGGCTCCTCTAGGGAAAGAGCTCCAGCCCAGCACACAGCCCTGGCACCAGCTGGACCAGACCCAACGTGACACTGATTTATCAGGGGGAAATACAGTCTGTGCCCAGACAAGAAGGTGAAGCCACAGCCCCTCTTCCACCAGCGTTGCTCCAGCAAAGGAAGAAGCCGCCTTCTGCCTTCCCTCAGTGCTGGGGAGCAGAGCCACGTCCTAGCCCTCAGAGGCTGGTGGTTCGTGAAGGGAAAAACTTGGCCTCCCTCCACCGTTCCCCAAACAAAACCCCCATGTAGAGCCCCTCAAGGAAACCCTTGTGTTGCCACTCATCCCCTGGTGTACTGATGGCGCTTTTGCATCCAGCCTGTCCTGCTCTGCAGGGGCAACAGACTCTTCCTGGAGCTCCTCTGGGTAACAAAGTCATCCTCTTTCCTAACTCCTGTTGAAGAGTTTCTCTCCACTTAGCGTGCAATGTCTTCACCTTCCTCCCTGCCAGCACCACCACTCACTATCTACAGCTGTACAGCATGGAGCAGGTCACACGTGGTGTCCGTCCTCTGGTTTCAGCATATGACAAAGTGCCCCTGGATTGCTGCTGCCTCTGCCACGATGCTCTTTGCTGGAGCCAGAGCCAGCTGCAAGATGGCAACTCCCTCCCCTGGGAACCTGAGGTCTTCCCAATGCAGGCTTTTCCACAACGTACACGTTTGGGGGCGGGGGGAGGGCGGGAAATTCCACCCAGAAATATCAAAATGTTTAGCTGGGTTTTGACGCTGCTGAATCATTAAACAGTAAAATGTTAGATAGAATAGAAATGTAGATTCGAAGTAATATGATAATAGAAAAGCCCAAATGGAATGAAACCAAATGATAATGTCAAATTGAAATGTTCATCTCTCATTGGAAAGAATCCTTTTGACGTTATTGAAACAAAATGTGAAAGTTGAAATAATTTGATTTGACACTTCTCCATAGAAAAAAAATCATCAGGATCGACATGTTCCCAGGAGATGTTCAGATTTTAAAAGCTGCTCTGCTGGAAAAATGTTGCCAGACAGAAATAAGACAGAGCAAAGGAGCCGGTTTCTCCCTCTGCCCCTCTCCGAGCCGGTGCTCTGACACAGAGGGAAGATGAAATGCAAGGGATGCTCAAAGGGGACAGAGCAGGTTCTGCCCTCGGCTCCACTCGCTCCTTCCCGGCCCCGCGCCCCGGGCGAGCAGCCTGACCCTCACCAGCCCTGCCAGGGCCACCCAGCCAGGCACTTGTATCTCCCCCGCACCTCCTGCCTTCCCCCGTTCCTTCTTGCCGCCGGCGGCCGTGGCTCATGCGGGAGGTTATTCTGCACGGCCAGGCTGGTGCTCCAGGATGTCACAGCCCGTTGACGTGCCCAGTCCTGTCTCTCAGCACTTTTATAATTTGTCATGACCCCTCTTGAGTCCGGCACACCTGCCAGGGCAAGACTTGCTCTGAGATGCCCTTCCAGCACTTTCTGGCTTGCCCAGTGGGAAGGGGAGCGGGGAGGGGTGCCCAAAGGCAGTGATGGTGAGATCCACCCCTGACTGCCTGATAACCTGCTACCAGCCCTCGAAAATGGTGCCCTTGGGGCGTGCAGCACCCCAGCCAGGAGCACTGCCCCCAGCCCCCAGCCGGCTGGCTTGAGCCCCCTGCCCACCCCGCTGCATCACTGGGTCTCCAGGGCTTTCCCGGGAAGGCAGGAGACCCCAGCGCAGCTCGGGCAGCGGGTGCCGGCAGCAGAGCTCAGCTTGTGGCACAGCACCAGAGTCCTTGCAGCCCACCCTGCAGCGGGTGGGTGCCCAGAAAACCCAGCAGCAGCCAGGTTTTCGTTTTCTGCCCGTGCTGGGTGAGAGCAGGACGCATCCAGGACCAAACCTCCCTCCTGCCTTGCTCCCACCGCCCCCGGCTGCAGAGCTCGCCACGGCCGGCGCTGGGGCTAATGAAGATTTCCTGGAGCGCTTGCTTAGCAGAAAATGATTGGTTACACCCGAGCTCGTAATTAAAAAAAAAAAGAGAGCGAGTGCACTAATGGGTATTTATTTGACTGTTACCTTGTCATGTATTTATCGATGCAGATAAATTCAAAATCATTAAATGCTTTACGGGGCCTGACAATTTACAGCCCCTGTCAGCACTCTGTGCCCTGCCTCTGCGGCGGCAAGCAGCGCGGTGCGGCGGCAGGGCTGCGGGCAGGGGACAGATCCTGGCACCCCCTGCCTCGGCACGGGGGCAGGAGCCAGCGGGGGCAGGCAGAGGCGGGGAGCCAGCAGCCCAGGACTGTGTAGCATGTAAAAGAGGTGCTGAGGCCACGCTGTGTCACGATCTGTGCTCCACAGGGATGTGTCGTGACAACAACAGGTCTCTGCTTGGGGCTGGAAGCGCAGCCGGGTGTGGTGGGCACATTTGGTGCTACGTGGCGGGTTGGTGGTGATTTGAGCTGTATCCCCAGGTCCCCACAGCCCCCATCCCTGACTCAGACATCCCTCTGCAGATGACAGCCCCAGGCAGATGGGACTGGAGATTCCTCGGGGGCAAGGTGGGGCTGAAATAATTTGTCAGCTCTATGTGCAAGTGGACACCTTGAGCCAAGCACACAGGGGCTGTCTGGCATTGCTCAGAGGCCAAATACGAGCCAACACGAGCACAGCACAGGGGAACTCTGCCTTCTTCCTGGGGGTGGAAATCCCTTTCAATGCCGCCCCATCACAGCCGATGAAGACAGCAGTGGACGAAGGAGGGATGAACAGTTTTCTTGGCTCTGTAACAAGCAGCAGGGGCAGCCCAGAGTAGCCACAAATCTCAGGAGAGCATCTCTCTAGAGACTGATCAGGTGTGCAAGGGGAGACAGGGGCATCTCCTGACTCAGTGTTTGCATAGCAACAAGGCCCTGCCTTCACGCTGATTATACAGCCCCTAATTACCTTATTATTCCCATTAGCCGAGGCGGGGACCCCCTTCCTCTTGACATACCTGCAGGCAGCCTGGACCTGGGCCTGAGTGTGGGTATCCCAGTGCTCTAACTGCCTGTCACCAGCATTTTACAGACCCATGGAGCAGTGCTCGTGTGTGGCAGCACCTGAGCCAGCACAGCTCCTGCCCCCTAACTCCAGCCTTGGCACCCGGACCATGCAATACCTGCACAGCATGATCTGCCTGTGCATGTGCTGCACGTGTGTGTGTGTTCCTGTGCAGGCACTCTCCATGTGTCCCTGTGTGCATGGTGCAGCAGCCTTCCCCCTGTTTCCCTTGGGATTTTTCAGGGAGGTGGTTTTCCCCAGGGAAGCAACACTCA
Source organism: Microhierax caerulescens (assembly GCA_035590215.1). Lineage (NCBI taxonomy): Eukaryota > Metazoa > Chordata > Aves > Falconiformes > Falconidae > Microhierax > Microhierax caerulescens. The sequence goes on along the minus strand of JAVJGJ010000037.1, from coordinate 118,798,074 downwards.
CTCTGCAGAGCAGCTGTTCCCCCCAGGAGCCCCACAGCATGGAGCCAGCCAGCAGCAGCAGCCCTGGGCTGGGGCAGAGGCACAGCCGCCGTGGCACCCACCCTGCTGCCAGGCCACCACGTCCCCATGGCCCAAACCTGTCCCCAGGACCACATCCAAACAGCGTCACTTCCGCTGCAGCCTCGGCACCTGCCTCTCCCCCGCCGCTGTCTTGAACCCAAAGCCAGTACAGCAGGGAGGACCCCAGCTCCCCACACTCAGACCTGCTTCTCAAGTGCAGCAGGGACTCCGAGGGGGAACATCTTCATCTCGACCTCTGCAGTCTTTCAGTGTGGGGAAGGGTCAGGCTGGTATCAGCACGGGGGTGAGCACAGCTGGTGATGCTGCAGGCTGGCCCCAGGCACAGCTGGGAGACACCTCTGCCTGAGCACCCTGCCTCTGAGCACGCCGAGCTGGCTGCTCGCTGCCCTTGCTGTCTGCAGGCAGCCTGGGAGGCAGGGGCACAGCGCGCTCCTGCCTGCACCGCTCTGCCCTGCTCGCCAGCTGCAGTGGAGGGACTCCGTGCTAGGTGCTAACCGCAGGATGAGCGCCCTGGGCTGCATCCAGAGCAGCTGGGGTGCTGAGCATCCTCCCGGCAGCTCAGCATCCGCTGGCAACGGCGGATGCTGCATGGGCTCAGTGAAAGGCTCTGCGAGAGCCGCTCTCATTGTGCTCGGAGCACGCGGCATGGCAGCTTGGACGGCATCATTGTTCGGGAGAGAAAAGGCAAGAACTGGGGCTGTGTGCGTAAGTAGGTCACACGCGAGGCTGGAGACAAGGCCACGGGCACAGACTGTAAATGCAAGAGGGAGAAGAGAGGGAAAAGGGGGGGTGGGGATGTCTGGGAATGGGCAGTACGAGTGCGCAGGGGAGCTTACAGACAGACAGACAGACAGACAGACATGCAGGACCATGTCCCTACCAGCTGTGCAAAGCCACAGAGGTCTCTACTTATTTCTTGCCATCAGCAGCATGCTAACTTTTTGCTCAGTTGCTACCCTTGCATTGTCAGAGACAAAGTCCTGTCCTGATCCCCTTGCCCAGCACACCCCAGTATCAGAGCTCTTGCCTGCTGGCATCCGTGTAGGGAGGCTGCTCACAGCTATGCAGCCTCTAGCTGTTCTCACTGCTGGGTGCATGACAGTCTTTATCCTCATGAAAGCCGCAAGTCAAAATTTTACTGCGAGATGGAGTTGCACCAGGGCTGGGGGCAGAGAAGCAGCTCAGCCACCACGATTACAGGGAGTCACATCCCTCTGCCTCACAGGGGTGCTGGGCAGCTCTTGTGCCCCCATGTCGGGCTGGAGGGGCCAGCGTAACCCCAAGACACCCCACTGTGCTGGGAGTGCACGCAGGGGCTCCCCTCCCTCCACATCCCAGGGTGGTCCCAAGGCCATGAGAGGGTAATGAGCACACCCAGGACAGCGTGGTGGTGCGGGACCCACACCAGCAAATGCCTCATCTGACAGCAGGGTCAGAGAAATGCTCCCCTGCTGCCTCCCATGGCAGCACCCAATGCTTCAGCACATGGTTAAACCCTGCATCCTGCAACCTCACGGGTTGTGAAATGCTGAACACAGGCAGAAAATGCCTTCCTAGCCCCTGTGGTGATCAGCTGGTGCCCCTAGGCAGGAGGTGCAATTAACCTTCTCTTGACAAGAATAACTACCAATGTTGTTATTGATCATAAAATTATCCGGCACTTTTCAAGCCTCAGCCACAGGACTGGAGTGGAGGTGGCGCGGCATGGGAACAGAGCATGCAAGAAATGAAGACATAGCATTTGCAGCATCCCAACGTGCTCCTGGTGCACATGGAGGAGAGCTGGGAGACATCTCCACAGCACCCCACATCAGCCCTGCCTGCGTGGACAGTGGGGCTGGCTGCAAAGTGCAAGCTGGGCTCAGGTGCTGCAACTCCCCAGACCTTGCAATGGTCTGGTCCAGAGAGATGCGTGAGTCGAGACACATTAAAAAAACAGCAAGAATGAGGAAATTGCTAGAAGAACCCTTGACAAAGCTTACAACTGAGTATGAAACAAAGCAAAGCCACAAAGCAAAGCCATGAAAAAAATCCCTGGTCTAATCCACCGCTCTAACTACTGGGCAATGCAGCACAAAGGAAAGGTGAGGCTTCGTCTTCCAGAAGCTGGCCTTGACCGTAGGTTGTGCATCAGGCGTCGCAGCGAGTAAGAGATAAACGGGAAGTTTCCTAATTCCAAACCTGTCACCTCATACACATCTCACCCCATAGATGAACCAGGGACAGGTCACTTTGGGATGAATCAGGGTGAATCACGTTGGCCAGTCCTCGCCATACCCAGCCCGCGGCGAGCCACAGGGTGCCTGCATCCCTGCCTGGTCCGGCTGCAAGCGGGGCCACCCCGGGCACCAGGGTCTGGCCCCTGGATCGGGGCAGGGTACGAGAACCTGAGGGGTGTAACGGAGGTAGGGTGTTGTGCTTTGGCATCTGGAGTGAAACCGCTGCAAACAGTTTAATCACTGTGTAATTATATCAAAGCATTGGTGGCTCACTGAGTGACTTCTGCAGAATGCTGATCTGGGGAAAATCTTTCCCTTTTTTGTAACAGAAACCAAGAAAATGGAAATCCTCAGGGTAAAAAATATTTCAGGTCGTGGTTAGGAAAATCAGGCTTTGGCCGTTTCAAAGCCAGGCATTCTCACCATCTTCTGCCCTGACAGCTTTTGTTTAGGTTTTTTTATTTATGAAAGGAAAGGGTTTGGCAGGGAGGGGGAATTTGATGGCAATGCAGGGAAAATGGAGATAAAGAAGATTTCTTCGCAAAATTTGTAGTGGAAAACAACCAGAGGGTTGGGTTTGGTTTTATTTTTTATCTGCCTCTTTTGAACTTCATTGCTGGAGGGGGTCACTGCGCCCTGGCACCTTCCAGCCGGTGTGCCAGGGGTGGGGGTGGGGGGTGGGGGGCTGGTCCATGGGGCAGCACACGGTGGGGATGCCACGCTCCCACCCCCTTCCTCCCCACAGAGCGGGGGCTGACGGCAGCACAGCTGCCAGCGCTAACCCAGATTCCAGGGGCGTCACGCTGCCGCGGCTGCTAAATTGGCAGCATGTAAGAGACATGTCACCTGGGTGACAGGGTGTCTCTGACTGCGGGAGTGTTTGAATACACTGCGCCGTGTGCTAAATACTCCCATCATTACGACTGAGCCAGGGAGACAGAGTAGGAAAGTTCCCAGCGGTATTGGGAGCAGGGATGGGGGCTGGGTTTGCGGAGAGCACGGGGCAGTGAGCACCCCCCTTGCACTGGCACCCAGTGCCCTGCTGTCCCCATCCCCAAGCCGTCCTGGCAGAGAGGGCTGCAGAGAGCTCTCAGCATCACTTTCTGGAGAGAGGTTGGACATCTCTCCAGGAGCATGCCCTTGCTCTCTCTCCCATCTCCAAACTCCCAGAGGCTGGCGGAAGAGATAGTTATCTTCTGCTGAGGGCAAATAAGGGAGCAATTAATCACCCCTTTTGTTTAGAAATAGCTGAGAAACCACAGACGGAGTCTGGAGTCGGAGCGGGGCAATGTGGAGCCGGGCGATGTGGTCAGAGGGGTTTCCCTGGGGGAACACAGATGGGAGGCAGGGGGAGAAGTGTGTCCAGGCAAGTCAGACACAGATGGAGAAGGTAGCCGCGAAGCCAAGGAGGCAGCCACCATCGGCGGTACCCTGACCCTGGGGGATGGTGCTTTGAGCAGCAGCAAGACAAGAAGCTGCTTCCCACCACCTGAGCCCCTTGCAGCCGTGCTCTGGGAAGCAGGTGTTGCAACAAAGAACCATGTGTGGTGTGGGAGCCCCTTCCCCTCTGTGGCATGACAAGCCAGCAAAGGTCCGCGTCGGCTGAGGCCAGGGCTCAGGAGGGACAGTGCTGCAGGGGCTCTGCAGTCGGTGGCTGCTGGTGGCCATCATGCACAAACAGCACCTCATGGGTGTTTCTTCATGTGCATCTTCACCGGGAGAGCTGGAGGCTTCCCGGGGCGGGGGGTGGGTGGGGGGTGGGGGTGTGTGTAAGCACCCATGTTGGCTGCACCAGCCCTGTGCTGCCTCTTCTTGAAAGAAACGGCACCCACCCCTCCCCTTCTCCTCTCTCACACTGAAATCCTTCCAAGCCACTTCCTTGGGGGCCCTTCCCCAACCTTCCTGCAGAAGGGTGGTCCTTCATCACGCTTGTGAAGACCTCCCTGCAGGGGATCCACCACAGCCCCCTCCTCTCTACCAGACGAGCAGAAAGAGCCCAGCACCCAGCCCCTTGCCCGTGTTCCCAGCCCCACTGCACACAGGTCAGGCAGCCGAGTTGCCTGTGTCAGAGAAGTGACCCACGCTGCAGGACAGGACATCTGCAGGGCTTCAGGGGGACAGGCGGTGGCATCCCAAGCGGCCAGAAGCCCCACGCTGCAGCAGCACCATCATAGCCATGACTCCCCTGGGCAATCAGGTTTCCAGCCTCAGCACAGACACTGGTGCTGGACCGCAGGCAGCCTCCGTGTGTGCACGGGGGCTTCAGCCACGCTCCTCTGGATCCCACGAACGCAGCAGGTCCTGGGTCTGCTCCCTCTGCAGCCGAGCTCCAGCCCCTCTCCCAGCTCAAGGCTGTAGCTGGAGGAGAGAGACCGAGCAAGAGGCTCACGGATGTGTATTCTGCTCATTGCTCACAAATACTAATGGCCCAGAGTTATTAATATTGCCACTGTAGTCATATCTGGGTAATTACTGCCATTAACCACCAGCAGAACTATTGAGTTCCCCTAATCAGTGCATTATAATAATTGGGACCAAGTGTTTTATAGATCCGGTCACTAATTCCTTCCTAGCACCTCTCCCTCCCTGGGAGCCGCTCCTCCCTGCTCGGCTGCCAGCCACCTCCCAGCTCAGGGGCTGCTCCCTGTGCTGGCTGCTGGGGCACCTGCGTGGCCCCCAGGCCGTGGGGTAGATGACAGCTTGTGCGGAGATGTCCCATGCCCCTGTCCGATGGGAAGTCACGTCGTAGGAGATTCGGGTGTCTAGGTGCTCCCTGCTCAGGGCTGACCTCTGCGCTTGGGCTGTCACTAACAGACCCCTCAAGCTGTGAAGGTGGAGGTGGGTCTGCAGGCAGGGCTGGCAGGAGGCAGGATGGGTGCAGGACGTGTTGTCCGGCAGTACCGCAGCTCCCTGGCACTGGGAGGCAGCGGGACTGGAGGGAGCGCTTTGGCTGTTCCCATTCTGCTGGGACAGAAATCTGCTGAGGGTGAAATTAATTGCACAGTCTGCTATTTACACAGATTTCCTCTTGCTCTGGAAAGCTCTTCACTACTGCAGCCATCTGGACCTTGGAGCCCAAACCTCCCTTGTCCCGGCGCGGGTGGCTGTTCAGGTAGGGATTCAACGGGTTGCATAAGAGGAGCATCTTCTCCTCCACAGTCTCAGATGCAGCAGCCGAGCGGGCAGCTGCCTCCCCATCGCCGCTGCAGGCAGGAGCCCTCCTGCCCACCCCCGCGTTCTGGGAGGGAGGTCAGCCCCTTCCCCAGCTCTGCTCAGTCTGCACCAGCAAGCCCTCAGCCTTCCCCCCAAGCGGTGCCAGGGGCAGGCAGAGCCAGCCTGGCTCCGAAATCAGCAGAGGCACCTGCCACACACCTTTGGGCCAGACCAGAACCCTGGCAGGGAGGGCTGGCATCTGCAGGGGGAGCGGGGCTGCGGCCCCACGGGCACCTCTGCCAGGGCAGCAGATCTGTGGCTCACTCGTGGTTGGGAAAGCAGAACCATATGTCATTTGGAGCTGGACTGCAAACGAAAATCCCTGGAAATGCAAATAAATCAAAAAAGCAGAGGGGGGTGGGGGGATGGATTCTTGGGAGGGGGGTAAACAAAAGGTTTTGTTGTGACCAAGCCAATGCATTTTCTTCCAACCACAGCCATTTCACAGAATTTTTTTGATGTTTAGAAAAACAAAATTAAGGGAAACTTTGAAACAAAGTCATTTGGAAGAGGAAAAAAATCAAAACATTTCACTCTGAAAATGCTGAAATGAAATGTTTTGATTGGGGGGGGGGTAGGGGTAGTGGGGGGATGACGTGTGTGAGTGTGTGTTTCCCTCCAAACAAACCATAACCATTCAGCAGAACTGACGTACTCTTCCAGAACCTTTTGGTGTTGTCAAATCTAAATTTTTATGGATTTTTACAAAATAAAAGCACCCTCTCATCTCTAGTCAGCCAGAGAGGCGAGTTCCTAGCAGCCAAAGAGATGTGCTCTGTCCTTGGTGGGAGCTCCCTGTGGGTTTTGGGTTTTTTTTTTGCGGGGTGCAGGTTTCCCCATACATGGCTGTGAGTCCTGGGGGGAGAGGGTGGCCCCCGCGGAGCAGAGAGCAGCGCAGGAGCCACGCTGCAGGGCCGAGCTCACCCTCCTGCGCTCTCGCCCCGACGGGCGATGACGGGCCAAGGGACGATGCTGTGAAAGGGAGCGCATGGCCTCGTCACCCTGGGAGGGACAAGCC
>JAVJGJ010000037.1:118762859-118773288 GCA_035590215.1 Microhierax caerulescens | reverse complement strand
ATGGCAGTGCCTGCTGCCGTGGGTGACGATGGCTTGTTGGCTTCTCTTCCAATGCTGAAATGTTTCCGTGGGGAAAACTGCCTGCTGATTTATTTTTTTCTCAAGGGGGGAAAGATTGCAATGATACTGCCCGGTCCCTGCCTCCAGGGACCTGGCCCCCCTCCCTGTGCACGCCGAGGTCTTTGTTCTGCCAGGCTGGAATTTCCCCAGAAATCTTTTCCTGCCAAAACCCTCATGTTTTGCATTCATCCTCACTTGGACTGAACCATGCTTCAAAGCCAGGGCATTTTTCCGGGGAGGAGACTGGCGCTCTGCAGCTGGCTCTCATCTCCCTGGGAGCTGGGGGTCCTGCAGTGCCACCCCAGGGTGGCAGGACCCCGCGGTGAGCCAGCTGCAAACCCTCTGCTGCTCCTGGAGCCCACCCAGCACTCATTTGCTCCTGACCTTTGTGGTCCCTCAGCCACTGTCCAGATGCAGCCTTTCAAGGCATCTTACCTGGCCGTGCATGGTGGCATCGCCAGTGTGACACTCTCCAAAACAATTAGGGGGCTCCTGAGGGGAACCACGGGCACCCCCAGCCCTGTGTTAGGGTCGGAATCTGCTCTGCTCCCACCCCGGTGCATTGCACCGCTGTAGCAGGGACTTACCCCTACCCATCTCTGCCTGCTCCTGCCTCCCTGCCAGCCCGAGCAGCAGAGCCCGTGGCAGAGCCCTTCTGAGCATGTTTGGTTTGTGTTAACGTGCATCCCCGCTGCCACGCTGCGCCCGTGGCCCTGGTCCGATGGACACTGCTCATCCTGCTGGTGTGTGTGCACGGGGCCCGGCAGCATCCCAAGTGCCCCGTGTCACTGCAGAGAGGCAATGACAGAGTGTGACAGCCACCATCCAGCCTTTCTCGGGGCCACAGTGTGGCTCCAAGCAGGACGCCCAGAACGTGGAAGGAAAGGGGGAAACAGATGTATTTCACATAGCAGCTAAAACCAGAAAGATCCTGATACACCCACCTCCCCCTCCCGTGCTGGGAGCAGGCACGGCAGGGACTCTCAGACCTCCTCAAACCACAAGCCAAACTCCATTTCTCCCAAAACTCCTCTGTCAAGCCCTGAGGCTGCAGGACAGAGGCCTGAAGCAAAGCCGAGTGGCTGAGGACGGAGCGGGTGAGCCCTGCCCACAGCATCCCCCTCACACGGGGGTGGCCAGTTTGCCCCTCTGATCTGGGGAGACACCCCTGCGTGGCTCCAAATCCCACAGATCCCGATGCCAGGCAGCACCTCCCCATGTGAAGAGCTGTCCCCACGTGCCCTTTGCTGGCGTAAAGCACCGCTGGAGACATAGATTGTCCCCAGGCCAGATCCCCCCACTGGGATGTCACGCAGGGCACTGCTGAGATGTGAGCCTTCGCCTGCTGTGCCAGCCGCTCACCCCAGGCAGCAGGCGCACCCCCTCTCTGCAGCACTCCCCCACACACACATTGCAAGGGGTAGGTACGGCGTTTGGAGCAGGATCTGCCCCTCCGTGGTGCCTGGAGGACTCGGTGCAATCCCAGCTCGTGGCCATCACGTTTCAGCCCTCTCAAAGTGGGGAAAAAGATGCCACCACCCCGTTGGGGAGCTGCCACAGGGCTCCAGCGTAAGAGCCCCTTCTGCCGGCACTAGCACACACACACACCCCCCCCCCGCAGCTGCCCTGGGGCTGCACACCTGGGAGAGGGGCCGGGGGATGCTGAGCCACCCAGCGGGGCTCAGCCATGCCACAGCCCTGACCTCTGTCCCCTGGCTCTAGAGACCTGGAGCCTCTTCACCCCCAAGAAAGCCTGACCCACCGCTGTGAAAGGGGCCTGGGAATTTGTTGATGTCCTTCCTGCCTCCCTCGCAGCGCCAGGCTTGTCCCCATGCCAGCTTCACTTCAGTATTATTCTAATTTAGGGAACTGATGCAAAAGGCTGTCCTGGCAGTCCAACTTGGCTTGGACCAGGGTTATTTTGGTTTAGCTTCAGTCATCTGAGGACAGGTCATGCTCTAAGCAAGACTATCCCCCCACAGCAAGGGTTTCTAGGGGGTCGCAGCCATCCACACCGCAGGTTGAGGAAAGCTTGCTGCCTCAGCCCAGCAGCTTTTGGGGTGCACAAGGCTCCTGAGGTCCAGAAAAATTGCATAGGGCTTCAGCTGTGGTTTCAGAATATCCTCAGCCCTGCACGGACACCCATGCTCCCCTGGGGATGCTCTAAAGCATGTTCCTGAGCTGGGAACAGGCTGACACGAGCCCAGCTGGTGACAGCCTTGTCCTAAGCTGTGGTCATGGTCAGCTGCCCACCCGTAATGCTGGGCTATTGCAACTCCTCTGCGAGTGCTGTTTTTATTCCCCTAAACCTTGGCAGGTCTCCGCAGCCTTGCTGGGGGAGGATTGCCTTCCGGATGGGCTGCAGGGACCTCACCCTCTCCCATCCCTGCGGCTGGCACCGGCGTGTCTGCCCTCCTCTGCTGCTGCCACCCACTCGCCCCCCGGGACATGCACAGCTCCAGGTTAGATGGGGAGCGCTGGGGTGGGATGAGGGCTGCGGCATCTGGGAGCATCAGCACAGAGGTGGTAACGGTCCCCTCCGGCACTGAGCTGCCCAAAAGTGGGGCTGGGGAGGACATGTGGCTGCGGGGCTGTGCATGGCACGGCATGGCATGCAGGTGTGCCGTGGGCTCCTGGCACTCACCTCCGGCACATCCTGGCACAGCCCGGTTTGACGAGCCCAGCCTCGTTGCTTCAGGGTCAGGCACAGGGCTCAACCCTCTCAGCTGTGTCTACGTGGTAAATTCAAAATGCTCAGGGATGTTGCTGCAGCCTGAGGCCAGGGAAACCACAACATAAGTCCCCACAATGTCCAGAGGACCCCCTTAGCCTCCGAAGCAGGATGCTGAGTCCAACCCACCCCCTGGGAATGGTCTCGTGCTGTGTCTCCATGCCCACGCTGCGTCTCCTCTGAGGCCGAGAGCTGGCTGTCTCAGGACGGAGCTGTGCTGACGACCGAGTGCCTGTGCATGGGATCACGCAGGCTGCTTGCCCAGCATAAAACATCTCTTCTGCACAGCTGGAACTGCAGCACGCAGTGGAAATGCCAGTCCCGTGCTGGGGAAGCACCTGAGCCAGGCACGGAGTTGAGCTGCCCAAAGGCACAGCACAGGGGCCGAAGGATCCCGAGTGTGATGTGCCACTGCTGGGCAGCTGCAAGGGAATCAGCGCTCGGTCCCAAGAAACGTGCTGTCCCCTTGGGTTTGAGCATGAGGGTGCGTCCTTCACACGCTGTCACGTCACGTGGGAGCAGGCAGCCTCACTGAGCCCTGGTTTTTATTTGGCTGAAGCCACAATTCCCTGCCAATCCTGGGATGTCGGGCACATGCACTCTGCAGAAAGGCAAAGGAGCTGCCAGGGCCTGGCACCTGCACCCTCCCATTTGGTTCAGGGAGACCCTTGAGGAGATGCAAAGGCAGGACAAGTTTCCTGTCTGAGGGAAAGAGCAATAGCAACGCCATCACATCTGGAACAAAGCTGCAAACTGTCCGGGAGCTGTGCACCCTGTGGTCTCCTGCAAACTAGAACTGCATCCATGTCTGCAAGCTTCCAGGCAGGAGCTGATGTTGAATAGGGACAGCTTGTCAAAGTAGAGACTGAAGCTTCCTGAGGGGACAGAAATGTCCCTGCATAATCCTCCAGGGGCCCAGCACTGAACAGAGAAGATCATTAACAACTGGCTGAAGATGGACGGCACCACATTCCTTCCACCTTAAGGAGCACAGAGCCCAGGACTGCTCCCGGGGTTAACACTGCCCGTGTGCATGTGCTGCATTCTGCAAAGCTCTTCTCTAAAAGCCCAGGAAACCTGGGACCAAAGATAAGCAAGTCCCTTAGCACCCCACTGGTGAATAGGGAGCTTGGAAGCAACTGGGAGCCAGGGAGGGGACAGCATCCTACAGAGACCTCCTGGAGGTGGTAAGCCTGGTGCTCACACTGGTGTCAAGCACGTGGCATCCCCCAACTGGAGGCTGGGCATCCAACCCAGCTGACAGAGCCCATTGGCATGGGCCTGGTGGCTGTGCTTCTGGTCCACCACACCCAAGCAGAGCTGAGGTCCAGCTCGGCATCCCAGCAGATGCTGATGGTGCACAGACAGCAGCCTAAAAAGGAGCCTCAGCCTAGTGCAGCCTGTTTTGCTGGAGCCGGGTGATGGCAGGTCTCCATCGCTCTGTGCCTGCGTGGGGCACGCCTGGCCAGCCCTGCTTGGCCATGCCCCACAAAAGCAATTTTGACCCTTAGCAAACACTGCAGTCATCACAGCTCTGCAGGGTGGCTTGCGCCAGCAAACAAGACCAAAGAGGTGCTGTGCCCCTCCACCTGCCCTCCCTGGCATGGGGAATTGCCAGCCCGTACAGCCTGTAGCCGGGGCTGGAGGCCCTTCCTCCTGCTCGTTGTGCAGGAACGTGTTGCCCCAGGACTCAGGTGGCTGGTGCGGGCATCGCACTCTGTGTGTGTGTGTGTCCCCTGACTGCTTTAAATGCCTGCTCTATGCAGTCATTAGATGATATTTATGGTCCTTATTAAACAGCAAGGGAAAAAAAAAATCTGATACGTGCAGTGAGAACTTGAACTCACTTGGATATGCAGACAGCAGGCGCCATCCGAACACGGATCCTCGACGCTCGCAGCAGCCCCGCGAGGGCCGAGCTCTGTGTCTTTAACGGCCGCGCAGGACGGCAGCGGGAGCGGGCTGGGAATGTTCCTGGCAGGGCTGCACAGCCCAGCAGCGCGCAGCGGAGCAGTGACGGGGATAAAGCACAGTCTTGTTTAGCTGACGGAGAAAATGCCTCTTTCTGTGCTTATTTACCACGTCCGGTGTCAGGGTCCACAGCAGGGGAAGAGCACGTGTTCCCATCTCAAAGGGCTCTCCTTGATTCGGTGCCACACAGCCCCTGAGCTGCTGGAGGGGCTGCTGCCTGCGAGCCCTGCGTGCAACACGTCTTGCGTCCGGGCATTGCCTGCTCCAGACCGGCCGAGGGCCAGGAAACCAAGTCCCAAAGGTGCTGTGCCTCCCCAAGGTCACGAGGAGGACTGGGGAAGAGCCAGGAGCAACGCTCAATCCCACGGCTCTTAGAAAAATCCTTCTCTTGTCTCTACAGCCGCATGCAATCTAGCAACGTGGTCTGCCGTGCCTTGTCTGCTGGCAGCAGCACAAGCACTGAGGTGGCAGAGTCCTCCCCCCTCTGGGAGCCCTTGCAGTGGGGGGGCAGACATAGCCTCCCCCAGGCCCTGGTGCTGGGGTCCTCGGAGCTGGCTGCAGCCCCCTTGCTTTTGGTCCTGCTGTCCCTCGAGTCACGGTGTTGCCGCGGTGGCACGGCGATGCCAGCGTGTGCGGGAGACCTCCCTGCGCGGCTGTGACTTTGTAGCTGTGGATTTGTAGCCTGGCTGCTTCCTAGCTCAGCATGGAAGACACTCTACAATTTTTAATTTGCCAAAAAAGCCCTCTTTTTAGTTTACAGGGACAGAAGGGGGACTTTTATGTGCAATCTGTACAGCTCTCCAGAAAGCACTTACATTTATGATGTTCATGAAATTTATAGCCAGTTGGCAGTGCTGCTCTCTCCTCTCCTCTCCACCAGCCACCCTGGCAGGATGGCAGACTATAATAAGCAAGCCACACATTCAAGTGGCATAAAAGGCATTTCTACAAGTTAGCCTCCTGCCCAGTCTTATAAACTCTAACAAGTCTCTAACAAGTAGGCAGGATCTCTTTATACCCAGGGAGAAAAACCCCTTTCAGAAATGGCCTTTTCACAAAGCCCACACCTTTCTTCTAATTAAGGTTAAATAGCTCCATGTTTTCTGGCCAATTTCATTCTTTCCCCTTATTCCCCTCTTAACAAGGCAGCCTTTAAAAAGACATCACTAATTGGTGTCTGCTTCTCACATACCATGCGTGCTTTGATAGTCAGTTAGAAAGCCTTCCCCATCGATCAAACTTCCACTGAAAGGCTGCTAATGTGCTCCATGTGTCTGCCACAAGACAAAGCCAAGTGGCGGGTCCCCAGCTCCCTGCTCCTCCTGTTCCCATAGTCCCTCCCGGGACCGGGGGTCCGCAGCCAGGTCTGCCCCGCGGCACCCCCGGCACCGGCCTCCCTGGGAAGAGCCCGGCCCGGCATTGAGAGCAGCGCCGGCAAGAAATGACTCCGCGATGTGTGTGGCAATTCGGAAATTAATGGGGAGTGGTTAAATGTTAAGGGTAGGATCTAAAACAGAGCAGGCAGAGAGCAATTGTCATGCTGATGAGGCTGGAGGAAGGCCAGTGAGCTTTCCTGTGAATCCCAGTCTCCCCAGTGCTTTCTGGGCTATTAAGTGAAATCCTCCTGGGGAGGGGGTGCTGCCATGGCAGGGGGCAGCGTTGGGAGGAGGGAGCGGGGCTCCAGGGCGTGCTGTCCCCCCTTCCCTGCGCCCTTGCCCCTTGCTGCATCTGCAAGTGGTGCAGCCCGCAGCTGTCAGCCCACTCCAGCCGCAGGTCAGAGCCCCCCAGGGCCTGGAGGAAGAGCCAGGGGAGGTGGCTGTCGTTGGGGGAGTGCTGCAAGCCAGACCCTCCCCAGACCCCTGCTCGCTCCGGCCCCAGCTGCCTGGCCCCGCTCCTCACCTCCGCCCGCCGCCCCAGGGAAGATGCTCTGCCATGTGCCATGGCCCCGTGCCACTGTGCTGTCACCACTGCGTGCTGGGCTGTGCTGGACTCCCAGCCCGTTCCGTGCTGCTCCGTGGGGTCTCAGAGTACTGATGGCTTAACTATGGGTGGCTGCAGGGGATGCCACCCAGCTGGGTTCCCAAGCTTGGGGATGTACCAGTGGGCTCGTGCCTGGAGTGGGAGAGAGCCGGTGCCCTTTCGGAGGGCATGGCAGTGACTTGCACTGGGAAGGAGCCCTTGTCACCAACCCAGGCACCTCTCCCCGGTGAGGGGATCAAAGCAAGCACTTGAGAGAGGGGGAGGCTGGGGCAGACCTGCCTGGAGGCGTCTGGGCATGCAAGATCATACCAGGGCTTTGCTATGGTGCTGTTCTGACTGCAAACATCTCTCTGTACCCCCCATCTAATAAATACCTTCTTTCTTTCTTTTTTTTTTTTTAAGAAAATTTGCTTTTCCCAGCTGTAATTCACTTCTGGTTGCCATACCTTCCCTTACAGTGAAGTCTTCACCCTGCAGGTTTAGAGGTCCTTGGCGGGGCTCTTAAGCCTGAAAGTGTTGTCTTCCAGTCTGGTCACAGGGGCTTTTTCCTGGGGTAGGAGCCAAGGATTCCCAGAGGAGGCTTATGAGGGCAGCAGCCAAAAACCAGGCATCTCTTTGGCATCACTGTGTGACAGGCACATGCTTGGCACAAGATGCTTTACAGAGCAGCAACCTATGACCATACCACAGTGACAAGGTGACGGGGTGTCCCCAGCGGACATATGCACACATACCAAGTATTTTTTAGTGGCAATTTGCAACCCTGTGTGCTGCTGGAGCCAAGGAGAAGAGAGATGGTTGGCAGCCAGACACTGGCTCCCTCCCAATGCTCAGTGGGGCTTGTCAACACCATAGGTTGTGCAGATGGAGACCTGCCAGGAAACGGCGTCCCCAAACCTCCCAGGCAGGCTGGCAGGTGGCTTCCCAGCTCAGCAACCAGGGACATAGCTGGTGAGACACGCAGAGCCTTGACGTGGTTTTGGAAAGCATCCTGCATGCTTGTGACCCTGCCATTCCTCCCCAGCCCACTGCGAGCTGGGCAAATTGAGGGATTACTTGGGGTTTTACAGCTTCATCTCCATTTTTCTGCAGCAAGACAGCACAGGAGCAGGATCTTCTCTCTCCACTGAGCTTGCCATTGAACCCGCTCCTCTGGCGGGCACGGCCACCCAGCAGCTCCCGGGCACGGCAGCCCTTCCCTGGGCTCGTATGCCAGGGCTGAGGGCATCTCCCAGCTCCCCGCTGCAGCCAGCTGAGACCTGATGCAGCCGCTTCCGTGGGAAGACTGCCAGGGCAGAGACGCTGTGCGTGCGTTTCGGTGATTCCAGACAATGGATAAATGGCACACCTGCTTGTGCAAGGTTCATTTAAATGGCACTCCTGGTGCTGCCGGCAGCTTCTCTCAGTGGTTAACAGGTGTGAATTGGTATCTAGGAGCGCACATTTTCCGCTGCACAGCCCTTTGTTCAGCTCCTGCTGCTTCCCTGGCTCCATTCTGGCTGCTAAGCACACAAATCTTCCCTTAGCAGAAAAAGTTAAAGTCTTTCCAGCATTTGGCTTTCTCAGACTGCATAGTCCCACAACTCACATGAGCCCTCCCATACCAGCTGGGATCTCTGGTGGCACGAATGGAAGTGGGACTGGCCGGTTGCTCGGTCCCCTAAAGCACAGCCAGTTTGACCAGCCTCCCTCGCACCCTCCACAGAGGCTGCCACCTTCGTTTGCACCTTTCATGGAGCAGCATCTCCTTCAGAGGCGATGGAGCCGTGGCTGGGCTGAAGGCTGTGTCTAATGAGGGCAGGCAGCACGCGTGGCCTCCGCCTTCAGCTCCCCGCACTGCTACAGCACTGGGGAGGACAGGAGCAGCCGGGTCCCATGGTCGTTGGGGATATGGTGCTTGGATAAGCAGCACAAGGGGCTGTTTTGGGGTGCCTGGTGCCCTCACAGAGATGAACGGCTCTAGGGGACTTTCCCAAGCCTGGTCCTGCTAATCAGGAAAACCAGCCTCCCACAGAGCTGCCCAGGATGCTGGCAAGACATCTGACATCAGGGCTGGGGTTGCCTTTTCCCCGTGTCCTGCTGATGCAAAAGTGCTTCAGGCATTAATGGATCTGGACCTTCACCCTGCCAACCCCATTTTCATAGCAGTACTTGACCCACAGGGACCCCGCAGGGCTCAGACCCCCAAGTCACTCATGGGGGACAGGGCTACCTGAGTACTTAAGCACCTCGTTACATGACTGAACTGATCCTTCAGTATCAGATGTACTACCCAAACATCTGTGCTTTAATGTGAAGTGGCCACACTTGTGATACATGCACTGCATTGCACCAGCTCTCTGGAGGCCAGAGGGAGCCTACCAGGGGCCTTGGATCAGAGCAGGCTTCGTGTTGGGCTGTTATAATGAAGTGCCTGGGGAGAGGTACATGAAACACGGTGTAGCTCATCTGAGCAGTGCTGGGAGTGTCTATGCAGAATAATTATGCTGCTGATAGCAGGGCTTTCAAATGAGGGGTGTAACTCAGCCACTCAGCAGAGGTGCCTGGTGCAATTCAAGAAGCTCTGGGGGACCTGAGACATCTCCACAGGGCTGGCAGATGTGACAGAGGATCTACAGGAAACCCGTGCCCTTCTGGCGTGACAGATGGTGGCCAGGTGGGCTACCCCAGGGTGTCTCAGATGGCACCGGGTGTCAGCAGCACGATGCTGAGGGACACACCTAAATACGTAGATACCTGATAGGTATGGGCAGACACCCCACCCTCCCAAACCCACGTGCATGTGTTTTAGACATCTGCCCCACTGAGCCCCAGTTTCCCCACCTGTGGCTTGAGGCCACACTGCCTTGTCACCACTGCTCTGACCCCCTTATACAGAGAGCCAGTCCCTTGCCCTCCAGCCCCTCCGCACTCCCCTGCCCCATGCTCCTCTGCCGGCGGTGCCCGACCCTGGTCCGAGTCTCCCCTGGGCACTCGATCCCCTCTCTCTGCCTCCATTAACAACGTGCCTCCTTTCTCAATGTAACTCCCATGGCTCCCAGCTGCTGGCTCTTGGCCTGTCTTTCACAGCTAGATTAAAGAGCCCTTTAGTACCTGGGATTTTATCCCCATGAAGGCACTTACATGCTGCAATCAAAACACTTCTCACTCTCGCCTCTGACAAGCTGAGCAGACCGGGCGCTGTGTGTCTCGCTGCAAGGCTTTCTCCTGCCCTCTGACTGCACGTGGGCTTCCTCCAGCCCAGTATGGGTCAGCCCCGGTGATGTGTTTGCCCATGCTCTGGAGTGATGGCTCTCTTGCCGTGTGCATTTCTGTGCAGGTAACGGACCTCCCTGTCTTGCCTCCACTTCTTCAGCATCCAGTTCCTTGGTCAAGTGAAAATGCAAATTGCAGCTCTTCCTGGTACAAGGACTTCACAGGCAAAGGTACCTATGGGTCCACCACCCTGTTCCAAGCTCATGAGCTGTTCCAGCTCATTGCCCACGTCATGCAGATGGGGAAAGTGAGGCATGAGGACCAAAGGGTTGCCAACAAGCTTATTTCAAAGCTGAGAAGACCCCCCCCTGGTTCCCCAGAGCCCTTGCAGAGTCAGGGCAAGCTGCTCTCACCTTGTAGTGGAATGAAGCTGGGTTAATTAGCATTGATAACATACAGCTGTGGGCTGGCTTCAGGGGCAGCGGGTTGGCT
>JAVJGJ010000037.1:118653941-118674837 GCA_035590215.1 Microhierax caerulescens | reverse complement strand
CCCCCCCCCCCCCCCCCCCCCCCCCCCCCCCCCCCCCCCCCCCCCCCCCCCCCCCCCCCCCCCCCCCCCCGAAGCAGCTCCCAGGTTTGCTGGCAACGTGGAGAGCTTCCTTTGGTCAGGATGGTTTCTTAGTCCTTGGTAGACATGTCTTGGGCCGCTCAGTCTTCTTGCCAAAGAGAGGGTTTCACCACCTCTATCCCAGCCCTCGGGAACTGTGAGTCAAATAAATAAATTGCACTAAGAAAATGCTCGAACTCCAGCCCGCAGATTCCTCCTTTCCCAGGGCAGCGCGGCACTGAGCCTCACGGCGCTTGAGGGAGGGCATGCTGATGGGTCCTGAGCTGCAGGTGTTCAGCCCGCTTATGCTGGTGTGAAGAAGTGGCCCTGATGCATTTTCTGTAGGTGTTACTCAGCTTGGCCTTGCCCAAATCCTCCCGACAGAAGAGCCCAGGAGCTGGTGGCATCAATTTCCCAAGCAGGGGAACTCTCTCCTTGGAGTAAAATCACAGCAGCTAAAAAGCTTCCTCTGCAGGTTCATGAGTTTGTTTATTTCTGTTGCCTTTTATCTAGTAACTGATCTATTTTCTTGCATTTTCCACAGTGTCATTGGAAACTGAAGCTCACAGTGGGCTCAGCAATTAGTGGTAGCACAGAAATATAAGGCAAAAACAAGTATTGCTAATGAGCTGACACATTAAACAATGAGTCACACTTCCATAAGGAGCCCAAATCGAGTTATAACCCTAAATAAACAAGCTGTGAGAAACAGTTTACAAAATATGAATGTGTTACTTATTTAACTGCTGTTGAGAAGCTGTGATCTGAACCCTGAGATGTATTTAAATATCTGAAACAAATATTCAGTGTGTGGTTTATCAGACCGCCGCGGTGGAGGCTGGCACGGTGGGGTTGGGTGGACCCAGCAGCTGGACGTGGGTACGGGCAACACGAGGGGCTGTGGGGTTGTGTCCTCCACCCGGCGTCCTGCCCCATCTGCGTGTGGACCAGGCAGGGGCTGCTCTGCACCAGGGGAGACAGCCAAGTCTGAGAGCCAAAAGATGCTGCAGGTGGGAATTTTCCTCCTCACAGAGGTGTCCTGGGGCAACGTCAGCAATATGGGATATCCAGGCTCCTGCAGAAAGTCACCATGGGGTCAGGCACAGTGCCATGACTTTTCATTTGGGGACTAAAAGGCAAAACTAAAAATAATTTGTTAGCCCTAAATCAAATGAGAAACTCCCTGGGTTTTTCCATGGTAATGGCACAATCAAACTTTGTCAGTTAACCTGAAATTACTTCCTCCACTCCACATATAGTGGATTTTGGGTTTATATCTTTTCTCTTAGTTTTTCTTTCACCCCCTCAGCATGGTCAGTTTTAAAAGAAAAAGTCCTCTGCAGGTGTAAAATGGAAATCCTATTTTCCTCCCTGTGCCCCAAATGATTTGTTGAAGTGCAGCCAAATTTCAGATCTTTCCCCCCAGAATGACACTGATAATTTATTATCCATGGAGATGGTCCCTGCAGCTCTCGCACTAAGGGACCACAGGCCTTTGGTGGTGGCTTCTCACTGCTCAGCCATTCACCTTTGGCATTACCTGGATAATGTCCCACCCCAGGGGCAAATCCCTCTTCTGCTGAATCTCCACGTCCCGATTTCCCGATGTGCGAGATATATCAGCAGCTGTTTGCAAGCTGTTCATGCACGAGCGCCCTGCTGCCACTTGTGCCCTGGAGGAGATGGAGAGCATCCTCCGGACATGCAAGAAAGGAGCAGGGACAGGCACCCCAAAGTCAGCTGTGGGCACATCTGCTGGGTGTGCGCACAGCCCCCTGCGCCGTCGGCTCTGCTGGGAGCAGCAACACTCTGCCGTGATGGTGGGACATCCACAACGGGCTTGTGGGTTCATCACCACCCCCTTTATCTGCCAGTCTCTCTCCACCTTTGCCAGCACAAGCCAGGGACCACCAGGCTGCGGATTACTTGGTGCAAGAAACTGATGGTCCCTGCTCCTGTCAGCGCACCCAGAGCCTCACCAGTGGGGGTGAGGGGGGGCGCTGGCACCCGGGGAGCGCCACCCCATTTGTGCGAGGGGCATGGAGGAGGCTGACAGACCCCAGGCACGTCCAGGTCGGGAGCTCCTTCCCCTGCTCCAGGGCACCACAAAAGGCTGCGATGCTGTGCACAGGCAGGACCTGACAGGGACACTGTCCCCACCATGGCTCAGCTAGAGCCTGGAAGGTGGACGTGGGTCCCTCCCTCCATCTCTCCTGTTTAAAGTCCCTGGAGGAGCACGGGGACAGGGTGGTCTGAGGGGGGGTGGTAATACCCCTGAGCTGAGGCAGTTTGTAGAGAGGAGGTGGGATTTATCCCAAAGAGGGGATGGAGTATCTGCTGGAGAGGGGTGGTGTTTGCCTGCCCTCCAACCTGGCAGCCAGACCTCCCCCAGGGGCAGCAACTGGGAACCCCCAGCCTGTGGGTGCGGGTGGCGGGGGCTGTGATGTGGGGCCCTTCTCCCTAAATTCAGTCCGCCAGTGCCACCAGAGCCAGCTGTGGGTTTTACAACACCCGCACCACAGCTGGCTCCAGCGTGCCCTCCAGCAGGAGCTCAGAAGCGTGGTCACAGCTCCCATCTTTCCCACACCCTTCTGGCACTCGTCCCACCCTCCCATCCCCCTCCCCAGGCTCTCCAGACACTTGCACCTCTCCAGCCCGCTCCCCTGGCCGGGGAGTGACCCTCCTCAAGTCACAAGTGGCAAAAGCATTGGGACAAGCTCCTGGGCTGGCAAGGCGAAGAGATTTTAGAAGTATATTAGGAATAAAATAAATCCCAGTAATGGCAAAGGGTGCTACTACATAGAGATGGTAAAATTGCTCATAACGAGGGAGGAGAGGCCGACGTGATCAATGGGTATTTCTGTTCTGTATATTTGGAAGGAAGCACTTGCGACACGCAAGGACAATGAAGGGCTCTTCAGCCTTTTTGTACCTAAGGAGAATGTCAAACAACATCTACATGGGACAAACATTTTCAAATCACCCTAAAAATAATAGTAATCTCAATAATCAGTCTAATTTCACATGTCAAGAGTCTGAAAAGAGCTGGTTGAGGGTTTCTGCAGCCCTCCAGTGTTAATGCTAAGTGATTTTGTGACCAGAGAAATGAGGTACATCGTACCGGGCAGGTCCAGAGCTCGCACTCTGCCTGGCTCCCACATGCGTCAGAAGAGCACAGACAAGGTTCAGCAGCTGCTGGAGATGCAGCTGTGGTGAGTTACTCACTGAAGCTGGTGTCTGAGAGGCTGAACTGCCTTTGTGGGTGCCTGTCTCCTCCAGTTACCCATCGTTCCTCCACTAGGTACCTTCAAACTCAGGCTTGATACCAGATTTGGTGGTTCCAGACCCTACGGACAACCAGAAAAGCTCCCTGGGGAATGTCCACACCATGGGGGTCTGGAGGAGGTCTGTAGACATGGTACCTGCTTGGCTGCTGGTTTTGCCCAGCTGCCTGGCAGTCGGGTTGATCTCCTGCACGCCGTGGTGCTGAGAAACCAAGAGGGGAGGAGGCGATGGGTACGTGCCTGCCTCAGCACCTTCCATCTGCGGAGGGAGCTTGCAGGGCTGACCGTGGCCCCTGCAGAAGGGATGTAGCTGAGGTTACCGTCCTCCTTTCTGGGAGGCAGTGGGACACCAAGGTGGTTCAGGATGGTGTTTCCTTGGGGCTCATGCCTCCCACACCTGCAGGTCAGCAGCAAGGGGATGAGTTGCGTGCCCTGTTGCACATGAGTAGCTCAGGAGAAGCTCATTCACGTCCTGGAAATGCCCTTTTGTCTCCGGTGTCTGCAGAGGAGCCTGGGGTGAGCAGCCCAGGAGAGCCACCTGCATGGGAGAAGCTGGTGTTTGACCGTTCAGAGTCTCTCTCTTTCCACACACCCAGGGACACGGGGGTGGCTGGCCTGTGCCGGACCCCAGCTCCATCTGACCCCTGGGCCATCTCAGCCGGGTCAGCAGCAGGTACTCAGAGGTGCAAGGCCAGCACTGAGCCATTCTTTCCCACGGTATTTTTCCTGACTTCTGACAGTCAATGAGTCAGGGACTCCCAGGGCTGCACGTAGTGTTTGGTCAGTCCAGCAGGTCCTGTGGCAGTCAGCGGTGGCCCCATCATCCAGGAATTTGTCTAACCTGCCTTGCCAGACATTTACATTTTTGGTCTTCATGACGTAGTGTGGCAATGAGTTTCACAGGTTAATTATACCCCGCACCAAAATGTGTTGATGAGGCATGTACCAGAATGCTGGATGTGGGTTTGGCGTCTGGATTTTCTAGAGGTTGTGGAAAGCTTGCAGATGCTGAGGAAAAAGCCACAGAAATGATACAGGGGTGGGAAGAACACCTCGCGGGGGGACACTCGGGAAGCACCAGTCAACAGGAAGGACAGATGTGCTGTAAATTGGAAAGGGGTTAAATCCCAGCTCTGGAAGAGCGCTGCGGTCTGCAGAGGCAGAACTCATACCGAGTTAGACACCCAGCTAGAAGCATTTTTGTTGGAAACGAGACACGTGTTTTCAGTGCAAGGGAGATTAACTACAGAAGGGGGAGGCTCCACCTCTCGATGCTTCTGCAAAGATATTTCACCTACAAGCTTTGGGCTCAAACTGCAAATCAGTGTAGGAAACCCTCTCACCTGGGAGCTGGCGGGGACCTGACCTTGCCATTTCCAGCCAGTGTTAGGAAACACCACAGGACCAGCCAGGAAGGTGCTCAAAGGCAAAGGCAGAGAGCTGCGGCCTGCCAGCGGGGCCTAAAGTACCTGGCCAAGACCATGCCCGGGGATGGCTCACACTAGAAAAAGCTGAAACCACCAGCTCAATGGTTTATTCTGTTCTTTAAACTCAGTGAATCACGGGCCCTGCCCTGTGGCCAGCAGCACTTTCTTCTTCTCTGAGAGGTGTCCCATTGAGCACAACTTGCCAAGAGCCAGTGCCATGCGCTTCCACATCGGGCCCAGGTTGTCATTGTCCCCAGCAATTCAGGCCATTATTGTGCACACAGTGGCCAAGATCTGTCTTCATGGTGCCAGGCTCAGTCCAAACCCCTGCTCCAGTGGCAGGCGGGACGTGCGTGCAGCCTAACAGCGGGCACCCAACCCACGCGCTGTCTGTGGTGCAGCAGAAAAGACCCTTCTCTGTCCCTCCATCGTGCCAACCCATTTCCACACCATCCTTCTATGTAGGGTGCTACAGAGGTACAGGGGGACACCACAGGGGCCAGTGGGCAGGGAGTTGCCACATATTCATGCCATGCACCAAGGGCTGGGACTCCTGCCAGAACTGTCTTGGGGGAAAAGCAAACATGGAACATGTCCGAACCCTGTGAGACTGCAGATGGTGGCCGCATGCAGAGTCCTTGCACTCACCCATTTCCAATCTCTCCCATCATCTCCCATTTGAAGACATTCAGGGCATGTCTTTCTGGCCAGCGTTGGCCCAGTACAGCACAGGGTAGGGATTTTTGCCTCCCTCCTCCAAGGGCAGAGATAACCCTGCATCCAGGCAGAGCACATCAGGGTGGTTGTGCTCTGGTGTATAACACTCTTGGTCCTCGCCCTGTGCTGGACACACAGTCCTTAAAGCCACCTTTCTGCCCCTGGGTGAATTCCTGTGAATGACAGATGCATTGGAGAAATCCCCGTCGGCCTCTGGGAAGCAGATGAAATGCGGGACTCCCTTGGGAATGCTCAGCTGCCAGTCCTATCCCTTAGCAGTGATGAAGAGGTTGAGGATGCTAAGAAAGGAAGGAAGGTCACACTGAGAGGTGGAAAAGGGTGAGTCCAGCCCATAGGGCACATCAGGGAGGTGCATACCCCCCACCCATGGGGCACAAACCACATCCTAGGGCAGTGCCAGGGTCCTGGCAGACTCAGCCACCAGAGAATTGTCTCAGGTACCACCAGTGGCTTCCACCCTGCATGACACGGTTGCCCACGCTGTTTGGGCTTAGGGTACAGGAAAGACCCCTCCTCCTTGCCAGATAAACCCCAGGAGCTTCAAAGAGCCGGGCTGAGAACCCCACAGCAGGTGCTGCATGCCCCTCCCCACCTCAGACATAGCAGATGCCCTCAGCGGTGCAGGGAGAACCGAAGGGTCAGAGGTGGAGCTGGGCCTGGAGCTGGACCTTGGCTTCCCTCTCCCCCAGGCTGCCAGCGGGATCCCAGGACATGCCTTGCCCCCGAGCACAGCCCCACCGCAGGGCAGGACGGGCTGGCCGTGGCTCCAGGCAGCAGGCAGCCCAGCGCAGGCAGGCATCGGCATCGGCATCGTGGGGTGGGATGACTCCCAACCCTCCAGCTGGTGGGTATCTCCCTTCCTTTGTCTCAAACCTGCCTGTTTCCAAGGTCTCTTTTCCCCTTTGGGCAATTTTCTGTCCTCAGAGCGCTGTGCCGGGGAGGTGCGCGGGGCAGCCAGCTCCCAGGCTGTGCCGAGTGCCTCGGCCCCTCATCGTAAACCATTCTCCATCCCTGGGCAAACGGCACAAAGCTCTCGCCGTGGGCAGCCTACCTCTGATAATTACTTCAGCATACACCTTGGGTCTTAAGTACACGGTTAGAAACAGATCAGTGTGAGGCATCTCCTTAAGTCTCATGTGGGAATCGCTGCTATCAACGTGTCCTGCTTTCCCAGTCAAAGATGATTTACTCTGATCTGCACTATTGATTTTATTGTGGGAAATGTGGTGATACCTAGAGAGAGAGAGACAGAGATTTGACTTATGCGAGCATGTGGGGAAGACTCCCGTCCCCACCGTAGCGCCTGCCTTTTCTGCATCTGTACCAGAATTATTTGTAGTGTTTTATGCACCCATCTGCTCCCTGCATGCTCTCTATAAATCTCACTGGCTCTCTCACACACACACATGTTTGCTTTCCATGTAGATTACTTATGATGAGAGTCTAATTAGACCCGGGGAAGCCTGCCTACAGAGTGAGCCTGGGGAGAGCTTAATTAAAGTCAATGGAGAAAATTATAGGTGAAAAAAAAAAAAATTAGGGCAGCAAGGAAAAAAATACCAAGAAAGAAACCAAGGGGAAAGAAAATAAGCAAGGAAGTAGCAGCACCAGTGAGGGAGGGTGTGTGGCTGCCAGGCTCCCAGGAGCAGCCACCCTGGGTACCAGGCATCGAGGCCAGGACCCCCAGCGCTGCGGCAGGGTGAACCCATGGGGTGCTGTGGGGCTGCCTTGCCGGAAGGGGCAAGTGACCATGTGGGTGGGTGCACCAGCCTTCTGCAGGAGAGTCAAGGCTGAGTGGAGATCCTGCCTCCTGCCCTCCTCTCCAGCTCATCCTCTGCAGAGAATGGACGGGGTGGGCTGGGAGCGACACACGGCTCTGGATCTCCCCTCCACGTGTGTCTGGAGTTCTCCCGGTCTCATCCACATCACATAGCCATGAGCTGGGCAAATGGGAGATGTGCAGTGGGTGCGCAAGGTCTGGTTTCTCACTGTGTCTGTCCCCAGGTCCCCAGAGGGGTCACACTCTCATTCTTATCGAGGACTTTGTTGCCCCTGTGCACTTGGGCTGTGAGATGATGGAGAATCCAGTCTGAGAGGGCAGCGGGGATTTGGGGGGTTCACCACAGTGCACTGAGGGCACCCCCTGTGACCCCTGCAGAGCAGGGCACTGTTCTCTCCCAGCAATGGCACTGGGGAACCCAGTGACTTCTGGCTGGGGGAGAGGACCTCTTTTAGAAAGTCTCGATTTAAAGACCACAAATGATGGAGAATCTGCCACATCTCTTAGCAAATTGCTCCAATGGTTAATTATACTCCCTGTTTAAAAGATGCATCTTATTTCCAATTTAGGTTTTTCTAGCTTCAGCTTCCAGCCATTGAATCTCATTACATTTTTTATCTGCTAGATTAAAAACCCCTCCATTATCAGAAATCTCCTCCCTCCATAAGTATTTATAGACTGTGATCAAGTTGCTTCTTAACCTTCCCATGATAAAATAAATAGGCTGAGCCACTCAGTCGCTCCCAGTCAGCCAGGACTTGCCCACCTCCACTCGTTCCTACTGCTCTTCTCTGAGCCCTCCCTGGTCCTGCACCATCCTGGACCAAGGGTGGATAGTCCCTGGATTAGGATAGACGAGGTGCTGGTGTCCTGGGTGATGCCATACGCAGATGGAGGACCAGGGCGGTTGGCTGTGCTGCTGCAAGAGGTCTTGGTGTGGGCAGGACACACCGTGCTCAGTGTGGTACAAACAGAGAACATCCTGGATCCAGTGAAGTACAGAGAGGGACAGGATGCCATGGCTTTGGGAATGGAGATAAGTGGTTAGGATTGACGTGCTAGAAAAAGGGAAACCAGGAGAAAAGAGACGTGATGCAGGGAGAGAGTTGGCTGGCAGGTGGTTGGTGGTGCCGTAGCACTTTGGGAGGCAGAGGCTGCAAGATCACATCGCAAAGCTGGCTGGGGGTGATGCTGCTGTAACAAAACTGCTCAAGGAAAGCTGGGCAAACGGG
This sequence comes from Microhierax caerulescens, assembly GCA_035590215.1. NCBI lineage: Eukaryota > Metazoa > Chordata > Aves > Falconiformes > Falconidae > Microhierax > Microhierax caerulescens. The sequence continues at coordinate 118,666,319 of JAVJGJ010000037.1, read as the reverse complement.
GTCCGTGCAGCCAGCAGGGAAGGTGCTCTGAACGGCACGGCACCGTTCAGAGGCTCCAGGGGCTCTGCCAGCTCTTGGGTGGGATATGCCCTCCACAACATTATTTTGATGGTGCTGTCATTTCTCCCACCCTGTTAGGCACCTTCTCCTGCATCAGCGCTGTGTCCTTGGGATGACTTGCTCTCAGCTTCTACCCAAAATGCTGGTGTCAGATGGGAACATTGCAGCCTCTGTGTAGTGCTGGCCATAGGCTGGGAGCTGCCAGCCTCCCATGGCGGTCTTTGGTGCTCCCTCCTCTGAAGCCCCCTGCCCTGTGCCGCATTACATCCCCCTTGCATTGGTATATGACAAATCCCACAACTAAGGGGTGTGCTTTAGGGAATGGTGGGTCCAGGGGTTCTGCTCCTTCACCTTCTCTGTGTTACAGACTGTTACATCCTCTTGATTTGGACTGAGAAGGGTCTTTCCTGGAAAGCAGTAATACAGATGTGCTTCCGCTCACAACACCCAGCTGTGGATTCTAGTGCATCGGCTTAACCTCATCCTCCCTGACTCACAGCTGGAACATCTTGGGGCAGGGCTTTGCCCAAAGCCACCTGATCTCGTCTGATGGAGATCCAGGAGCTTGGGATGTAGGGCAGCGCAGAGTCTCCCAGGCTCTGGGAGCCTGTGCCTGCAGGTCAGTGCAGCCAGGGTCCTGATGTGCGCACAGCCGGCACGCAGCGAGGGAGGCTGCCTCCATCCCTGGAAAGCCTCCTCACACCCACAGCCGCAGACCCTGGCTCCTCTTGCCTGGTGTCAGATGCAATAAGGGAGATGAGCTCCCCCAGTACAGCCAGCACACACTGTGTGGTCTCCCTCTGGCTTCAGGCTCCCAGAATTTCTTCTTCTCTCTGAGCGGTGTCAGGCTGAATAAAACTAAATAGATCCTGATGGAAGAAAACTGCAGTTAAGTGGGTTGGCTGACTGCTTGCCTTCTTTTTATTTTGCTTTCTGACTTGTCACAGATAGAAAACCACCAGGGAGATGTACTGGCAGGCCCTCGGTCACGGTCCCTTGCTCTTTCAGCTGGTCTCCCTTGAGCCTGGTTAGACCTGCCTCCCTGCCAGAACAGGAGGCCCCTGTGGTCCCAGGAGTGGGGTCAGTACCTGACAACTATGAAATGAAACTTGTGTCACCTTGTGCCTGGAAGATTAGCAAAGGATCACCTGTCCCTGGTGGCTTAAAGTCAGGAAGGTCCTGCCCACAGCCATCCTCCTCCTGCATGCTCCTCCAAGGAGCAGATGGAAGCTCAAGGCAATGACCTGGTTGGCAGAGACCATCTCGTGGGGATGCTCTGCTGATAGTCAAAGGATGGGGAAGACAAAGATAAGCCATAAGTCTTTGCAGAGTGACTAGATCTCGTGATCTCAATGTACATCTTGTGATGTTTGATGCTATATTCACATAGCCTCCAGTCCCGGCATCATGTGAGCAGTCTTGGCTGTCTTTCAAATGTGCAAGTTTCTAGGGCACATGATGGCAGACTGCTTCAAATGGGGTGATGAAAGCATCCTGAGAAGGCAGAACGCACTTCAGCAACTGTTTCCAAATCTTCTGATTTCTGAGCTAGTCTTATGATTCTGGGGAGAGGGCAGTTAGTGTTTTCCCTTGTTCAGAAGCCATCGCTGTCCAGAGCACCCGTTAGGCAGCACGCAGCAGTCATGGTACTGAAAAAATGCTGTCTGAACACAACCATGGCCAGTAGAGACCTGCTTCAGCACTGGCCTGTCAAGAGTCCCTGAAGAGATTGGCAAAGCAGAAGGGCAGACAGCGGCATTTAGGGTATGTATCGTGACAACAGCCCAAAACAGAACTTGATCATTTCGAAGAAAACACTCCCCACAAAATGTCTCCCAAGTTCAGCAAAGACCAAGAACAAAAGATCACGCAAGCACACTAAGTGAAAGAAATGCCAAGCCTTTATGTTTCAAAACTTACCTCATGGCACTGAAACTGCTTAACATCTTGCACAGACGTGCTCTGTCTGGGATCAGGCAGCCTGTGCCATCCCACATTGGCCAGACAAGATTATTGACAGCAAAGAAAACCTGCCATGGGTGACCTCTGTAGCCAAAGTCAGGAACAGAGCGTAGAAACACCAGGGAAACCCACAAAGTCTCAGAGCATCTTTGATCCAAGGTTAGCAGAGACCTGCTAGATTTAACACAGAAAATTGCTCCTTGTTAGAGGAACATGACTCAAATTCTGTGAAATGGCGGTGATTGGCAGCACATCAAGCAGAAATGTAATTCTCTCTCAGAGTTTGCTCACTGTGCATTTCTAGAGGCGTTGAGGACAGCAGGCGAGTGTCCATGGTTTCAGCAGCTCAGCTCAATAATCCCTTTGTGGTGTATCAGCTCAGACTCACACCCAGATGATGAGCAGCCAAGTGGGTTGGAGGGGAAGGACAAATGGCAGAACCCAATAAACCCCAACCATCAGCTGCCATCAGGGGCAGGGGCTGCTGGCAAGACCCTCCCAGGGAGCACTGGAGTGATATTACAAGGACTAGCAGAAGCATGCCATTTGTAGACTTTTCCCTGAAATATTTTTTCTACTTTATTCCAGATGTCCTGGTGCTCCTCCTAAAACACAGGAGTTTCCAGACCTGGGGCTTCTTTCCCTTCTTATCCCTTTTGCCTTTTTGGTGAAGGAGGAGATAAAACCAATAGACATTTTGGGGTCATTAAAACAGAGATCATTCCGAGACCCTACCTTTCTTTTAAAGGATGCAGCTTTGGTACTTTGCTGATCCGATGTGTGATTCTTCATTCATCTCTAATCACAGCCCATTTCAGAGACCCTCACTGGAGCTACTTCCTCAGATGTCTGAAGGCATCCAGGCCAGATGCCAGAGCCTGTGAGATTTTTGTGTTACACAAGCTGATCCCAACTTGCTCCATGAGCACCACGGGCAAGAACAAGAACAGAGATGTCAGATGCAGGCACATGGCAAGAAGCAAACTCAGCCAGGTCCAAAGCAGAGCACTGCCTGCATCCTGCCAGCGTGGTACCACATCGTCTGACCAGGACTCCAGCTGTGCCATCTCCGCTCAGACTCAAGCACCCGACACAGGTACATTTGAAGCTCTGGCGTTTCCTAGGACCTGGGTTTCGGTGCCCTTCGGTAACAGCGATGTCTGCCACGGGAACAGTACTGACAAACACTGACCTCTCCGCAGCCCTACCAGCACGTCAGGCCACGAGGCCAGGAATGTGTCCACAACAGGATGGCAGATAACTGTCTGCCTTGCCTTTGCCACTGAGGGTTCACTAATGCAGTTTAACAAGCTCACTTTGTTTTCTGCCGTTCAGGGACATGACAGAAGTTCGGACTGGGGGCTAACCTGGGGGCTGAAATGCCTTACCCGCCCATGGGGGAGCACTCTCAGCGTCTCTCATGGTAGGGGGCAGCTCTTTAACCACCACCTTGTAACACAGTCCCACCGGGAGGGCTCTGCTGCCGTTGTTTGGTCATGATTTTTGCATGAGAAATGAATCATGGCACTAAGCGGGAGCCCAGACATGTCTGAGCAGCTCGAGAATCACAGCAAGTGCTGGAAATCAAGCCCTCGGCGCGTCAGGGCTGCGGACAGCCACCTCTCCCAGCTCTGGCAGTGGAAGCTAATCAGTGCTGATTAAACGAAAGGTTTTCCTAGAGAGGTTTGAAAAAGCTGAATGTCAAGTTGCACCCCTCCATGCCCCCCACCCTCATACCATTAGGCTGAGCTTCCACTGGCCCATGATCCTTCTAAGCTGGTGTTTCTGGTCACCCTTCAGGCATCTCCAGAGCATTTTGTCCCAACGACAGGGGTCTAGACAAGCTGGTGTTACCACGCTGCCGGGAAAGGAGAGCGGGGAAGGGGAGCTCAGCCCCTGGGACGGTGAGAGGGAAGGCTCCCTCACAGATGCTGGGGCTTTGCTGGCAGACCGGGTGGCTGCCGGAGTGACACGCAGGGGCTTGTCTCTGATTTATTGGTGGGGGCAGTAGGTGTTGCATTAGGTTAAGTATTAACAGATCTCATGAGCCTCATTAGCTGTCCCTTTTTCACTCTCCAGCCAAAGAGTTACTGCTCCAAAATCTATAGCGCCTTGGCAGCTGCCTGGTTCCCAGGTTAACCCTCACCGAACCTGCCCCCTCAGGCTCGCGGCACAGATCAGCACGCACATCACACGTGTCATGAACCTGGGCAGAAAGCATCCCAGGCCTGGTGCTGTCCTGCTTGCTCAGGAGCGAGGCACGAGCTCTGTTGGACCATTTCACATGCACGTGCCTCTGCCCTCCATAAACCAGCAGCCCCCTCAGCATCCAGCCAGCCTCCCTGGCTCTCCTCGCTCAGACGTGCCGGCGGAGGCTGGTTCCTGCCGCAGACCCCTGGGCACTGGGATATTGTCACGGCACTCTCAAAACCAGCCGGCTGCAACAAGGTCTTTTACTATCGCATACCCAATTAACCTCAACAAATAACTAGCACACCTTGCCCCGGCACAGCCACCAGCCCCCCACAGGGCCTCCAAGGTCCATCTACTGTTTGTGCTGTTTCTTCATAGTCTTCTGGCCAGCCCCTCCGCTTTTCACCTCTGCTGCCTTCTCCTTGTCTCTCCTCATCCAGGGTGCTCTCTTTCCTCCCTTTCCAGATCTCTCCTCATTGGCTTCTTCCTCTTTTTTGGCTGCTCCCCTCAGAGCTATTTAACCCCTTACCAGAACCAGCCACAGCTGCACCTTATCTACATCAGCCATCCCGCTGCCCCTCAAGCCAGCCCACAGCTGTGTGTTATCAATTTAATTAACCCAGCTTCATTCCTCTACAATTCCTCCTTTTTTTTTTTATTTTTTCTTTTCCATTTTAACATTTCATACCTTAAGTGTTTACCAACCATCATAACCTTTTTGCAAATAAACTTTTCATACAGTCTGGATAACTCGTCCCTGAACTCTTTTTTCCTTCTTAACGTTTCATACCTCATGTTTTTACCAATCATCACAAACTTTTTACAAATAAACTTTTCATGCGGTCCTCTATAACTCCTCTACAGGATATCACCTCGCCCAAGTGATCCCTGCTGAGAGCAGCCCACAAGGTCTGCAGGAGGCATCTGCCTGGCTGGAGACGGGCACTTGTCCATTGGCATCTCCATCAGGGTCAGCCCCCCAGTCCCCTTCAGCAGAGCCCATCACCCCGCAGTGATGCAGATGCGATTCATCACCCCCCAGAGCAGATGCCAGTAGGCTCAGGAGATCTGGGCTCTGCCAGGTGCAGGACAAGTCCCCAGGGTGGCCAGGTCCCATGGAGACATTCAAACTGCAGGCACCTCTGCTTGGTCAGGCAAAACCCGTGGCCAGGGCTCTCCTGTAATGAGTAGCCCAGGAGCATAATGCAGGCCACAACAGATTGCTGGAGGCGTTGCATCTCCACCGGGCAACTGGGTCAGCCGTGGGGCTGTAGGTCCCCGAAGATCTTTGCTCCAAAGGCCACTGAGCATAGGAGCATCTGGTGTGACCCACAGCCATGAGCTGTGACCCAGGCTCCTCTTACAGGCGTGTTCCCCAGGCATCCCTCAGATCTGGACTGGGAGGCAGCAGGGGTGGGGGGTGCAGCGCTGCCCAGGCAGCCTGCTCAGCTGCTCGGACCCCACGCTGGGGGATGTTTGGGTCTCATCTCCTGTTGGAGCGCATCTGGTTTCAGCGTCCTCCGTAAGAGGCTTCAGCCAGCTCTATCTCACTGTGTCTCTCCCTGGCAGACCGGAGCTGCAGAATTCACACCGGATCGTGACAGTCCAGCAGAGGCACGAGCAGGAGGTACATTTTGTGGAGGCTGGAGTGACTCCAGCTGCTCTGCCGGGCTCCCACCCGCCCAACTGGGCGCCCACAGCCACTGGTGGCGCAGGGGGAGCTGGCGAGTGGTGCAGATGGGGGGTGACATGACCTGGCGCTCGTTCTCAAGGGCAGCTCTCGCTTCAGCAAGCCTTGGACAGTTTCTGCAGCTCCCTGTGAGTCCATGCTGGAAAGCACTTCCTTCAGACCTATTAATTGTTAAACAACACTACGCTTTAATTACAGAAGAGAGTCGAGCAGCCAAGTACGTTGCAGGGAGAGATGAAAGGTTAACAAGCTGGGCAAGGTCATTATCTGGCCTGCTCCTTCTCTGCCTCTCCTCTCCTCGGCGGGGAAGGGCTGTGCAATCCCACGGCTGATGCTTTCACATCGTTCATTAGCCAGCCCCGCACTCTGGGCAGCTGATTGCCCGCGCAGGCAGGCTGCTGCCATGTCAGATGCCCTCCGGCACACAGCCTGTCTCCCTGCCGCTGCTGCAAGATGCTGCTCTTGGGGCGCAGCAGAGTACAAGGGTGCTGGGAGGTGCTGGTGGGGACTGGGCACAGCTCCGGTGCCGGGGGAGCGGTTGCACTGGAGCACAGGACAGTGCAGGTAGCAGCCAGGGTGAATGTCAGCGCAGCTCTGCGGCGGGCAGGTGAGCGCCTCGTGCAGCCTCCCGCTGCCTCTGCGGAAGACCCCACGTGGAAGGCAGATTGCGAGGGGCCGGGGAAGGGCAATACCTGGGAGATCTGGGTTCAGGAAACGTTCTGCCACGGCGCAGAGCTGGCTGTGGGCACAGATGCACAGGCAGTGACTGCCGTTACTCACACGGTGGTAACTTCCCCCAGCATCGCTCTGCTCTGCCCTGCGGCGCGTCGCTGCTGGTCCCACAGCCAGCACACTGCCCTCATCACCCCCCTTCCACAGCGCTCACCTGGCAGCATCCTTCAGGCAGGAACTGGCCCCTTTCTTCCTCTCAGGAGCAGAAACCTAAGTGTTTGCAGAGGTCTGTGCCTCATCTGGGGGAGGAAAAGATGGGCTCTGATGGCTCTTCAGCTGCTCCTGTGGAGGTTCTGGTGCTTCTCTGCACCACACTGCAGCACCCAGGACAGACGTGACGCCAGGAAATCAGGTGCATAAAATGCTTAGCACTTACCATCACTGGTGTGTAGCTTTATGTGTTTAAATACCTTTGCAGATACGGAGCTAAGCGACATCCTGAAGGTCAGTGAGGAGATCAGCATGCAAGCTAGAAAACGATCCCAGGCTGGCCACATCATCTCAGTGCCGAGGGGGTGCCAGCGTTCGGCCAGATGCTATTCACCATCCCATCAATAACTTGGCAGTAAATACCAAATCTCTCCGGATAAAATTTGTAGATGACATAAAGATTGGCAGAGTGGTGAATAATAAGGCAGTCACACGGAGCTGGATCGCTTCCCTCGCTGGGCCCATTCCAGCAAAATATGTTTTAATAGCTTCAGATACAAAGCAGTACACCTAAGAGCAGGGCTGCGGGCTGAGCCTGGAGGCTGGGGCCAGTCCTGGCAGCAGGGGCCATGGGAGGCTCTGGAGGCTGCAAAGGTGTGTATATCAGCTGCCAGGACAAGCAAGAGCAGGGTAACAACCTGGATGGAGAAGTGCTGGGATGCTGCACTCAGAGCAGGATCCCAGGTCCACCGGAGGGGTCACCCTGGATGAGGGAGATCAACCAAGAGGTTGGAAGATGGAGCCAGGAAGGCTCAAGTGAGAGATCATGCTTGGCCTCTGGAGCACGGATAGAAAGCCCCTTGCACACATCGCCCAGAGAGGCGGCATCTCCTCCTTCGTGAGCCTCCAGGCCCGGGTCCATTGAGGAGCAACACTCAGGCTTGTCTGGGGTGCAATGGGCTGCTGTGCCAGGCGGCCGGAGCAGCTGGTCTAAGTGTCTCCTCTCCCTCAGACTGTGTCCAAAAGTCACTGTCTAGTACTTCAGTCCTTCCTCCCTCAGCCTCCCCAAGCCCTTCAGGGCGAGTCAGCCCTCCAGGGAAAGTGCATCTCCATGGGGGGCACCAGGAGGTCCTCTCCATCCAAAAACAGATCTGGTTGCTCAGATCCCCATCCAGCCTGACCCTGAATGTGTCCATGGATGGGGCATACAACCTCCCTGGGCAACCTGTGCCAGCGTTTCACCACACTCATCATAAAAAATTTCTTCCCTACATCTAGTCTAAATCTGCTTCCTTTTGGTATAAAACCACTTCCCATTGTCCTATTGCAACAGGACCTACTGAAAAGTCTGTCCCTGTCCTTCTTTTAGGCCCCTTTAAGTATTGAAAGCCTCCTGTTCTCCAGGCTGCACAACCCAACTCTCTCAGCCTCAGGAGAGGTGTTTCATCCCTCTGATCATTTTTATCACCCTCCTCTGGACCTGCTCCAACAGGTCCATGTCTTTCCTGCGCTGAGGACCCTGGAGCTGCATGCGGTACTGCAGGGGGGGTGTCACCAGCACGGAGCAGATGGGCACAATCAACCTGCTGGCCACGCTGCTTCTGATGCAAAATCTGTCCAAATCTGTCTGGTTTGCCCACCAAGACTCCCTCGGCCCTTATATGCATCCCAGAGGGTTTTAGCCATCTGAAATCCTAGGGATGCTGGGTATGAACACAGATTTTTGGGGAGAACCCTCAGACTAGGGGGAAGGAGGAGCAGCAAGAAAAGCAGAGGAACAGCTCCAAGGACCCACTGCACTGCATTAAATGCGACAAGGCAGCAGAGCTCTACTGATGCTTAGGTCCCCTGCAGATGCCACTCATGCTGTCCCGCTCCTTGCGATGAAGCCACCCCTGCCTCCTAGAGAAAGCCCAGCAGGCTGTTGGCAGCGATTGCTCCTGGCCGGGACCCCATGCAGGGCACGGGGGGCTGCTTCACTCTGAACCCACCGGCACCTGGCTGCCAGGTCGGGGTGTGCCCAGACCCCTGCCCCGGGACCGGAGCCCTGCTGCCTCCCTGCAGCGCCTGCTACTCCAGGTGAGACCGTTGGAGCAGCTCTGGCAGGGATTTACATCCCTCTGAAAATAATTATGGGAAGAAAAGTGCTGGTATTAATAGGAGGCTCCATTTAAAGATTAACCACAACAAATGTGTTGCATGCAGGAAGTTTATTTAACAGTGCTCCCATTGTACACTCCAGGAGCATGTTTGTCTTCATTAGTGCAGTAATTCATTATATGGCCTCTCTAACATTCAAATCAGAAGGAAGAATATTAAAAAAGTAATTATACTTTTCAAAGTAAAGCTTTATGGGTAAATTGTATGCAAATCGCTGTCTAAATCAGGGCGGCATATCTTAAGCAGATCTAAAAGTTGCAAAGGCTTCCACCGCATCATTGATATGTAATCAACATAGATGTATGATTCTGCTCCTTACTTAGGCAAATTTGAATGGCAATACTCAAGTAGGTAATTGGTATTTATCACAATGGCTGATGTGGAGAAGCTATAATCTTGTTACGGGTGGGACCGGCCTGTCATAAATCAAGCTGCTTGGAGGTTACTGCAAGACTCTGTCACATTTTGGTTTCCAGATGCTTTTAATCACCTTTTTTAACCTTCACCTCATTTGTAATATGGGCAAATAACCTTCAGGTCTTTGAAGGCCTCTTCTGCAGGTGTCTGTGCGTTCAGGGAAATAGCTGAGTGCCCTCACACCATTTGTCCACCCAGTGATGACAGCCCCTTTTCTCTAATCAAGATAGTTTAATGAGATTTTTTTTTTTTTCTAAAATAGCACTAGGAATAAAACATGAAATTGATCATTTATGTGCACCAGGGAAATCATGTCATTTGGAAAATAATTTAACAGGATTGGACGGTTCAGATTTACTGCCCAAGCTGCAATCGCCAGCTCTGGGGAACAGGGAGGGGAGCGCAGAGGGCATCCCAGCAGGTGCTGTGAAAGTGTGGCTGTGTGGGGGATGCCCACCTGCATGTCCCTGGGGGACAGGTGCCCCCCCCCATCTTGTGTCCCTTGTATCGGGGGCTGGTGTGCAGGTGCTTAAATCCCACCACCACCACCACCCCCTTCAGGTCCTGGGGATGTAGCTGGGGCTGGCTGGCTGCACTGGAGAGCTGTGGGGTCTGGCTGAGCCCCGGGGTGGGCTGGGCTGGGATGCAGAGGACTGTGCAGCTCCTTTTCCCCAAATTCATTCCCCCAGGTCCTGGCTGTGACAGTGGCATCCATGCAGCCCTGTGTCCCCACTGTCCCACAACACTGGGGACAGCGGGGTCCCACAGAACCTCTGATGTGTCAGGGCTTGCCAAATACATAGCAGAGTCTGGGGCTGACAGGTCAGGGCACCCCCAAACACCCCCCCACACACACACACACCCCTCCACACAGAGGATTCACAGGTTGGCAAGATTTAAGGCAAGTCTCTCTGAGGGTCACGGGGATCAGCTGCAGGGACAGTGCCAGGCTGGCCATGCTGCTGAGGGACCACCAGCCCCAGGTCCCCACCAGTGCTTGGGAATGAAGGAAGCTGGGTGCAAGTAGGAGCGTGCCTCTCCTCCAGGCAAGGGAGGCATGAGGTGCCCAAGGTGCCAGGGCCCAGTTCTGCCCAACCTCAGAGGCACCCAGGACCAAGCATCCTGTGGAAAACTACTGCAAGGCTGGGGTCACCAAGAAGGAGCCAAGGGTCCCTCTTTTCTATGCACTGAGACTTTTCTCTGTTGCCTGTGCAGCTCCTCTGTGCTGACAGCTACACAGCGCTCCTCCCAGCACAGCCTTTGGCATCCCTGGGTGTCCCTCGCCTGCAGGAGACATCAGCTTATCTACCTTCTGCTAGGGAGCAGCTTCAGTGCATCCAGCCCTAACACCAAGGTTGTGCATGAATCAAGCACCCTTTCAGAGACAAGATCCCCGCTCTCTTTAGTCACCTGGGTGCTGGGTGGCTTTTCCACTTCCTTTTGGGACACACAGAAGCAGCTACCCCAAAAGCCCATGGCTGGTGGTGCTGCTGAGATAAGGAGAGGTGCATCATCCAGGCAAATGCCCCCTGTGCCACAGGTATCTGCAACGAGCCCAGCAGACCCTGTCCGAGCTGCCGGTGCTGAGCCCCTGCACTAACCTTGGGGACAAGACCTGGGAGCATCCAAGGAGGCTGATGGGGAATCATGGCAGAGGAAAAAACAATTCAAAATGTCCGAAGTGACTTGAAGAGGATTCACAGCTGAAAATAGAGGTGAAATGATTTCTGCCGGTTATTAATGCCGTGCTATTTGTTCCATGTTATTAGCAAGTGATAATGTGCCATGCAGAGGTGAAAAGCAGATACAGAAAAGCACGGTGGAAATTCATCTTCTCCGGCACAAGGCAATTGCAGAGCTTAAGCAGGGCACTGCTGAGCACTGCGAGCCACAAAAGATCCAAGCGTTTTAGCCACCGGAGAAATGAACATTTTTTTCATCCCCTTTTTTTTTTTTGGAAGGGGAGAGAGAGGTTACATTTTTCTGTGTCAGAAATACACCGTGACACGAGAGAATCCATCAAATGACACTGCGTGTCAGGTCATGTCACAACATCATTAAAACATTATATCTTGTTGATGAGGCTCTTGCCATCAATTCAGAGAGTGACTGATTCGATCTGCAAAAAGTGGAAGTTTCTCTGCCCTGTTTGCAAGACAGCTGGCAGATCTGCGAGGGGAAGCACTATTTCATATTCTATTTAGGGCATTAAGCCTTAATCCCATTAGAAGATTCATAGCATAGCCAGCCTTAGATAGAGAGATACTTCCATAGCTGGATGGATTTCTCCTACGACACCTGCACCACATGCTACATGAAGCCATTTGGAAAAAAAACAAGCCTACCGTCTTCCCAGCTCCTCTCTGAGAGCTTATCTCTCCCTCTAATACAGTTTAGTGCCAGGTTTTATAGACTGCTCATGCTGTCGGGAATGTTTGCTGGTATTCTGTTAACTTGATGCTTGGCTGTTCCAACACTATTCATTTAAGGCAAGCATCTGGCATGTAGCAACAAGATGGCTGATAGAATAAAATTAGGCAAGTTTATATGATTAACCGTAGCTAGAAGCCAGCATCAGTCTCAGTTTATAAAAGGTTGTAGTATATCCTGTAGGTTATTTATTGAATAGAGTGAAGCTGTGCTCACAGGTTGGGAGTACCCAGGGAAACACACCTTTGGGTGCTGCTGTCAGGCACTCCTGAGAGGGTGCTGGCAGCCCCGAGGCCAGGCACTGTGTCAAGCTGGAGGAGGGAAAAGACACGATGCTTCAGAGCCGGGGGGGGTGGCAGCACTGGGTGGATCTCTCTAACCCCCTGCCTGAACCAGCATGGGAAACAGGAACGTGGCCACCAAAAGTGGGACCTACGTGAGCCCAGGATACCTGCCCTTCACCCCCCTTGTGCCTTGGTGCAAGGCTAACCCCAGCCATTGGCATGCCCTGCCAACAGGGGCTCCTGCCCAACAGGAGAGGCTGAGGGGGGGGGCCCACGGCGGGCGTGAGGCTCCGTTGAGCG
>JAVJGJ010000037.1:118631752-118653906 GCA_035590215.1 Microhierax caerulescens | reverse complement strand
GTGCAACGGCAGGAGACGGCCCAAGCCCCGACCCTGAGCAGGGATAAGCATTTCCCAAAGCACGTCTGCAGCCCTGGTGCGGAGGGCGCAGAGTGACGTGTCCTCCTGGCACCTCCTGGCAGCACCGCAGTGGGCTCCTGCTCATCCCCTGGCTCTCTGGGACCCCCACAGACCCCGAGTCAGAGCCTTCTAGGGGTGTGGATCCCTCTGGCCAACTGACAAGCTGCAGTTGGTCTCTTGCAGCTCAGCACCCCAGCAGCTGAGCTCCTGTTTAAACTAGTTGCCCTGATGCTGCTGGGCAAGCCAGCTGGTGAGAGGGGGGGAGTGCTGGGCTGTCCCGAGGGCTGCCGTGTCCATATGACGTGAAAACTGTGCCTCAAAGTTATCCTGTCCTAAACGTGCCAACGCAGCTGTCCTGGACCGGGGGGAACATGCCCTGCCCTGATGGTTTGCTGGGGAGGGTCAATGTGACCATCACCTGCCAGTCGGTGCCCCCAGGGTTTGGGGAGCAGTCTGGAGAGTACGGGGTCCGTGCTTTCTGCAGGTCTGTAATACAGGCACAGGGCAGGGAAATTGGTTTCCAAAAAATTAGAAAGAAAGAAAGAAATCACATGCTTCCAGCAGAACCGTTCATTTCTGCCAATCTCAGTCTGTTTAATTTTGCTTTCGTGCCGTTGCATTTCTTACCAGAGTTCAACAAAATTTGAAAGAAAAAGTCATCCTGAGCCGAGGGAAGAAGCACTTACGCTGTTGTTAAATTATGATTCCAATTTATTCCTTTCTTGCAAAAAGTTTTAGTTTTCAGGTATAGCCATTTGCTGAGGAGAAAAGAGAGGATGGAAAACTGCGGCTGCCTGGTCTCAGCCCTGGGTCTCTCCTGGTCCTGTCTCGGTATCGTGAGATACCTGCTCGGTATCGTCAGGATCAGCTACCACGCAATAGAGCAGTGATTGAGAACTGCAATAATACTGACCCAGAAACCACACCCGTAATCTTCCCTGGTAAAGACTGCCTACATAAGTCGCATCAAGAGTGTTTAAATGCCTTCCCAGTCTTTAAAGCAGTTAATTGACCCAGCTAATATGGAATGGTGTTCCTGAGGCTGCTGCGGGGGTCTCTGCCAGGGCAGCGCACGGCCATGGCTCCGGTCCGTGCTGCAGCCGCTGGTCGCCTGCGCAGCCGGTGGGCTTTGCTGGGGGCTCCAGCCGCTTGCTGTCACTCGTCCCTCCATCACAGCCCTCTCCCCTTCCCCGCCTCCCCAGGATGTCCCCATTCGTGGGTGCAGAAACCTTTCCCTGTTGGCACCCCACCACCACCTTCCCCCCGATGGATGACCCAGCCGGCAGCCTGAAGGTCAGAGGCTGGGAACTAGGAAACGAGGATTTTCCAAGCGAGACAAAACAGCGGCCAAGAATTTTTAAATAAACACTGAGAGCAGCTCTTTTCTCCTTTATTACAAATGAACTGTGTGCTGAGCTCTGTGCTGGGGTCCGTCTGTCTGTCTGCATCTGTCTCCCATAGCCCTCCAACTAGGTTATCTATTTACCTATCTATTTACATGTATTTCTTTTCCCAGTGAATTATGTCAGGGAGGCAGTAAAGTGTTATGTATTTGCAAGCCCCATAATCTTTAAAAGCACAGTGATGCATGCTCCAGATGAGAAAAGAGCCTCCATCCAGTATGTTAATAGATAGCATTAGGGCAATAATGAAAAGCACTTGAGACAAGTAAGCCCCTATCAAAAGCTGAGTAATAGAGATGCACAGAATGAATCACAATGCACCTCCTCTGCAAAAGATATTAAGACGTCTGCTTTAGTGCAGGGTCTATTCACTCCAACAGCTGCTTCATTTCTCTGATTAAAATGGGAGTGGGGATAGCTTTTCCAGCCATTTCCCCTTTTATCCAGTACCTTACGCACACACAGACACCCACGACGTACGCCCAGCAGAGCCAGCACATCGTGCTGATAGATACACCCCGGGCACGTAGAAGGCAGGACACACGCACACCGCACGCAAGGACACGAGATACATCGGCGTGTTCTTACACACACACACTGACACAGACATACGGGAGCTACATCTTCTCATATACGTGCAGCTCCCAGACACCAACGGGCACCTTCAGACTTTCTGCTCTACGCGGATGCAGCCCCCCACAAACAGACCTTCGACACGTCCCACGCTGTAAGCACACGCAGGCATGCACACGCCCCTGCACACCTGGTTCTCTGACTCTCCCATGCCCACCATGGGTCCTGTACGCCCACCCCAGCCCCCCTGGGACCACACGGAGCCACTGTGGGGATGTGGGTTGCAGGGAGCTTCTCCCCCTGGCCAGCCACAGCCACAGCCACGCACTCAGGTCCTGATGGGCAGCCAGCAGGGGAAGCCAGACAGGCTGGGGGCTGCGGGAGGACACAAAGGTCAAGCATCCAGGATGCAGGACAACCTTACTGGGAGACAAGACACCGGCCAGGATCAGAGGTGTTGGCAGCTACAGGAGGGATGAGCAGACCCATGGTGGGACCATGCTGGAGACAGTAGGTGCAGAATGCACAGAGGAAGGAAATGCCCTGCTTCAATGCCTGCAAGGGCTCTCCGGTGTCCTGGGCTGGACCCGTGGCTTTAGCATCTTCTAGCAAGTGCTTGATGCTGTTGCTGAGGCTCTAGTCAGCATCTGGGAGAGTCACTCCAAGACACACAGCCAAGTGCCAGACCCTGCTCTGGGGGCACCAGTGGGAAGGGAGCAAACCCGTGCCACCGGGGCAATGAGGGGCTAGCACAGTTCGCAGCCACCCTGGCAGTGCCAGCCCAGCCTTTGCCGTACGTGCCGCAGGCTTCAGAGCAGGAGCGTGAGGCAGGACCTGAGCCCCAGGACTGTCTCTTGTGCTGGCTCCCTACTGCTGCCAGCCAAGGCTCTGGCCGTGCTGCAGGTCTGTGGGCAAACCCTGCTGGGGCCCAAATGAGCCCTGTGATACTCCCCCTCCATGGCATAAAATCTGGGGGGCTGCCAACTGGTGACACTGAGGGTCTTCCTGGGGTATCCTACACTGATAAGACCAGCCCCCATTTCACTGTTTCCTCAGGGCACAGTACAATATACACGAGCATCCTCAGGTGCACGATGTCAACTACATCAAACCCCTGGCTTAGACCCTGTATGAAGAGCAGGGGATTGAGACAAATAGCAGGAATATGTGGCCTGATAGCAGCTAACAGCCATAAACAGTTGGGCTATTATGCCTGTGATCACTTTAGGCTCATTTTTATTTACCAAAGACACACATGAGGGTAAATCATTCCACCTTGTCCACTGTGGGCTTCTTACACCTTCCCCATCTGCGAAGGGTTGGTGTTGCGAGAGCTGCGGATTGAAGCCTGGACCATCCCAATAATTCCCCCGCCCTTGCACTGTGCTGTGCGCAGGGATGCATTGCTGGCCGAGCTCTGCTGGCCTCTCCCTCCCCCCTGCTCTGGGATTTTTGTTCCTTCAGGTTTTGGAAGCAACAGCCAGAAAGAGCAGATGGGCGCTGGTGGTGACAAAATGCCCCTGGCT
Source organism: Microhierax caerulescens (assembly GCA_035590215.1). Taxonomy (NCBI): domain Eukaryota; kingdom Metazoa; phylum Chordata; class Aves; order Falconiformes; family Falconidae; genus Microhierax; species Microhierax caerulescens. Next base: position 118,650,344 of record JAVJGJ010000037.1, on the reverse strand, counting down.
GTGGCAGGGAATAGTTCTGGGGAGGCCAAAGCCCCCTGGCAGGGGGTACAGAGCCTTTGGGGTGGCAGCGAAGGACTGGCAGAAATGGTGAGAGCAGAGCTGCGTCACAGTCCTGCACCCACCATTTCCCCTGCTGCCCAGGCTGCTGCTGCTGGGCTTCCTCAAGGCTTGTGCAACAAGAAGGGAGCAAGCGACCAAGAAGAGCTGCCCTGATGACAAGCCCCAGAGGAATGCCATAACTAGGTGAGAAATGAAAGCAACACAGCTAGTGCGTTAGGCACGGAGCAGGCAAGAACGGGGTGAGTCATGCGGTGGTAGCATCGTCTCTGAGCCAAGGCAGAGGGCACGAGTCCCGCCGTGGGGACGGGCACGGTGGGCAGCACGGGCTCTGCGCAGCACCCGCACATCTCCGCACGGGCTCTTCCCACCCGCTCGGTGCTTGTCCGGGCCAGAGGGGAAGGCAGGTGGCCGCAGCCCGGCCGTCGCGCTGGCAGTCAGCCTGCGCAGGAGCCGCGGGAGGCACCGTGCGAGAGCGGAGCCGGGCTGCTCGCAGCGTGGGCTGGTGCGGAGGGAGCTGGGGAACTGGAAAGGGCTTGAGCTGATCGATCCCTCTGTGGGGCACCACTGGGGCAGGACAGCTGGGACCTCCTCCTTGCCCTGCCAGGGGGGCTTCAGGTGGCACGGAAAAGGATTTTCCCCATTTGTCAGCTTCTGCAATGCCCAGAGCAAGTGTTTGCTGCGTGGCTGCACCAAAGCACACAAACACCCTCCCTGGAGAGTCACCTGGGCAGGGAGGTGGTGGGTGCATGCCCTGTGTGAAACAGGCCCCCTCAGACCCCATGCACGAGGTGGTGGGTGCATGCCCTGTGTGAAACAGGCCCCCTCAGACCCCATGCACCACTAACACTGGTGGCTATAGAGCAGCAGCTTGGGGACATGCCTGAGGCTCATGGTGCAGCTCCAGAGGAAGATGCTCCAGGATGTTTCCCTGCTGAGTTCAGCTTCGGGAGGTGGACAAGCCCTACAGGAGCATAATCTTGGGTGCAAGCCTATACCAAAGGTCTTTTTGAAGAGGTCAGCTTTAAAGATGAGAGCCTTGCCAGGGGGAAAGTGCAGTGAGGGGCACCAACGTGAGAGGAATGGAGCCGACATTCCCACTCTGATTCCAGCTACCAACTCCTACCCCAAATCTGTGCTTCCCCTTGCATAGACACGTTGTTCCCATGGTCCCTGCTGAGCCATCCTTGCAGCATGGGGGCAGAGGTGTGATGTGTTTCTCCAATGAGCCCTGCTCAGGAGGTCAGAAGAGCCTGGCTTTTCATCCTCTCTCCAACCTGTTCCCCCAGACCTCACTCTCTGCTTGATCCAGGCCATTTCCCATCATCCTGGGCATGGTCTGCCTGTGGGTTATGTGGACCACCTGCATTAGGGGGAAATGTAGTCTGTAACCATCCACAAGCAGAGGGGACCCAGAAAAGAGCGGAGGACCACAGAGAGGATGAGGCAGATCACTGAGGAGAACCAGGAGGAAGCAACTGATGTGGTGTCCATCCACCTTCTGAAGGTGGTTCAGGTGCAGCCACACATCTATGGGATCTGGTCGTGGAAGGTCCCCCTGAGCTGCTTGAGCAGCTGCAGTGGCAGCACAGCTCCAGTCATTTGGTAGCCCAGTGTCTGCGGACTGGTCCCTGAGCATCCCAGTGTCAGCCATGACCACAGTAACACAAGACAGGTAAATCCTGGGAAAAACGGACAAAAATCTGGCAGGCCATCAGGGTGCTGCAGCTAGAGAGCAAAATGTGAGCAGAGTGTCTGACAGCCTGTTACACACCGGGTGCAGGGCATCAAACCTCCCTGTGTTCGCCTTTCTCATGTGTGCGCTGCCAGCAACGAGCACGCACACTGCCAAGCCCTTCGGAGGTCTCAGAAGTCACCACCCCGCACAGAACCCAGGACACACGGGGCAGGACGCTGCCACCTCCACCGGCACCTCTGAGCACGTTGCCAGATGCCCAGGAAAAGGCAGTGAGGCCTCAGCAGGGAGCTCAGCACCGCGTCTGCTGCTGGCTGCCAAAATTAACATCACTGACAAAAGGCATGATCCTGAAATTGCACCACCAAACAGATGGATTGCTGGAGTATATGGAAGGCCTCGTAATGGAAAAGATGAGTAATTCAAGGAGAGAGTCTAGTGCCAGCTATCCGAGTGCTTGGCTGCTGCAGCGGGCTGGGAACCTGGAGTACTGCCTGTCACAGGGCTGGATCCCTCCAGCTCTCCAGCAAAACCTGCCGGGACGGTGCTAGCGGGTTCCCGCGAGCTGCCGGTGGTCCTGGCCCTGCCGAGGGTGCAGCGAGCATCACGCAGAGCATGGTGCGTGGCCGGCTGCCCTGGCCGGTGCAGAGGGACCAGCGGCACGGCAGCTGCCTGCCTCCTGCCCGCGCTGCCCCGAGGAGGGCTGTCGCGCTGGCGTGTGCTTCGTGGCGTGGAGTGGTGACTGCGTGCTTGGAGTGGCTGCGCTGCGAGGAGACGGTGCTGGTGCTTGCTCCGTTTCCCTCTGCAGACAGGCAGCAATATGCAGAATATCCAGCCGGCTGTTGTCCAGCAGAGGAAAGCAGGGTAATAGGAGTGCCTTTGTGCTGCTCCACTTTAAACATCCCAGCAAAATGCCTCCCAACATCAACCCCCAGCACCCGGTTCTCAGCAAAATCCTCACACGGAGACCTGCGGGAGCCGGCTCAGCTCTGTGCTATGAAGTGACTCATGAGAAGATCAGAGAAAGTATGACTTTCTTCTGGCACTGAAGAGCAAGATGGATGAGAACAGGGGTGGGCACCCTCCTCTAACCAGCCTTGCTGTCTGGGAGCATCCTCGCTGCAGCCCACGGGGTTCGTGCCAGGGTGAGGAGAAGGGGCTGGGACCCACCGCCCGGCCACGCAGGTCACACAGATCCTGGCAGCGCAGCTGCACAGGTTTTAGAGTCACAGCAGAGAAACAGGCACAGCCCCATGTCCCCTCTAAAACAAGCAGGACCAAACCCCACTGCCACCACCACAGTTCACCCTGGCTTGTCATTAAACCTGGGATAACATTTTTTTTTTCTTTTTTAAGTACAAATATACTGAAATAATCCATTTTTCAGCGCTATGACTGTTGCTGCATGAATGTGACACAGCAGGCTTATACTGGGCACCTGAAACTAAAATTAATGTGGACAAATAAGTTTGCTGGGCTTTCAGCAGAACATCTGAACGGTTCACGTTGCCCAGCCCTGCAGGTCCCTGGGATCAGCATCTCCTCCAGCAGAAACCTCCCATCTCGCTGCTCCCCGAGGCCACGCAGGGTTGCACAGGACCAGAGCGTGACTCTGCACCTCCTGCCGCCGGCATCGCCCAGCACACAGTTATTCTGCAGCAAACGCTGTTTGGCCCGTGCCCTGCTCAGCTCTTCCTGCAAGTCCCATCTGACACACTGGGGGAGAGTTTAGATGGTTCAACATTTTGACTTGGCTGCTCCGTCCTTTTAAAGCTCCTGGAGAAGAAGGCAAGAAATTGAGGGAGACATAAATCAGTCACTAGCGTAAGGCCTCTTATCACAGAACGCCTTGCAGTCCGCAATGGCTAATACACCCACAGGCCATCTATCACGCTGCAGGGATCGCTGCAATTAGATGTGCTTTGCTGTGCGCTGGCTGCACTCCTGCTGCTCTGCGTACCCCAACCCCAGCACCGCGGCCGGGCACGCCAGCCATGGAGCTGCGCTCGCCCCCCGGGGTGGCACTGGGGGTCCGGGGAGCTGTGGGTTTGGCTGGCTGGCTCAGCATGCAGGGTCCTGCGTGCTCCTTGCACCCATGTGTCAGCAGGCGCTGAGTTACTGGCTTGCGAGGCAAAGTCACGCCACGGAGCAGCAGAAGGCAACTGTGGGGAGAGGCTGAGCAGGGCAGGGTGGATGCACTGCAGCCCCCATCCACCACCCAGGGCATCTTAGGGCTCGGGGAATCACCTGGGTGCTGCAAAAAGCAGTGCGAATAGCATCAGTCCAGCTGGCTGTGGTGTGCATTCAATGCCATTTCTTAGGTAATGCATCGTTTAATGTGATTTGTTTAGCGTGGTTGTCTGGTTTGTCTTCTCCTCATGTAAGGCTGTAGGGGCATCAAGACTTTGCTGGGCTCCCTGCCTCCCCAAACAGTGCAGGTGGACAGCAGCACCTTTTGGGCTCCAGTAAATGTATCCCCAGCAGATGGGGAGCAGGAGAGCAGGAATCCCATGAGTATGAACAAGGTGGATGTGAGCAGCAGCTGGGTGTGAACACGTGTGGTTCACCCAGGCAGGTGAGCAGAAAGCACTGGGGGCTGGTGGGGGGCAACACTCCTGACACCCCAACATGTCGCTGCACCTCTGCACACAGCCTGCGAGGGGACAGGGACTAAAGTTGCTCTCCCACCCACCTCTGCAAGAGAAAGGTAGGTGCGTGCGTGTAGCAGGGAGCAAAACCAAGACCTATATGTTTAAACTGGCAAGTTCTGTGTTTGTCATCGAGCTGTAAAATGATACCCTAACAGATGAGGACAGGAACTTCTTGGAAGGCTCAAGCACAGACAGCAGGAGTGGGGGAATAGAATTTTGCTTTATTTCTTTACATGCAATCCAAGGGTTTTTTTTTTCTTGCAGTGTTATATTTTTCCATCCAAAAATGGTTATGAGACTGCCAGCTCCAAGAGGCAAGAGCTGCCGTTCAGTTCGAGGGCTTGTACAGCGCCTGACACAACAGGGTTGGGTCTCTAGCTGGGATACAGTCAAAGGCACAAATAATAAACACTGGGCTTGAGGGTTAATGGAAAAGCTAAACAGCTACTGGAAGGAGTCTGGATACGTGTATCGGCATGTGTACGGGCATTACCAAAGAGCTCGCATCCGAAATGAACACCAAACACCAGCTATTTCCAGCTGACTAGCTACCTGGAGGTTCAGAAGACATTACAGCCATGCAGATGATGCTAAGCAGCAGGTTTTTTTCGTGCTGCATTGTAGGAGAACATGTGCTTAAACTAGCAGCCGGCTCCTGTTTATCACTAGAATATAGTACCTATTTCAGTGGGTGGATAATTTTAGGTGAATGAGAAAATGCTGCTTTTCTTTGGGTTAATGCCATGTGCTGGTTGAGATTATGCTCGCAGCAGTAACTTTTATCAGGTGCTGCGTGGTAGGAAGACAGCCGCTTAACTTGGCGAGTTCTCCTCGGTTTATTTATCACTCAGAGGTGGTACCTTATTTGGCTGGATATGGATCTTGTGTGAGGTTACGATGCGGGAGGGGGATGTGTATGGCACAAAGCAAATGTCGACTTTCTGCAGTGCTGTGACTGTCAGGAGATGGAGTGCGTGGAGTGACAAGATGCATGTGAGCTACTGCCGTTATTAAGGATGTTCTTTTTTAGCCTAAATTAGGGGAAAATCCTTAACAAAATCCTTAACGAAACCAGAAAGGTTTATTCTCCAGACCTTCTGTGAGATGTCAGCCAGCATCTAAGCTGCATTTCAGCTCCCGATTTATCTCAAGGCATTACAAATATCGAAACGACAACCGGGGTGTCCCCAGGGGAGTGTCAAAGAGAGATGGACGAGGGCTCTGGGGACCGACCCACCAGGCTCCCTGCCCACCTCACAGACTTGCCTTATCCCCCCGGCCTCACCGCACTGGCAGCCCTGAGAAGAGGGTGGGTGCACTGGGAAGATGAGTGACGAGGGACCTCATTCACAGCTCAGGGCATCAGCAAGGAGCTGCCCTGCTGCGGGGGTCCTTCCCCCAGCCCTGCCTGGGGTCCCCACTCTGCTGCAGGGCTGTGCTGAGGGAGCTGCAGCCCGGCACGGCCGGCCCTTTGCAGAGCAGCGTGGCCAGCTGAGCCCCCACCTCTGTGGGACACCCTCCTCTTGGTGCTTCATGGCCAACACCATGGCCCGGCACAAGCACACACTGTCCCAGGGGGGCACAGCCTGCCCAGCTGGATGGTAGAAGACCATCAGGCAAGGGAGACACAGGTTCCCCAGTCCCGAGGGCTCTCCCTGGGGGCACACCTCGTCTTGTGTCATGCTTGGGAGGGAAGGGGTTGGGAAACCTCAGCTCCTGGAGTCAGGAGGGCTGCAGAACAGGTGGAATGAAAGAAAAGCACCAGTAACAGTGGAACACCTATCCTCCAAGAGCCAGGTGGTGGATAAAGAGCCCATTAGACAAGAGGACACACCTTTTCCCAGCCACGTGGTGTTGCAAAGTCTGTATGATGGTTTAATGATGCATGGCACTGACAGCTCTGGGCATTGATGTCTTCCTAGAGAGATGTTCATCCATTGCACGGTGAGGACCGGGTTAGGGAGCCCAGACTGTGCCCCCCCTGCTCATTCACAGGCTGACAGCCAAGCGCCTACAAACACAGTCACAAAATGGGACCATGAGACAAAGCTCAGTCCATCCAGGCCTCCCAGCAGTGACACAGGGGTGACAATGAGGGGACATCATGGAAACAATGAAGAGTTCATGGTCAGCTGGTGTGCTGCAGATTGGCAGGGACCCGAGATGGCAAATTTCTGGAGGCTTTGGGGCTTTTGGTGTGGGGTACTGTCACGGGAAGGACCAGCTCTTTGGACCCTGCTGTGATTGTCATAGTGGATGGACATGTGGTCCCACTGGCTGTCCCAGATCTCACCCGTGGTGTCTTAGAAGGGACATTCTGGTCTCTTCTCCAGGACCAGCCTAGGGCTGTGGGAAGCAGCCATAAACATCCAGCCTGCTGCTCCCTGCACAAAAACACTTGTTGGTCCAGGCAAGGTGGCTTCCAGGTTCCTGGGATCACTGATGGAGAGCTGTTCACACAGGTTAAAAGCATGCTGGAAACGAAGGGCTGGGGGCACCAACCTTCTCACCCTCTCTTTGCAGCTCATCTGGGCAGTGCCGAGGGGCCGAGACAGGCGGCATCGGAAGCAGGGCAGTGTGTGCGCTGTGCGGCGGGGACATCCCAGCGCCGAGCTGCGGGCCGGGTGCTTAACAAGGCTGACACAGCTGAGCTTGAGGCCAGGGCACTGTGTCCTGCTTTCCCCTGCTCGGTCCAAAGCCGGGGGATCACGGGGGCAGCGGGGGACACACTCGTCAGTGTCCTGCTCTGGCACTCACAGACCAGCAGTGGTCTTCAGGTACAGATGTAGCGTCTCAGATCCCAGGTTTAAAAAGCCTCCGGGCAACTTCACAGGCACAATTATAAATGTGTCGTTGAGAGCAGCCGCGCGTCACGAAGCACAAAAACCCGGCCGCAGTGCCCCTGCTGCCTGGCCGTGCATCTCCCTGCCCAGGCACGTGGGCTGGCCGGCGGTCCAGGGATCCCCCCGCGTGAGTGTGCACGCCTGTGGGTGTGCAAGCGGACACCCCGGGGGGGTGGGGGGGTGTCTGTGCCCTAGCACACGTGCACGTGTGACACCGCGTGGCTCCTCTCCAGTGCCAAGGTGAGGGACATCTAAGGATATTGCTGTACTTCAGCACGGAGCTCTGGGCTAACCAAAAACAGATGTATAAAAATAAACAGAAATACTAGAGATGTGATTACCAAGGAAACGCATTTACATACAGGAAAACGTCCAAAATGACTGTCATTTACTTCCTTTATTCATTTGCATTTGTAGAAATGCTCCCACCCAGGGATCTGGGCTCGGTCCTGCTCAAATTGCAAGAAAAGGAGCCCAAAGGACCTTGCCCCATAACCCACCACCCACCATCAGCTTACCCCGCTCCCCTGAAGGAAAGCCACCCCTCTCTGATGGGGCTCGGTGTATGTGATGCTGGAAACTGCTTTCCCACCTCTGGGCACAGAGATTCCCCATCAGCTTTCCTGGGACCCCCCACCAGGGAAGGATTTTCTGGGCTCGCAGTAGGGCAGCCCCCACCTGCACCCAGCTCTGGGTGGCTGCAGGGGGGATCAGGCACTGAGAGCTGTCGGGGTGAAGCAACGGGGACATTGTTGTGGCAGCGTAGGGGGGAATTTCTGGGTCCAGTTTCCAACCAAGAACATGAAGGGGGGAGATACAGGCTGAGGCAAATTAAAAGAGCAGCATTTTAACTTGCAAGAAATGGAAATCAGAAGAGTGAATTTGGGTCATGCCAAAGCATTTGTTCTACAGGAAATGAAATGTTTTACAAGCCTTTCCTTTTCTCTCTCTCTTCTTCCTTTTATTCATTCTTTGGGGGGGGGGATTTTACCCCCCAAAAAAGTTAATTTATAAAATGCACAAAAAAAATGTTTTAGCTGTCTTTTTTTCCCTGCAGTTGTGCGCTGAATGCAGTCCTCACACCCAGCTTCAGTCCAATCAAAGTGGCATTTGGGGCTCATTTACCAGCCGTAAGCAACAAAAATCCTGCACTGTTTTGGCTGGGATTCTCTCGGACTATGATCCTCACTCCAAACCTCTCCCGCTAGCCACAAGAGCCCAAGCACTGAACAGTGACCTGAGGGTCTGGCACTCAGACGAGAGCCACTGTGGAGGCTGAGCCAGCTCCATGGCAGCCCCTAGAAAGCCTACAGAGATGCTGGGGTGCAGCAAGCCGAGGAGACCTCAAGTTCTTGATGTTCTAGGAATGACTGCAGAGGAGGGTGGTTTGAAAAGAATATTTGTGCGGTTTTGGGGAGGGCATATTTGTTTGTGGTGTAGCTTTGCCTTATGCAGGGACATGCACAATGTCATCAGACTGCTGGCCTCAACTCTGGTGATGCCCTGCTCTGGGGGAGGCAGGGAGAGGTGCAGCTCCTGGTCCAGCTCTGGCCAGGGAGCCGGTGACCTGCACAACATCCACATTTTCCATGTGCAGAAGAGACTCAGAGGCCCTGGGGCCATCCTGCTGTTACTAAAGGGAACATTTGGTGCCACAGACCTTTTGTTACTGAGGAACTCCTGGTCCAGGTTGGGTCCCTCAGATCTTCCATTGGCTGTGTGGTGACCCAGCAGGACTGCGGGATGGTGCTGCGGTCCCCAGCCACAGACGCAAGCCGGGTGAGGGATGCTGAGTCAGCGATGCCCACTGCATCCCCCACACCAGTTGCCCCGGCGAAGGGCAGCTGCAAGATGACACAGTTTGCTCCTCTGTTCTTGCGCTGCCTCTGCCGGGTAATTAGAGCTGACAGGGCGTGTGCAGAGTTACTGGTAATTGCCTACACACCTAAGGTGTGGTGGAAGTCAGGAGGTGAAGCAAAATCTCCCTGACCTAGATGCAGAGGTGCTGCCCAGCAGCAGTGGGATGAGGAGGTGGAGAGGAAGAAGCAAATGATGAAACGCTTCTACGGGCGCAGCACAAACCCGGCCTTCCCGCAGGCGCTGCGGAGAAGGGACTGAAGTACCCCAGATTGTGCTGGAAGGGGAAGGCAGGGTGGCTCCCGGAGCAAGGCATGGAGCTGGGCGAGAGCGTCTCTGCACAGATGGGGAGCCGGGGGCTGGCACGGGGACACACTCCATCTGAGTCAGCCCCGCGCCGCTGCCGCAGGACGGGGCTGTATTAGCAGGAGGCTGACGCGTAGGACAAGGAAGGTAACGCTCTGCTGGCTGCCCGTGCTTGGGCCCACATGTTCAGTTGATCAGGTTAACTGGCTCATTGGCTTAGAAGTAGGGTGCCAAGCACTAATGGCTTTGGACAAGCAGCCTGTGCAATGCTCTGCTCTCCAGCCTTGCCAGGGGCTGCCGCAGGTGCTGCCGAGTTGGCCCAGCTCAGGGCAGAGGGGCTGGGGCACTGCTTCCAGGAAACGTGCCAGGAAACGTGCCAGCAAGGGCTCCTGCAGGCATCGACTGGACAGAGCAGTGCGGTCCTCGTGGTGCAAGGGGACTGGCCTTGTTTCACTGCCTGAAGGAACAGGGATGGGCCACTGAGTCCAGTTCACGACCTTGGCCAACAACTGGAGAATAGACATTAGGGCCAGGATGCTCCTTTCCTCCCGTCCAACATCTCCCCAAGCTCACCTGCAACACCTGCAGAAAGTCTGGAGGCTACAGCATGCTCCAGAGCAGAGGTACCACAGCATCAGCATGGGTGCAACTCCCACAGACAAGAGGAAAGCAAAGCCCAGGTGACTGCCCCACCTTAACCTTGAACCTGCAAGTAACTCACCAGCCAAGTGCCATCAGTGCACCAGCATCAAGCAGGCCAGCAGCGACTTCCAGTCTTGGCAACCTCGTTATGCAGCAGGAGAAAACATTCCTGGTGCCACGCGGGCAGCTGCCTGCCTGAGTTTCCCTCTTGCCCACCGAAACCATCGATGTCCCGCCTTGAGGTTTTCCCTTCAAAGGCCTTACATCAACCCCTCCTGCTTGTGTCCCACCTTGCCTGGCCTCAGCCTCGCTCTGCCAGGTCCCTGGCTGTGCCTGCCCCAGGGCACGTCCCTGGTGGGGAGCCTGGTGGGGAGCCCTTCGCTCCAGCCCTTCCCTCCCGCAGCGCTGGCGGCTCTGGGCAAGACTGGCCATTTCTCTGTGCTCACCCTCTGAGCCTCATTGCCTCATCTGCTTCATTTCTCAGTCTACTTGCCAACATGCAAACCTTGGGTAGGGATCAGTTCGTGTCCACCCCAGGGTGTCTAAGAGCAGCCAAACCACAGCACGGCAGTCCGATCGGAGGTTATCGTCAGGACCAAACTCTCTTTTTTCGCTTGTTAGCAAAACAAATTCTAAGCTTGTCTCCCCTGTTTCTGGCAGGTAGAGCAATCTGACCGTGGTCATGGATATCTGTAGCACTTGTTCTCCCATCTATGCCCTGGAAGATAAGTCCTCCCATATCCACAGTTCCTGGGATTACTCATTCCTCCTGGATGAGGCCCTCTAATTCTTCCATTTTATTGCTCATGTTCCTGGCATCAGTACAGAAATACTTGAACTGTTTCTGCCTGGTCTTATCTGAGCTCTCAGCCGAGGAGGTGCCGTCCGTTTGCTGGCTGGAAGGCTTGCCTGACGTCGGTTTTTGGCAAGGTAAGTGCTCTCCCATTCCTTCCTGCTCTCTGCTCTTCCTTTCTTGGTTGCCCTGCTCCTACTGCCATGGTCATCCTCCTGCTTTATGCATATTCCAGGCAGGGTGCAACTAAGGCCAAGAAAGGAAACACTCACTGAGACGGTCCCAAGACCTGTCCACAGGGATCATCGCTACGTATCTTTCTTCCTCCTGGTAACCCCCTTTAATATTATCCACTGCAGGCTCAGTCTTTGCAAGTTCTTTATCCACTTTAATTCTGTGATCCCATCTTCTCTAGGTTAGCTAATAATTTCCCATGGGTGCTTTACCCGATAGCTCTTTAAATCTAGACAGATGCGATGCGATGCAATGCCTTTGTGCAGGAAAGCCATGGCTGGCTCAGTGTCTGACAAGCGACCTTCGGAGAACCCATGTTGCCTTTTATTCCATTTTTCCATACATCCCAGTGACTTTATCTGTTGTCCCATTTAACATAAGCTCAAAACCCTTACATATGACAGAGGCCAGATTATCTACCCTGTATTTACAGGTTAGGATGCATGCTTTACAGTCTTCAGAACAGTGGCAGTGCCTTGGACTGACTCCTTGCTGCCAGTTCTGCTCCTTCATGAATCGATTCTTCCAGAACTCTGAGGCAGAGGTGAGCTGGCTCCTCACAATTTCAATGCGTTCAGCTGTTAGAGCTTTCTGCCCACCAAGGCGGTGGTCGCTTCCATTTCCACACTGCCATTCCGCTGTTCAGAAGGGGCCTCCTCACCGATGCCCGTGCAGTGCTCAGGCAGTGTGGAGGCACGGCAGCAGCATCTTCCCCCCGTTCTCCCATCATACTCGTCCCAGATTTCCGTTGTAAAGCCCACTTGCTGGTTGTGCCACCTTCAGCCCCAGAAGCCTAGTGCCCAAAGTTCCCGAGGGAAAGCTCACATTTAAGGACGAGTCTTTTCCCACTGATGCCTTTCAGTGGCAAAGCCTTCTTTGCAAGCCCAGATCACCTGCTCACCTGACTGTGCTCAGTCCTTGCTCTGCAAAAGGCGACCACAGAACTGCTCTGAATTTCACCCAAGGCTTGCTTCTCTTTGCTCATCTTCCCCACCTTGGCCTGGACACCCTTGATGTGTGAAAGCAGAAAGCTGGTCACCACTCATCCCTGCTCGGAGGGTCCACACCTCTTCACCTGCTCTGTCCTCTCTCGGTCTTGTCTGCGTGCCCCCGTTCAGCCTCTGTTTCTTGGTTAACACTGTTATTTCCCGCTTTCTTCTTTCAGGACTAGCCGCTGTTTCCTCTTTATGACCTTCCTCCTCTTTCTGCTCCCTGAGCTCTGGTGCTCAGGTAGGTCTCCGCTCCGTTTTCTGTGCTTCTACCTGCCTCCTGATGCCTTGGGTTTCTAACCCTGTTTCTGAGGGTGTCAGTCCTTGTTCAGACTGCCCTTCGGATCTTTTCACACAGCAGGTACCTGCAGTTCTTCAGTTTTCTTTGCTCCTTGCTCCTTTTCTATATTGCTTTAAATGTCCTGTTTCACTCCATCACAGTCTCCAGCTGCTTCTATACTTTTGGGTCTCCCCTCCATGAGGCTCCCCTGACACAGCCCTGCTTCCCTTGCAAGCACCGGGAGGACGAGGTGGTGGGCAGCTCTGGGATCAGAATAAGGCTATGCTCTTCTAGCTTTTATCAGCCTCATCCCATATATATTGCCTCTGTTCTTGCTTTTCTGCATGGCTGCAAGTGAGAGGGGAGTCAGGCCATGCAATACATGCAGCAAAGGCTACACCACTCTGACCCTTCACCACGAGCAGCCCACTTAGAAAAGAAAGAAACTGCAGGACGCGTTCAGCCACACAACAGCTGGGATGCTGAAGTATAAGAGAGCCGTCCCATTCAAAAGCTCAAAGATAAAAATCCTCCTCTGGTGGCATTGTTGTTTTCAGGAGCACCTTAAAGATGCTTTGATTTTTCATTTCTTATGTTCTTGTTATACAAAAGTAACGGAACAGCTCTCCACACAAGCACCATTAGCTGCTTAACATATTGGGGTCAGAAGGAATAAAACCTGGTTTTATGGCTATTCTTTGGGCGCAGCTCATCTAGCTCTGCAGGAATGCACCAAAATCCAAGGGATACACCACCCCTGTAGCCATTTCCATGGAAGAGACCGTTGCGAGCTGATTTGATCAGTCGGGAGCATCACGATCACTTGTGGGTTTCATCTGATCTCAGCCTTCTTTTGAGCAAAACAGAATACATGAAGTGCAGGCTCCTAGCTCATTATAGACAGGGTTCAGCAAAGCTGCCCTCCTGAGCCACCCAGGCATACAACAGTGTAATTTGTTTTGGGAGATAACCACAAGGAATCCCTTGCACAAGCCAAATTCCATCAGATGGAGGATTTGCTCGCCTATAGACAAGTCTATCAAACGCAGGGTCAGACCCAGACGTCAGACCCGAAAACACAGTGCAAACCATTCAGTGTTTCCCAGCAGTCGTGTGTGTTGCCTCTTCTCTGCTCCTTGCCTCCTGGCCCCTGGGATGCCTTGTAAAAAAGTTCCACGGTGAAACCAGCCAAAGTCAAGAATTTCCAAGAGATATGAAAATAGCAGAATGCAAATTTTGTGGAGGCTTGAAATTTCAAGTGATTTACCAGTGTCAAACCCGTAAAATCAATTTGGCAGGTGTTCACTAGTTAAAATTAGTTTTAACTGAAAGCTGGAGGCATTATTGTGGGTGTCTTTGAGCATTGTTTTGGATGCACAAGGCATGAGCATGACTGTGTGCATACAGCGCATGCATGCATGTTGTAGAGTGTAATCCTTCTTGTGTGCCTTGTAATGCTTTTTGTGCATGCTCAGAGATCTCGGCGGACTGAAGCCATGTGGCTGGTTACCACAAAACAGTATTTGCAGAGGTTTTCTGGCATTTAAAAATCCCTGTTTTGTTATGGTCCTGGGGTGGTCAGCGTGTGGTCAGCAGGGTGATGGCAGCAGGTCCCTGCCTGCAGGTCTGCTCCCAGGCTTCAGCGCAGCCCGGGCAGCTGGGTTTGAGGGCAGCAGGGGTGAGAGACCTGATGAACTCGTGGCATATAAAGGCAAATGGCTTTTGCTTGCCCTGACCGAGGCAGCACGGTCTGTGCTGCTTCCCTGTGGTGGAGCTGCCCTTCCCTCAGACCTGACTGCTTGTGGGGTGGAATCACCCTGTACCCCTCCTGCCCCAGAAGAGCTACATTTAGAAGCAAAACCACCCATGAATTGTGAGTAAGGGGCAGGGGGTGCTCCCGGAGCAGCAGCCTCACAACCAGGTACATTTAGCCCACGGTGTCTCCTGATGGGTTTTAGCAGATGGGGGGCACCGAGGGGGCTCCTCACCATCCACCCCTAATTTATACCCATCATTTTCTGGATGCCCTCGTCCTGCTGCACAGAGCCACCACGCTTCCCCCTGCCACCATGGCCACGACCAAGTGCAGAGAGGAGAACCTTCACCTCTCCCAGCTTCTCCCCAACGCTCCCGAAGCGCTGCCCTGGAAAGGTTGTTTCAGGTCAGCCCCAGTTTCTTAAAAGGCCATTTCTCCCCACAAAACCCAGCCCTGACCAGCTCATCAGCTCAGTCTGGCTTTCAACACACCAGTCAGCACCAAGGACGTGTTTGAGCCAGTTACGGGAATGTGACGTCCTCCAAGAGGGACAAGCACTCGGGAAGCATGAAGAGCCCCCAGCTCCAGCTGACTCCCAATTATTCTACTCAGAAATTGCTTTGTGGTATTTTTTGAGTCGTTAACGTCCCATTAAAAGCATCCCGTTAAGCAGAGCTGGCTGGCAGGGGGCTGGGCAGATGCAAGGCTGGAAGGAACCCCAGCTCTCCCATTATGGTAAGTTTTCCGAAACCCACTAGTTATGTCCCTAAATAGTTTCCTTCCACAAACAGCGAGATGGTGTCAGCTGCTTTTTTTAAATGAACAGCAGAAAATAACAAAAGAGCTGCAAATGGCAGCTATAAATGCAAAGCAGAGGCTGGAATGTGGGGGTCCCACAGAGAGGGACCGGGGCTGGGGTTGCAGGGAGAAGGGGGACACGTTCAGAGAGGATGATGTGACCCTGCAAGGTGCCACCACAGCCTGGCAACACTGTTTGGCCACAGTTTGCTGGCAGTCTGGAAGGAACTGGTATTTACTCCAGCTGGAAGCAACCAGAGCATCCCTACTGCAAGCTGCTCTCAGGGCTTCTCCCTTCCTGCCCTGGCCAAGCCTCCCGCAGCCCCCACACACAGGGGAGGGCACGATGCTCTCCTGCAAACAGGGCGATGCTTCCCCAACAGATTTAGGGTGTCTCTCTGCTCCCCCCAAGTGCTACCCACCCCCTGCCTGACCATCCCTGCTTCCCACCCCTGCTGGGAGCCAGGCTGCACAAGTCCTCCTCTCCCAAAGGATGGCCACAGGCTCCTGTGGGAATGGAGCCAGGTTACTGCAATAAAGTCAATAGATAGCTGGAGTGCTGCAGTTTGTTTGGGGTTTTGTTTGTTATTTCTTTAGGGTTTTGGTTTGGGGTTTTTTGTTTGGGGTTTTTTTTGTTTGGTTTCTTTTTTCTTCCTGCAGGCTGTTCCACAAATACCATTTTTCTGTGAGCAGAAAGCAAAGATGAACGCTAGCTCACCCCAGGAAAAAACAAAAGCCTGATGATGGAGCGGCCGGGCAGCTGGCAGTGATAAGAGGCAATTCATTTGCATGTGTTTCATGCAGCCTTCAAGATACATGTGGAAAAAAAGCCCCTTGTTACCACCAAGCAGCTGACAGGGTCAAGAGTCTGGCCTCAAGCACATGGTCCCCAAGCCCCGGGACCCAGGGGACTCCCTGGGACACTCCTGCTGTGGTGTGACACCATCCCCAGGCACCCGGCCGTGTCACATCTTGCATCCCAGCAGCACGGTGAGTGCCAGGGTGTTAGTCCTCTCCCAACCCGTGTCAAACACCGGCCAGGACCAAGCTCCACGAGCTGAACCACAAACCTCAGGCAACAACGTCCCCCGAGTAACACCCCCATGACTCCATGGGGACAGACACCGTTTCCAGGACTACACAAAACCAAGGAACTGGGCTGAAATATGACTTTTTCTCCATTTATTAACCAGAAAAAGGAAGACAGACCATTTTCTGAAAGCAGCCTGAATAGGAACAAGTCTGTCTAAAATCGCTGTGGACACAGATAAAAGCCCATCGTGTCGGCTGCTTCCAATCCTGGAAAATCACCCCTCGGACAGGAGCCGTTTCAGGCATGCTGAGTGCAGGCTAGGGATGGGAGAACAGCTATTAATGAAAGTGGAAGTGGTTTTCAATTAAAAAAGCAGATGACAACAGTTTTTTAGATCAAAAGAAGCCTTTTCACAGAAAGTATCCTGCTCGGGCAAAAATATTAATCAATCAGGCTGAAAAATGCTGCAGTAAAAATTGTTCTGTTTGGTACAATTTCTCAACTCTGATTTTGCTAGGAGGACATGGGGTTTTAAACGTCTGTTTCTCTTTTCATGAAAATGCCTTTGAGAGACCAGAAAAGTCTTAATGCAGATAGGATTTTTTTTTTCTTCCCCCTTAGGTGAAGGATAGGAAAGCACAAACTTTGAAATCTGAGTAGATTTGCTCAACCGTGGCTGCTCTCAACTGGTTTGAAAACATTAAAATGCCAACAATTAAACCAAATTAAAAAACCATGTTGCAGAGAACGTGGCCTTGAGGTACCAGATTGCATCGTGGGTTTGGTGGCTCATGCCTGTCTGTGGTTGCAAAATCTCCATCTCCCCGTGAAGCTCATCAGCCCTCAGATCCTGCTGCCGGACAATATCTCACCAGGAGCAGCTCATCCCTCCAGAGATGCTCCATCCCAACCCTGCCCAGAAGTGGCACCACGTCACCCATCACCCATGGACCTGTCCCTGCAGATCCAAGGGAGCAGGGATGGGGCCGATCGCTCCAAGAGCTGCCTTTGCTTTGTGCTGCACAGCATCGAGCTTTACTGTGTGGGTTCAGCCCCCGCTGGGGGGGTCCCAGCCTGGGTTTTTGAGGTTTCTACACGCTGGATCACCACATGGAAATATCTCATCGTAGTAAAGGGAACGCAACTGGGAGTCAACGCCTTGGCTCCAGCTTGGATCTCAGTGGGTTCAAGGATGGGGTTGCTTGGAAAACTGATAACCAAGGCAGGATGGTGACCATGGCCCCTACCCTACTGCTGGGGGCCATAAGCAGAGACCAGCTCCTGGGGTCCCCCCCAGAACCCACGTCCACATCCCCATCAAAAGAATATCTCCAAGGGTGCCACCAAATGCATCCACAGACCTTGTGGTTATTAGGACAAACAAATGACCATCCTGTTGCTGCAGACCAGCCAGTCCTGGGTCTGGCTTGCCAAGTCTTCCCCAGTGCCAAACTGGGAGTGCTGGGTTTTCTGTACACCGACCTGCTTTGCCACCCAGTGCTGTCACTGTGCCAGCAAGGATGGGTCCTAACCACAGTGCTGGGGACAGGCAGGAGAAAATACATATAAATGTCTAGCAAGAATTAGTATTTGTTTTCCCCTAGAAATTTCCAAGATTGATGCAGCAAGAAGGGGAGAAGGGAAGATTTGCTGAGCTAGAAAATAAAGGAGAACAACAATGTTCCAGTCTCTTCTCCATGGGAGACTCTTGTGGCTGACGTCTGTGTTGGCCAACAGGCAAACCCAGACAGGATGGTCCTGCAGCGTGACCCTGAGCAATCATCTTCATCATCATCACGTCTTTTTAGAGCATCTCTGCCCCCACACTGTGGACCAGCCCCTGGCAAAGCTGCTTCGGAGGTTCCTCAAGGCAGAAGAGGACACTGCCCCAACATGGGCAAGATCTGCTGATTTAACTCATTTCATTCCTGGAGATGGGGGGCAAAATCCTCATCCCACCATTCCAGGAGAACAAACTCAAACCCATCTCCTCAGCACCACATTGCTCCTTTTCCCCCCGTAGCAAGGCACCAAGACCTCCCACTAGCCTCCACCACCAACCGAGCACCCAGAAGGTACATCCAACCCCTCAAAAGCCCCACCAAAGGGGTATGGGATGGGACAAGCAACACAGCTCACCCCCAACCACCTTTTAACAGCATTTCACAACCTAACACCCCCATCTCTGCTTCCATGCCCGCATCCCGGGTGAGAAAGGACCGGGATTTATAGCCACCATTCTCCTTCTGCAGCCAGAGCTTGGCCATCCCTTGCATCCGCTCCCTACCTGCTGCTTTTTTGGCCTTTTTTTTTTTTTTTTTTTTTTTTTCCCAAGGAAAACGGGTTGCCCTGGAGCTGGGTCTCCATGGAAACTTGGGTTTTTCAGACACTCAATGGAAAAGGCTGGCACGGAGACGCTTGTGCAGGAATACTGATTCAGCCCCAGCGTCTGTAACACTGACTGCATTTTAATCCCGCTCCGCTACCCAGCAAGCTAAAAATACCCTACACGCTGTCGCCTCCTGAACTCGCGTAAACAGCTTAAAGCAACATGGTGCTGCCAGAGCAGAAATTTCATGAATCAGCTAAAAAAAAAAAAAAAAAAAAATTAAAAAAAAAAAAAAAAAAAAAAGGGTTTGGGGGGGGTAAAGGGTGGG
>JAVJGJ010000037.1:118614485-118631652 GCA_035590215.1 Microhierax caerulescens | reverse complement strand
AATCACCCTGGACCCCGCCGGCCCCAGACACTGTTCGCGGCCCCCCCCCCCCCCGCTCCTGGCTTTCCCTGGCACTTTGCTTTCTAGGTTTGTCTCCACTAAGCATCTGGGCTTCTCGGGAGGGGTGCACAGGATTTCTGTGGGAGGGTGGAGAGTGGTACTCTCCAGACAGAGCTACATGATACAACCCCATCTCTTCAGAGAGGCTCAAGGCGGCTGCCTGCATGGACCACCAGAGCATCCTGCCTGCCTCAGCACCGGCTGTGCATGCCTCAGGTGCTGTGACAGCCCACCTCAGCTCCAGCAGCAATGGGAGCAGAGCGCATCACGACCAGTTCCTCCAGCTTCTTCTCCCCTGCCCACATAGGAGTAGGGACATGTCTTCTCCTGACTACTTATTCCTTTTCCCAAGGAGCCTGAGAGATGCAGGAGAGGGATTCGGGGCTGCTGCAGGAGGAAGGTGGCTGTGTTTTGCGGTGGTAGACATCGGTGGCTGCACGGAGAAGGGGGTCAGTGGGTCTGGGGTGGACGTGAGTGCAGATCTGTGCAGGCCCCACACCCCACGTGTGAAAGACAGGAATGGGGAGAACTCCTCCTTCATCCTGACTGTGCAAGTCTCACCGATAGTGTCTGCCATTGCAGTTCAGCCCCCTGGTATTCCACAGCCCCCCCTCAGATCCCCTTGGCCTTGGATTCCCCTTGCAGGACCTGCTTCCCTATTGCCTTGACACTTGGCTGGGAAGCCCAAAGCCAGTGCTGGAGGATTTGTCTGGAGGAATCCTGCAAAATGAAGCAAGAGGGCCTGACTCTGCCCTTGCACAGCAGGCCAGCGGGGCACCATCGCCCTCATCAAACCTTCATGAACTGAGAAGGGTCAGACTCCAGCTGCCTGTCTTGCCCTTTCCTCAAGTGGAGATGCCATTTCGTGACAGTCCTGCTGTCACCAGAGAGCTGCTGCACAGCACTGCCTGCACATCCTGCTGTCTCTTGAAAAACCACCGCATCCCAGTGACCCTGGTACGTCCCCTCTACCTGCACAGCTCAACCGTGCCACTGCCCGGCGAAGTCCACCCTGAGGAGGAACTCCCACACTATGTCTCATTCTCCCAGAAGACCCCAGTGAAACCCAGTGGAATCCATTATACAACCCCCTGTGCACTCCAGCATCCCATCGCCGGGGCGGGATCCCACTACAGCACGGCATGCAGCGCTGCCAGCAGACTCTTCTTCCCTCTGCTGTTCCCTCCTCTCCCCGTTCCTCACACGCAGCTGGTGTCCTGCGGGTGACTTCTTCCCACCAGCAGATCATCTGGCAGGGACTCTGCCTGATGCTGCCCTTGGCCAGTGCCTGCTGCAGCAGCGAAGTCAGGTACTTTTGGGAGCTGATGCTAACGATGCCAGCAGCTGGGTGGCCCCCCCTCCACCGTGGTGCTGTATGGTGGCAAGGGTCCCGGGGTGTGCAGAAGCAGCCTTCAGAGCACAGGTGTTGAGTCCTGCAGCACATTTCGCATGAGAAACTTCATGAACTCCATTGCCCCTGTGAAACCCTCCTGCCGTGTTCCCGTCTGCCCTCCTCCCTGCCCTCTTGGCTTATGGCTGCAAAACGAACCCTTCCCACCTCTCCTGCTGCTGTGGAGCCAGGGGAGGCTCTGCCAGTGCCTCTGCCTCTAGGCTAGGCACCACGTCCCCAGGCAGGCTGGCACCTGGGGCTCCTTTGGGGGGTTTCCAGGCTCTTTTGCTCGGGCAGGCCCCTCTCAGACTGGCTAAGGCTCTCCAGACCCCTGAGCAAACCCTGCTCTCCTTTGCTCCGCACCTCCAGCGTGGCCATCCACTCTCCATCCACTCCTCTCCGAACACAACATCTCTGCCCAGCTTCCCGTCGTGCTGGGCTCCTCTTCTGCCCGGGGCATCACCCCCTTCCCCAGACCAAACCCATTCTCACATGCTTCCCAGGGATCAGAAGCTGCTTCAGGACCCCAGGCCCGTGGGAGGTGGGTTCAGCAGAGCAAGACATGCCCAGGTCCAGGGGCTCTGGGCTGGCTCTTCAACACGCAGCAGCAGGGCTGGACCCACAGCACTCCTGTCCTCACTCTGGGGTCAGCAACGAGCCTGGAGGGCCGGACAGGGACCCCTTTATCTCCTCTTTGGAAACTGAAAAAGAAGCAGAAATGGTTTTGTTTTCATTAATATTTTTCTTCAAAAGTTTTCTGGCTTCCCTTCCCTTGCCTGTCTTCTGCCAATATTTCTTCGAGGGGGCGGGCGAGCGAGGAGCAGGGAACGTCTGGCAGGTTTTTGTTTTCAATTCGCACAAACCAAATTTTTGCGTGTGTTTTTTCTCTTTCTGGAAATTCACTGCAGACAGGCACTTCCTGCAGAAATCATCATTTTCAAGGGAAAAATACCTTGCAAAGACGTTTTGTCCCTTTCAGTTTGCCCCAGGTCTGCAAAACCCTGGCCCGGGCTGCTTCGTGTTCCTGGCCCTGAACCAGCCCATGCACCAGCCACCAGCACCAACCAGTACCGTGGTCCCACACCAGCCCTGCCGTTCCCATCCCTGCCTGTCCCCTCCCTGCTGCCTGTCCCCTCGCTCCCCGCATGCCGCCTCCCCACGCTGCCCATGGCTCCTGGGGGGCTCAGGCTGCCTTTGCCTGGCTCCCATGAAGTCAAAGACACGGAGGGAAGCTCCAAGCCTGGGTGATGGATGTGACTTTTGGGTTTGGCCAAGAAAGGGCTCGTGCCAATAGGTCCCCACCACGGTGTCCTGCCTCGGTGGGGCAGAGATGCCCTGCCTTGGCAGAAGGCCACTCCAGATGTTTTACCAGCTATTCACCTCTGGTTTTCTCCCTGCTGTCAATGCTACCGCCTGCCTCCACAGTGCTCTTGAGGTCAGGCGGGGTGATGGCTGCAGCAGGCTGAGACATCTGGGGAGGGTCAGGGCATCTGCAACTCGCAGACCCAGCATCGCCTCTGGCCTCTCCCCACCTGGGTCCCCTGTCAGCCCCGTGCCACGTGCCAAGCAGCATCGGTCACACGTTGGCCCATCCAGACCTGGGCTTCCTCAAAGGTCCCTGGTCCCAGAGTCTGCACTGGCGGGCAGGTGCAGGGATAGCCAGGAGTGTGAGGCTAAATAATTCATTCCTCATAAATCTTTCCTAGAAACAATTTTTTTCTTCCCAGGGAGACACATTACCACCTTGCACACACAAACCTGACCAGGAATTATAAGAGCGGGTTTCTGCAGCAGCGAACGGGGCAGAGAGAAGGGAGAGAAGGGAAGGAATAAAATATAGATTCTTGAACTCAGACCTGGGAAGCAGCAAAGCATCAATCTTGTTAAAGGACTAGTGTGGACTCTCCAGCCAGCCCACTTCATCCTGACTCCTGACAGGCCCCGATGATTTGTGCCTGCTCAGCAGAGGAGAAGTCCCATAACTCACCCGCCAAGACGGCGTGGGATGGAAGCGCGACCCAGCGAGCAGGGAATGACTCACCGCGCGCCGCATCCTGCCGCGGCACTGGGGCTCCCGGCACGCCAACCGCCCACGCCAGCCCACCGGCTCCCGGGACAGGCGAGGGGTCCGGCCCCCTCCCGCCCCGCCAGGGTGGCACAAAATCCTTGCAGAGCGTGGCAGGATTTGCTCAAAGATTTATGGGGCTTGTGGTAGTTTTAGCCATTGCACGGTCTGGATTTATAAGTGGAGGGGGGGGGGGGGGCGCAAAATTCCTGAGTTGCCCCAACCTACGGTGCTGCTTGCCCCGGGAACAGGTGCAGCAGCTCTCCCCCGTCCTGCAGGCTGGAAGGATTCGCTCTTTACGCCCAGCCCTTGCTAAACGGGAGGAATCCTGCCACTGCTTCTGACGGCGGCGGGTCGAGCCCGCAGGGCTCTGCGGAGATGTGCCGAGCATGGTTATCATCTCCGAGATGGACGGTACCTCTGCTCTGAGCCCTGCCCGCAGGCACCGGGACTGAATCGTTGATTAGCACAGAAGCCTGAGCAAGGAGAGGAAATTCTCCCTGGAGCCCTGCCAGGGCAAGTCCGCATCCAAAAATACATCCTGCCGTCCTGCTCGGAGCCCAAAGGTTTTTGGAAGGAAGGCTGCAGCTGCTTCGCATGCAAAAAATAATAGCAGCCCTGAGATCCCCACATCCTCATGAATAGCACTGGAGTCACTTTCAAATCACAGCATTTATTCCGAAAGAGAGATGGGGAGAAGAAAAAGAAAAAGACACACATGCACCACCATGGATCTGGCAGGCAAACACAGCTCCAGGGCTTCTGTTTGCCCATCACAGGAAGATTTACTAGGGGAAAAATATAGGCTGATTAATTATGCAGCCGGTTTGGTCCATTATATCATAAAACCCAGCTGTGTAGGACAACCTTGGAGATGCTACCTCTCCAGCATTATCTCAGCCCGGAACCAGGCGCCTGGAGCCAGAAGAAGCCGTCTCGGCACTAAATACTCGCCGCCACGCGGAGCGATAGCATCTTCCAAAACCCACCTTTTCCATTTGAGATTAGGAGTGCAGTGAACTTTGATATTGTACCACTGCTAATTTCAATCGGCAGGCCCCTCGCTGGTGTCACCGGAGGCCTCGGGTTCATTCAGAGAGCTGCGGCAGCTCGCGAGGGGAGGAGGGAAAACAGCCAAAGACTCTCCTTGAATATTAATGAAGCATCAAAGCTTTTAGCTGCATGGCCGTGTCTGAGCGCGACTGCTCTCCAGGGCTCTGCTATGCTTGGCACAATAAAGCCTTGGTAATTATTTCCAATAACTAATTTAGATTATCATTAGCCCCACATTGGAGGCACAGAGAATGCTGCCCTTTCAAACACTTGAACCACTGAGCCTCAAAAATAAAACATTCGCTCTCTGCAAAGAGATCTTTGCCAGCTCTAATAAATTAGAATATATTTGTGTGCGTTAGCGCCTGTGGTGGCTCAGGATAATGAGAGCAGGTTGTGTCTGGGAACGGAGGAGAAGGCGGCACCTCCTCTGCCCCCCGCCTCCCCCTGCTCTGCACAGCGTACATTCCTTCGGGCCCCAATTTGTCCCCATTATCCTCCCACACCCCCCAACCCCGGCTCACCCAGGCCTGGCAGCCGACCCTGTCACAGCCACTAATAACCCATAAATCATTCCACGCCTCGGAAGAAAATTTCTCCACGGTGTTAACAGCCCCCGGTGCCCCAGCGCACACCGCAGCCCCGTGTCAAGCTGGGCTCTGCACCCCACGGCTGATGCTCTGCCCCGACCCTGCTGCCCTCTGCAGCCGGGGGGGTCCAGCAGCCCTGCCCACCCCCCCTGCCGTGCCCAGCAAGGCTCCCCAGCCCCTCAGCTGGCTGTGCAGCCATCTCGTCCAGCCCTGGGCACACCCAGGAAGGTCCCAGCACTGTGGTCCCCAACACCATGGGGCTCCCCCAGGCACTGTCGGGCAGCTGCCTGCCTGCCTGCCCGCCCACAGAGCCAGCCCCCCCAGCAGGGATGTCCCAGGGAAGGGGTGGGAACGCAGCACACCTCTGGCCCCACACCGGCAGAAGCTGTGGGTGCCCCCCCCCCCAAGCCCAGAGCCTGCCCTGCCCCCCTGCCTGCACTGGGCAGACCTGCCTGTAACTCCTGCCTCTGCCACCGCAGGGGCCTTGGGACCTTGGGTGAATCACTCCAGCTTTCACAGCCTCCGTTTCATCAACCGTGTCATTAGGCTAATGATAATTAATGCCTGCAAAGGGCTTTATGCTCTTCAGCTGGAAGGTGATAGTGAAGGGTAAATTATTGTTATTACCATAAACACAGGGTACCTACCACTTACCACGGGTGGGACCTGCTTTCTGACTTGCCTCAGCTCCTCTTGGATTAGGACCAGGGTCAGGTACGAGCTTCACTTCCTCCGTCATTTCCAAGTGAACCTGCGTTTGAGACAGACACGGCTGGGCTCTGATCCTTTTTCATGCAAAGACTCAAAAATAAGGGTTGAGCTCATTTCAGGGAAGCGTGCGTGGTGCAGCGCTGCTGGGGTAGGATGTGAGAGCCCCCTCCACCATCTCCATGCCCGTTCTCCAAGGGGACAATCACCTTCCTCTCGTGGCTTTGGCATCTACCCCTTTAGTGGTGAAACCAGCTGAGCCGCATTCCCTTTCTTTGGTCCATGTGTGTCTGTGCGTGTGTGTGCGTGTACATCGAGAACACACGTGTGCTAGGAGACACCTTGTGCACTCCTGGCAGGGATGCAGCGGGCAGCGTCCGGCAGGTGTGCAGGCAGCCCAGCACAGCCACTGTCCTGGGAGCTGCGGCCATCCAGTGTCCCCACGTGCCTCCCACAGCCAGACAGGACAGCTCCTGGCAGTAGGATGTGAGCAAACCCTCCAGCCCCCCCCCCCGGGGGGGGGGCACCCCGCATCACACAGTGCAATTCCACCTGCCCCAGATCTTCCTGACTGCCACTTGTCCATCCCTTTCTCCATCATGGCCACACATGTCAGCACCTTTCCATCATTGTCACGCCACTTCTTCCCACTTTTTTATTAAACTTGTTTGTGGCTCCAATTTGGTTGGATCGTTGATTGACGACTTTTTTTTTTTTTTAGGCTTGTATTCCCTATGGACAGTTGCAGTTTTCATTAAAAATCTTTCATCAGAATGAGCCAAAATTGTCAAAATCTGTTTCTGGTTTTTGATTAAAAGCTGAAATCTGCAGTGGGAAAAAAAAAAATTATATATATTTTTTATTTTTTTGCCCCTCCCCCTCTCCCTACCCCTCCTCACCATTTTTATCAAAATCCTCCCTACAGAAGATGCCTGTTGCTGATCTGTGGGATTGCCTGCCATGTGGGAAGGAGTGGGGGCTCATTTCTGCTGGGTGGAGAGAGCAGGAGCATCCTCTAGACATGCCACCTCCTCGCCAACCCCACGAGCACTGTTGAAGGCTGACAGCAAGTTCAGGTACGTGGTGGCTGCTGCCATCCTTGGCCACTGTGACCGAGCTGGGACATCGGCAGGAGCAGGACGGCACGAGCAGGCACGCTGGTAGCATCTGTGCCCGCTGGTGGGCTCTCCCCAGGGCTGTGTCTGGCTGCACATCTCATCTGCTCCGTCTGTCCACCCGCTCCCAGTCTTTGCAGAGTCAGAGCAGTGCTGGGGAGGGGGTGGGGGGCGGATTCTGGAGGTCCCAGTCCATCCTCCCTCTCGGAGCAGGACTGTCCCCAGCTCTAGGTCAGGGTAGCCGTGGCTTTGCCTAGCCACGTCTCACCAAGGATGGAGATGCCAGTGCCTCTGTGACCCTCCTCGGAGCTGCACCCCGCTCCCGGGGAAAGGTTACCCTCGTCTCCAACCTGGACCTCCCAAGCTGCACTCTGTGGACACTGTCCCTTGTCACCACGTCACAGCCAGGAGTTTGGCTCCATCATCTCTTATCTCCCCTTCAGGTGGCTGCAGGCTCTCACCAGCCCACATTTCCCTGGGCTAACCCAGCCCAGCTGCCTCCTGCTCTCTTCGCAGGCCCTGTGCCCCAGCCCCCAAACCACCCCTTCGCTTCCAGTTTCCACAGGTCCCTTTTGAACTGGGGGCCCAGCACTGGGCACAGTACTGCAGCCTCAGCCTCACCCATGCTGTGTGGAGGGGATAACCGCCCTTCATCTGCCAGCGAGCCTGCGCTGCTGGCCCAGGCTCCACCTAACCTCCAGGTTGTCCATAACCCGCTGCTCAGCCAGTAATGTCCCAGTCCAGACCAGTGCACAGGGCTGACCTGCCCCTGCTGCACTGCTCTGTACTCCTCGTTGCCCTCAAGAGAGATCAAGCGACTCTGGTTGAACCGCTTTGTGCCAGCAGCTGGACCAGCCAGCTGGCGTGCACCCGAGCTCGCAGCTCCTCGTTTCTTTCCACGCTTGACCTGAAGCTGCCCCTCAAATTAACCTCTAGTCAAATGCACCGTTCCTGCCTTGTGTCACAAACCAGGCATCTTCAAAGTTCTCCGTAATCCACCGCTCAGAGGTGGACCAGGAGCACCTGCCACAGCGTGCTGCTCAGAGGGATGCTCCCCTCCCGCCTCCTTACCACAGGGCCATGTTCTTGGTTCATGCCATCTAAATCGTTATCTATGAAATGTAATTACCTCTTCTCCTTCCCCCTCCTGCCCTGGTTCCTCTCTCTCAGTCCCAAAGTGATTTCTTCCAGCCCATGTTAATGTTCTTAGAGGAAACGGGTTATCTTTCCTATCTTTCCATATGTGCAAAATCTCAGCTCCTACCCCCCTGGCTCAGCGCTGCATACTAATAGGGAGGAGGCTGAGATTGAAATGTATCAAAATGCAAGAACTCAGCTTTGCTTTTGCATCCTCAGAAGCCTTATTTTGCTTTTTGGGCCAAACATATTGTGCATTTTCTGTAACAATGAACTTATCACACTTATTATGATAAACTGAGAAGGCACTTTCCACAGTAGAATAAAATCCTGCAGATTGACTTCAACTCCAAAATATTTTTGGATACACGTACTTTTTTCCATGGCTTTTCTGACAAGGGGAGTATCCTGTCTGCAGCTACTCTTTGTGTGAGCACAGCAGCTAAGCCCCAAGCTATGGGACCTCTCGCTGCTCCTCCATGCGCTGGGTGTGGGCAGGTGATGCTCTGCCCTTGCTCCCTGGGCACTGCCACAGCATTAGTTACCCTGCACAGGACTCATCTAGAAGTCCTGGAAAATGTTTATTTTGCCACTCCAGGGTAAGTCCAGTCCCAACCCTGTGACCATCCAAAGCACAGGGGCATTTCAGCCCTCCACCTACCAGGGCATCCCAGCCAGCCTGTGCAACAACTCACTGAACCACGCTGCAGAAATCATCCCCCTCTTGAACACAGTCCCTCAGGTTCCTGATTAGTAGGAGGCACGGGAAAGCCTCTGGAAAACTAAGCCAGGCAGATACCCCTGTAGCTTTGTTCTCTTGCTAAGCAAGATGAGACAAGAAGTCTTGTTCTCCTAATGCCCCACCACAGCTAAGCCGCCACCTCAGAATCCCAGGCTAAGCAAACATCTGGCAATTACAGCTTGAGCACTCCCTGCGTGGCAATCAGCGAGGACGGTGAACACATCCCCTCACATCCCACGCTGGCCAGCTACATCCCAAAGCATCTGTATCTCCGTGACTGCACTCACCCAGTGCCACCTTGACCTGCCCGAGTCACCTTTTGCAGACACTTGGATGCCCATTTCTCTGGACGCCAGAGATCCCCCATCGCCTGCACCCATCACATCCCCACCAAGCAGCGTCCAACCGCCTGTTTCCAGGGACCATGAGCAGAAATGTGCTTACAACCACACCAGATACGTTAAATAAGTGTTTTCCTTCTTCCCACAGGCTGGCCAAACCTGGGAGGATGCTGCGGAGACAGATCCTCAGGATGCAGCAGCCCCCAGCCAAGCTTGGCAGCCAGTCCCTTTAGGCACATTTGGTGGCATGGGGAAATAACCACCCTGCAAAACTCTCTGGAGTTAATTCCTGGGAAACAAGAGTGCCACGCCGTGGTGAGTGCCCAGCAAGCCCAGAGAGCACCCCACAGACCCCCCCGGCAGCCACCCCAGCCCACAGCTTCTGCCGAGGGCAAGAGCTGGGGCAGCGGGAAGCTGTACTTTGGCACATCACCTCCATCCTTCACCTTCAGAAATGAAGCGTGCAGAAAATGAGAGCAGAAATGCCTTTGCTGACGGGTTTGAATTAAGAGATTCCAGCTTTTTATAAACAGTCTCTGGATTTCCTGAAAGTTACAGTGCCGGGCATCATTNNNNTGCAGGATGTATTCTAGCTCAAAGGTACTAGAACTAATGCTGTCCTGTTAATGAACTGAGTGAGTAATAGCCATGGGTATAGAAAGCTTATGTCTGAAACTAATCCTAGTTAATGAATCTATTGTTACAGGTATTAAATGGTGACAGGGGGTTTCATCCATCAGCCCTCCATTAATCACAGCGTCCCCGCCTATGCTTATTATTTAGAAGCCAGCAAAGGGATCTTAATGATATTAGTAATAGACCGGTTGTGGTACGTGACCTAGGACAAGCTGGGGATTTAAGGTGATAAGTGTCTGATCACATAAGGCCTTTTAGAGGTGATCCAAGCAGCTTTGCTCCCCATGGCATGTTATCTTGTCTCCGCCAGCTCGCTCTGCGCAGACAGTGCGCTGCTCCGAGAGCATCGGTGCACAGAGCCACGCTGGCCATGCTGCGAGCCTCACCTCGTCTACAGCTGCCTGCGAGGAAATCCAGCGACTGCACGGGGGTCTGCCCATGTTCTTCAGCAACCCCCTCCCTGCAGACAGGCACAGGTGCCCGAGCGTGCAGGGGCACAACATAGGGCCTGACTATGCCCGCAGGGTGCACGCATGGGCACGGGATGAATTTGTCTGCACAAGTAGCCAGGTGCAAGCCCACGTGCATGAGCACAAATGCCCACACACCCACACAGCCTCGGAGCAAATGACTCAAAGGTTTCTCTGGAAAGACGTGAGGAGCATCTGATATTCTACGCTAATTCTCCATCTGGACACTCTCGGCATGTATGTTGGGACAGGATTCATCTCATCGTGGTCCCATAAAGTCAGAGATATTTCAGCCCAGCGAAGGGACACCACCATCTCCAGGGCAAGGCAAGCTCTCTGAGCAGGCCAGAACTATGTCTAAGGTAAAACAAGCCACCACCTTGAGGGATGGTCCTCTGCTGCCTGCCTGTAAGGCAGCTTGCATGGTCGGCTTCAACTGCACGCACTGCTTTGGGTTGCTGATGGTGGGAGTGAGTCCCAGCTCTGCGCTTCTTGGCTCCAAGCAGCTGAAGCTGCATCTCATGAGGATTTTCAGTGGGGCAATGGATGGGTAGGTCTGGGAGGAGGTCTTCCTCTGGTGGGTTAAATAGTTCCTCTCCAGTCTTCTCCTGAGACTACTGTGCCATGAAGATTACTTCTCCTGAAGATTTCTGCAGCAGCCCTGGGTGAGGGACATACCCGGAGCCACTGCAGCAAGGCTCGGTGGCCACCACAGCAGCAGCCGTGTCAGCAGGTCATCCTGGTGGGGTGGGCAGGGATGCCACCTAAGTCAGGAGCCTTCCCTCAGGATGTGAGTGCAAAATCCCAAATAGAAAAGCCTACAGTAAACGAACAACCCAGAGGTCCCCATGTCGCTGCACAGCTTTCACCTTCAGCCACCACTGCAGTTCATGATGTGCTTACAGTTTCCTGGTGACAGAGAAAGCTCCCGGGTTAGGTGGTGCCGTAACTGCAGCAGCCCTGGTCATCTGCTGGAGCTGGTGGAAATCAAGGGGTGCCCAGACACACACAGGCAGCCACAGCACTGGAAAAGTGGTGGTCCCAGTGCTCAGTGCTTGGGTATCCACTGCCCCCATGGCGCTCCCAGCATGTAGGGAGCATCTCCTCACCAGGCCAAAGCTGTTGGGGACAGGATACGCTGATTTGATGGCCAAGTGTGATGACTTCAAAAGTGGCCACTGATTCACCTGCTCAGGGAAGACCACACGCTGTTGAAGAAGAGCAGAGGTGGGGGTGAATCCATTCCTCTCTCCCATCAGACTGAAAGGAAGAGGTGGATACACAGCACCTGCCACCACGAGAAGCTCTTGGGGAGCTCTGCTGTCAGGACATCTTGGGGTCACCCAGGTGATGGGAGGTGAAACTACACGGTCCAGCAGCTCTGAAAATCTGTGACCCTCCCCTCTTTTGTGGGAAGCCAGGAACTCAAACGGGCTCTGAGGTCATTTGCAGAAGAGGGGTTGCTAAGGGTCTGGGACACCCCCCCACCCCCCCACGCCAAGGCTCCTTCTGTCTGCGGCAGAGGAACCTGCTCTGGCAGCTGGTGTGGGAGACCTGTATGATACCCACTGTCCTGCTCTGGGGAAAGAGCTGGGCTGGAACAAATGCTGTGTGTCCAAACGCGAGCTGGGCAGCCTCAGTGTTTCTTTCCACCGCTCCCATTTCACAGGGTCATCCTGCGGTGCATTGGCACTGACAAGGTGGGCACGGACCCGCTCTGGAGACCTGCAGGGTTGATCTGTCCTTTTCTATTCTCTGCAAAGACTCGGAGCCTCGAATTTCCATGAAAAACCAAGACAGGTAATCTGTCACTTGGTTATATTTTTAGGTTAATAACAGATGTGTAAATGTATATATATGTCTCATCTTCACAGGTATTCAGAGCCAGGAGCTCACCACTTGCCAGTGTTTAAACAAGCTCAGGGCTAACCTGATAAGCTGAGTGTAAACCCGGGCTAGCCTGACACCTTGCTTTGCCAGCCGTACCAACATCACCCTGGTGCTCTGCTGTTCGCACCACGCAGCCCCGCATGGCTGGAGCCCAGCGGCGAGGCTCAAGGCTCTAGAACCTGCTGCTCTGCCGGAGCCAGCCCAGCCCTGCTCGCTCCCCGCAGCCTGCTCTTGCTCTGCTGCCCAGGCTGAGGTTGCAGGGCTTGCCAGGACAGCTGACCCCGACATCTGCCCACAAGCAGGAGGGTGAGCCCTCCAGTTGAGCGCTCACCCCAAACCCTCCTGCCACAAGAATGATGCCTTTTGGGGGACGTGTTTTCTCATGGTGTCAAGATACCATCCTCCCTTTGCTGCCTGCTCCAAAGGGAGATGAATCATGACGCCAAGGGATGCATTGCCATGCTCAGCCCCCCCCGCCCCAAAACAGGACACTGCCTAGAAATCTCTTGATAAAAGGGTAAGAAACCGTGGTGCCTTTGCTTTGTCAGTCTGTACTCACAGCTTTCTTCTCCACCAAAGAAGAAGGAGACTGCCTTTATCCAGCAAGGAGAGCTGAGGTCCTCCCATCACCTGCTTCCAAGGACTGGGGCTTTCAACAAAATCCCCAGGGCTGCAGGGTCTGGTGAGCAAGGCTAAGCCCTGGCCAGAAAAAAGAAGCAGGGCTTGGCCTCCTCATGCTGCACATGCCCTGGCATGGAGCAGGTGGATACCTGGTCTCCAGTAGTATCATGCTACACTAGGACAGCAGCCAGCAGAGGAGGAAAAAGGAAGAGGAGAGATAATTATTAGTGATTGAAACTGATTGCATGAAAGAAGGACAGATGTTTCTTGTTGTGCTTGTGTGCCTGAGGCTACAGAACCATGCAAGGGACCGGGGAAAACTCCTTCTCAGCCTGGGAATGCTGTGGCACTGAGCTGCATTCAAACGAGGACTGAAATCCACGCACACGCTCCCTCTGACTCTTGCAGATTCACACAGGATCTGGTTAAAATGCCAATCTCCTCGTTTCCCCTGTGCAGGCAGGTGATGTCCGTGGGCCACAGGGTTCTGCAGAGATCCCCCAGCTTCCCTCCACACCCCCAGACATCCAGCCGCCCCAGTAAGGCCAAGGTGCTGGGAGTTGATGGGCCTGGAGACAGTGCAGCCAGGTCTGGCGCTTTGCAGGGGGTTGAAATTCTGAGCACAGCACCGTATAAAGGCACAGGGATGAAGGCAGGGAAAGCTCCTGGCCATCCTGTTCCTAGAGCAAAACAGGCCTCGCTGTGAGAGCAGGAGGATTTACTAGTCATTGCCCTCCCTTGTAGCACCCAGGATGGGGGAACGTGCTGTGTTCTCTTTCAGAAACTATGGGTCACGGAGGGGGAGAGCCAGCTGGTGTCCCCACCAAGCAGAGGAGTTGCTGTCAGGAGGACACAAAGCCCCTGTGGTGTGTTGTGTGGGCTGCAGTGCATGTTTAATGCTATAAAATATGTAAATAGAAGGCTTGTCTTAGCAATGTTACTGATGGTGGTGATGCGCTTTTGGCACCAGTTCAGATGGCTTCAGTGCCAAGGCAGGATGGAGCTGGAGATGTGTTAAGGGGCCTGAGAAGGGGTCTTGCCCCTCCATGATAAGGATCGGTCCCCTCCAGCATGGCAGGGCTCCCTTGGGATGACCCAAGGGCCTCCCCTGGAGCTGTTGGGGGGACCATCCATAGTCAGATCTACATCAGTTTCACTTTAAATAGCTGTTCCAGCACCTTAGTTTAAAGGGAGACTTTAGGGAAGGTCCGCGGGAGACAGCGGGGCTCAGAGCCGTGTGGGTCTCGAGGAGGAATAAAAGGGACATTAAATGAGCAACGGGTGCAGCGGGCTGGGGGAAGGTGGCAGCTCAGCCCTGGAGGTGCCAGCATCGGCGCCTGCCGTCAGCTGAACCGGAGGACCTGCAAGAAGGAGAGGACGGTCACCACCCCAGCAGGTCCCTGTCCCGGGGCTGACCGCAGGGCTCCCCAGGTCACAGCAGGATGGCACTGGGTGCCCCGAGGATGAGCAGGGTGCGCTCCCCATCACCCGTGGGGTGCCGGCATCCCACCCCTGGAGCTCCTTCCCCAACCACGGGGCTGCAGCGGCCTCCGGCGCAGAGGGGCGAGGGCTGGGACCCCATCCTGCACCCCGGCCCGGCAGCGGGGCCGGCTGCCCCCCCGCCGCCTGCGTCCCCCCCGAGTTCAGCTGTGCTGGCGGCCGCTGCCTCCCCCCAGAGCGTGTCTGCGACGGGGACTTGGACTGTGGCTTCGGCGACGACTCGGACGAGGCAGGCGAGTGGCCCACGGCCGCGCTCAGGGGTCCCGGGAGCAGGGGAGGGGGTGTCCTGAGGGTCCCAGAGACGGGGGGTGCGGGAGTGGGCTGCGCAAGAGGGTCTGAGCCTCATGGTGGGGGTCCCTGAGCCCCGGCCCCTGGGGGTCTGTGCCCCGCAGCGAGGGGTGCGAGCCCCCCACCCTGGGGGTCGGTAGGGGGCCCTGATGGTGCCGCGGCCACAGGCTGCAGCCCGAGCTGTGGGGCGGGCGAGTTCCGCTGCATGGTGGGCCGGTGCGTGCCCTACCCCCACCGCTGCGACGGCCACGACGACTGCGGTGACTTCAGCGACGAGCGCGGCTGCATCTGCCCCCCCGGCCACGTCCAGTGCCCCGACAGCCGGTGCCTGCCCCCCTCTGCCATCTGCGACGGCCACCACGACTGCGCCAACGGCACCGACGAGGCTTTCTGCCCAGGTGAGGGGTGCGGGGCTGAGCCCCCCGTGCTGGGGACCCCCTGCCTGCAGCAGCATCGCCCCGTGGGACTGAGTTCCGCCCCCCCAGACCGGGTCACCTGCGCCCCCGGGAAGCTGCCCTGCCCTGACGGCTCCTGCGTCAGCGAGGCCG
This sequence comes from Microhierax caerulescens, assembly GCA_035590215.1. Lineage (NCBI taxonomy): Eukaryota > Metazoa > Chordata > Aves > Falconiformes > Falconidae > Microhierax > Microhierax caerulescens. Next base: position 118,616,498 of record JAVJGJ010000037.1, on the reverse strand, counting down.
CCGTGTGTGACGGCACCCGCGACTGCCGGGACGGCTGGGACGAGAGCGCCGCGGGGTGCGCGGTGGCACTGCCCGCTCCTGTGCCCACCGCCCTTGCCAACACCTCGACAGGTAAGGGGGGCTGGTCTCGGGGGTCCCGCACAGCTCCCCCCCCACCCTGTGCCAGCACGGTGCCGGTGGGAACGCCAGGATGGCAGCGGGTGGGCATGGGGCAGGCCGGGGACCCACCACCCCACGGTGACCCCCACCCCACGGTGACCCCCCACCGCAGCGCCAGCGTGCGGCCCCTCCGCCTTCGCCTGCGGCAGCGGGGAGTGCGCGCCGCGGGGCTGGCTGTGCGACGGCGAGGCCGACTGCCCCGACGGCAGCGACGAGCTGGGCTGCGATGGCGGCTGTGGGCCCGGCCACTTCCCCTGCGCCCGTGGCACCGGCTGCGTCCCCTACGGCCACCTCTGTGACGGCGTCCCCCACTGCCCTGACCGCTCCGACGAGAGCCCTGATCACTGTGGTGAGCTGCAGTGGGGGTCCCCGTGGCGTCCCCCTCCTTGGTGGCACCCAGCGTGGTGGGAGCCCCCCCAGTGTCCCTCTCTCCAGTGACTCCCAGCACGGTGGGGTGTTCCTGAGGGGTCCCCTTGGTGTCCCCCTCCCTGCTGACCCCCCAGCACGGTGGGATGCCCTGGGGGGTCCCTCTGGTGTCCCCAACCCCAGCAACGCCCAGCATGGTGGGATGCTCTGGGGGTCCCTGTGTGGCATCGTGCCTGACAGTGCCCGGTGCAGGCTCCACCGCCGTCCCGTCGTGCCCGGGGCACTTCGCCTGTGCCGATGGTGTGTGCCTCAACGCCTCGCGGGTCTGCGACGGTGTCCCCGACTGTCCCCGCGGCGAGGACGAGCTGGCCTGTGGTGAGGGGCTCCCCGACAAGGAGAGGGGGGCTGTGGCAGGGGGCTGCAGCCACCCCACCACGGCCACCCCGTGTCCCCTCTGCAGAGAGACACATCCCCAGCGGTGGAAGCAACGGGACAGGGGGTCCCTGTGTGGAATTTGCCTGCGGGGAGGGGGAGTGCCTAGCCTTCCAGCAGGTAGGGGGGGGCAGCACGGGGGACCCCTGCCCCACCCGGGGCTGCCGTAAGGCCCCCTCGGTCCCTGGCTCAGCATTGCTGCGGTGCCACAGGTGTGCGATGGGGTGCCAGACTGTGTGGCCCGGGGGGACCCCCCCCGCGACGAGCGGGACTGTGGGGTCTGGGGTCCCTGGGGTCCCTGGGGGGACTGCAGCCGCTCCTGTGGCCCCGGCCTGCAGCGGCGCATGAGGGGCTGCCGCCAGCACCGGCCTGGCGTGCTGCACCGGTGCCGCGGCCACGCCACTCAGGAGCAGCAGTGCTTTAGCCTCGCCTGCCCCGGTGAGCCCCGCGGGCAGGGGGCTCAGGGGGTCTGGGGGCGGCCACGGAAGACCAGGGGACCCTGCAGCTGGGATGCTGGGGGGGTTGGGGGCTCCCAGGGCCAAGGTGCCAAGGGCTTTGGGTTGTCCATGGGGAATCCCACGGCTGGGGTGCAGGGGGGGTCCCATGGGGGGTCCCACAGCTGGGGTGCCATGGGAATTCAAGGGTTCCCACAGCTGAGGCTGCCAGGGGAGTTTGGGGGTTCCCATGGGGGTACCCATGCCAGGGGTGCCAGGGAGTTTGGGGGTTCCCATGGGGGTTCCCGCGGCTGGGGTGCCAGTGGGTTGGGGGTTCCCATGGCGGAGGCTGCTGGGAGGTTTTGGGGATTCCCATGGGCGCTCCCAGCACCTCCCAGGGACACCGCAAGACTCCCCTAGAGCACCCCGATAACCCCCTAGACCACCCCAATCTCCAGTGGGGCACCCCAGCAACCCCATCTGGAGCCCCAATACCCCCCCTCTGGAACCCCAATATCCCCTAGAAAACCCGGGTACCTCCGCAGAGCACCCCACCACCGCAGTGCCAGAGCTGGGTTGCAGGCAGGGGGTGCGGGTGGGGGCTGCCCCCCCTCACGCCTCC
>JAVJGJ010000037.1:118593235-118610501 GCA_035590215.1 Microhierax caerulescens | reverse complement strand
GGCAGCAGAGGAGCCCCGGCTCATAGCTCCAGTGGGGTGGAGCTGGGAGGCAGGCAGAGCATCCCGCAGGTCGCTGCCAGGAGTTTCAGCAAGTTTGGCAGGGGCTGGAGAGCCCCAAACACTGCCTGAGCCACTCTTATAATTCAGGAAATCAACCTGGGGAGGAACCTCCCATGCCCATCAGGAAATGACAATTCTCCAAGCTGCAGGTACAAAGTTAGCCTCGTTACCCACCCCTCCAGCCAGGCCGTTGCAGCTCAGTACCGATGGCTGGTGCATCTTGGGGGCTTGTGGCCATACACCATCTCCTGATGCTCTGGAGACCTGCTGCACCCATGGCACTACCTGCACCTCCCCGCACCCCCCAGGACCAGTCACCCATGCCACCTGCCTGGCTCTGATGCTCAAGACCACTACTTCCCACAATTTCCCCATTTCGAAGCTTGGCAACTCATCCAAATCGCTACCTCAAGTGCCAGGGCTCAGTGCTGGAGCTGCTGGGTGCACCGAGCCGCCCATCAGCGCAGCTTCCGTAGAGGTCACGTCGCTGCTGAACTCCAGCATCTCCCCATGGGCTCTTCCAGCTGCGGACCTGAACTTTCTGAAGGCACAAGAAGTTATTTATAAACAATGGGGAAATAATATCTGTCTCCTCATAGCCTCAGAAGTGTCATGGTAATTTTCCTTTGGTTTTTCCAAAACAGCTCACCCTCTGGCACAGACAGCATGTGCGAATCTCAGCTGGATGTTTCAAACTATTATGAACATCTAGAAAAATGGATGTAAGCAGTCTCTGCATTAGCTGTAGCTGTTTCTTAAACTATTGATGGCTTACTAATAAGCATCAGGATGGAAACAGTTAAAGCCCAAATCCTGGAAATGTTCCACACACAATAAAGCTGAAGCTGGAGTGTGCTCCCCTGGGAGCAGAGGTGCGGGCTGGCTCAGAGCTAGCAGGGTGCAGCGTAGTTACCCCTGAGCGAGATGACGGTGGAGTTACCCCTGAGCCAGTGGGTCTGACGCTGCTGGAACCACTGCTGACCTCCTCCCAGCACGGGGCTTCCACAGGCACCCAATGCCTGCCCAGCAGATCACCTCCCAACCTGGGTTCAGACCAGCTCCGGGTCCCTGCTCTTGTTCGGAGGATGCTCTCAGTGCCTTCAAAGGAGGTTTGCAGGAGCAGGGCTGCTAACTTCTGGCTCAAGCGCTCCCAGTTACCGCACAACCCAGCTGTCCTGGACAGTCTGTGCCTCCAGCCCTGTCACAGAACCACCATCCAAGGAGCAGAGCATCCCAGGGCACGTGGCAGGAGACCTGTGCGCACCGGGGAGAGTTGGGCCCCACTCACCTGAATTCCCCCGCAGCATCTGTCAGGGCTAGCAGCCCTTTTCCAGCCGTGTCTCCTCTGGTCCAGAGATGATATTGCTCAGCCTGGGCACTGCGGCAGGACCAGGAGGTGAATCCTCCTCAGGCCTTGGGGCCAGAGGACCAAATGTAATCTGCCCCAGAGGCATGGAAGGAGGCTGCGCTGTGAAGTGGAAGTGCATAATAAAGCATAGAGGAATGAAGCTGGGTTAATTAGCATTGATAATATACAGCTGTGGGCTGGCTTCAGGGGCAGTGGGTTCGTCAATGTAGATAAGGTGCAGCTGTGGCTGGTTAAGTTAAGGGGTTGAGAGCCAGTGAAGAGGGGGCAGGAGAGGAAGATGCAAGAGAAGAGAGAATATGCTCTGGATGTGGTGAGATGAGGAGAAGGCAGCAGAGGGACTGCATGAAGAGCGTGCTGGTATGAGGTGGTGAAAGACTTTGCTGCAGCTTGATAGTCTGGAGAGTGCTGCAACAGTAAAGGACAAGGCTGGCATGGCAGATCATACCTCTTTGGTTTTGAAAGAGCACACGCGTTGCAAGCTTTTATTTATTTATTTTTTTTTTAATCAGCTCTTGGAAACTCTGTTGTCTCTTTCTACCTCCAACAGCCTGAATTCCTGCCCGCGTTTCTTGTGGTTTCGGCTGGCTGTACAAACGCCTGTACTGGGGAGAAGAAAGACTGTTTGCTCCTCTCACATGAACCACACTCTCCAACAACAGTTGCTAATAATTCATGCCATGATCAAGTGTGTGTAATTTGGAGATATTTCACCTTGTGAATGTGCTGCCACAGGGAGCAGGGGCTCCCAGGCAGGCTGGATGGCAGGAGCTCAGCTCCCCCCTTACTGCAAGCAGGAGCCGCCTGTGAGAGGTCTGGCAGGATTTATTGCCTCCTATAAAGGGGCAGTAGGTGGCTGCTCGCTATTATTACAGGCTGTATTTCTCTTCTGCAACAACCTGCAGCTTTTACCCCCTCCAGCAGGTTGCTGCTGCTGTCCCTTGCTGGACCCTGATGGTGCAGGCAGAGCTCGGGCACGGGGACCTGCCGTCCCGGGAGCGCGGAGCATCACGGAGCTGCAGCCCGGTGGGTGCCAGGGCACCAGGTGGCCACAGTAAGTCTCCCCAGGGCACCTCTGTCCTCCTCCTTCTCCTCCTGCTGCCAGTCTGCCCATCCCCTTGGAGAGCAAAAGCACAGCAAACAGGACCATGTCGTGGTCCAAGTGCTCAGATATGGGGAGAGCTGTGATAGCGCAGCCCTGTCCAGGGCAGCTTCTGTGACTTCCAGGTGGGAGACAATAACGAATGAGCCATCCATATTAAATGTGACACCATCCATGCCACAATTTTGGCTATCGTAGGGCTAAAACAGTCAATCTGAGGTCTTTCTTGAGTCAAGGGGTAGAAACCAAAGGCTTTGCATCAGGAGTGTCTGTTCTGGATGTTCCCAACTGGCCTTTCTGCAATAAAACATGTAAATCAAGTAGAAAATGTCAGGATTGTGCAGAGTCTGGAGTAGATCTGGAGAGTCACTTGATGTGACTGTAGCAGGGAGTTCCCCAAATTCTCATGCTGCCTCAGTTTCCCCCTCTTGAGCACTAAAAATTGTCCAGCACCAAAGACTCAAACTACTTTATTTCCTAATAAAGCATCCCTCTCCTCATCTCAGAGCAAGCTCTCCAACCCATCTCCTTTTCCTTTCCCTCAGTGGTCTTTCAATACAGCCATGTCCAACCTCCGCAAAAATCAGCCTCAGCATAACCCACCTCCCATGGCCAGCCCAGATCTTCTTCCAGGCTCTTGCACTTGATGATGGGTGCAATCGAGAGTCTTTTTGGAAGGAAGGAGACAAGATAGCTGGGAGCTGTTTGAGTCAGGAACCAGGTCCCTGGGATGTGCAACCTGCTGAAGGCAGCACTGCCCCTTCCCACCTCCACAGCTCTGCAGCCCCAGGCCCGTGGAGAGCCCCTCCATTGCCAGCAGCAGCAGCAGCACGATGGGTTGTTGCTGCACAGGTCGGTATATATTGAGCAAGGAAGGAGCATTGGCAGCAAGGAGCTGAAGTGGCTAAAATGAAGCTAAAGGAAAATGCAGGTTTAAGGAAAGTCAAGTAGCACGTGAAAAGGCTGGAGTGCACCTTGAAAAATATGGGAAAGCAAAAGTTTTCTTTTTCTTTTCCCAAAGACTGGAAGAAATTGTCTTCTGAAATACGTGCATAAGCACCAGCCTCCCCTTCTAGCGAAGGAGCCCGTGCACCTCATCACCCCACGCTGAGCCCAGGGCAGCTTCGACCAGGCGGGGGGCAGGTGACACGGTGCGGGGCTCTGCCTGGGCACAGAGGCGTGTAAGGAGGTTTCACAAAGGTGAAACCTTCCAGGTTTCAGAGGGACTTGAGAAATCTGTGGCTGACATCACTACTCTAACGAGCTCACTGCAAATCTGGCTGGCTCTAATTAATGGAGCCTCATGCTAACGTGCTCCAGCAGCGATTCAGAGCAGCCAGGGAGCCTTTCCATTACCGAGCAAATGTGGCTGGCCCCGAAAGCAAAGGAGCAGCCCAAGCCCAGGCAAGGTACCAAAAAACACAGCAGCTGGGGTCCACCACAGCATCACCCACACCTCTGTGCTGCTCCCTCCTGGTGAAGCACCCATGCCACCAGCTCTGCAGCATGGTGAGAACTTGGGCAGTGAAACTTTGAGAGGCAGGAAAGAAATTAACCTGCTGTGGTTCCGTTTTAAATCCTCTAGCTGTGCTGAGTCAGTATTGGACTGGGGTTTAGCATATTGGCCGGAGTTAGTCCCAGCTGGGTGCGGTAGAGCATCGTCTGGGGTGAGCTAGAGGTGGCAATGGCAGTCACAAGAGTTCTGCTGCTTTTACCAAAGCTTCAGAATTGTCCTCTCTGCTTAGGCTGAAAAAATGCCCTGACTCCAACGGTGTTTTTTCTCAGTCCAGCTCCAAGAAGCAAAGACCTCTCTGGTTTTACAGAAGGATCGTCTCTCCACTGCTCTGGGCATCAGGTGAGCCCAAGAAGGAGCTGCCTCAGCCTGTACTTTATAATCTGGCACAGAGGAGCGAAGGAACGTAAACGTCCCCCAACCTCAACGTGAGCAGAGCTATCTGGTTTCCCAAGGGAGGCTCGTGGATGACCACAGCACCCTGAAGCCTCTCCTGGCTTCTGGGTGTCCACGCGCAGCCCCAGCTTGTCCCACCACTGCCCAGGCACCATGAGAGCCCATCTGTGTGGGGCTCAGCTGGGCAGCATCACCCATCACAGAGCCACATCCCTGGGTGCCACCACAAGGAGACCCACCAGGAGCCCCCGCGCTTGTGCCCTCTCCAGTGTGCAGCCCCACACGGGTCACCCGCGTGCTGGGGCAGGGCACGTGGAGAGGTCTGTGTGCAAGGGCTATGTGCTGTCTCAAACAGGGAAGATTGTGGATGGGGATGAATTAATCTGGGTGTGGATTTGGTTAAAATCCTTTTCTTCTGAGGATGGCTTGCCCCCAGGGGCTTGGTCGGGCAGCCGTAGCCCTTGCAGAAAGCAAGACCCCACTCCTCCCACAGCAGCTTTCACTCTACACTTGCTAGACCTGGACTTGTTAAAAGCTTTTCAAACTGCCAGGCTTTGGGGCAAGTTCACCAAGATTTTACCATTTTCAGATCAAAGCCAGTCTCCTGCAGGAGCCTCTCCTTTCCCAGGCTGCCTCGTTTCGTGCAGAAGGCAGTACAGCCCCAGTGCCAGCACTGCAAAGGCGATTGCATCAGGTCTGGATGGCGATGTGACAGCTTTGAGCATCAAGCGCTGCCTTGGACCACCTCATAAGCCCCTGGAGAGCTGGGCACAAGCCGGGTCACAGCCAGCCATAAGGGCTTGCAGGAGCAGCGCTTGCTTTCTTCCTGTACCCCATCTCTCTCATCCCCTTCAGCACTTACAGTCTGTTTTTCACAGCTTCTTTCCTTCTCCAGGACTAAGACGAGAGTCAAGTCCAGGTCTTTGAAGATTGCTTTAGCTGGAAGGGAAAATAGCAACTGGTTTTAAAACCTTGATATCACTAATTCCATCAGTTTCAAAAAATAAGTTTTTTCCTACCCTGTGTTTCATGTTGTTTTCCTTTTCTCTTCTAAGCATTTTCTCCCACCTCTTTTCTCCATCCTGTGCCTTGCCACTGAAATAATGTACACTGGAAGGATGAAAGCAAGACTCCAAAACTGCCTTTTCTTCATTTCCAGTTTTGTCAAAATGGAAATGTAAAAAATAAGCTTCTCCGGGCTTTTTTTTTTTTTTTTCTTATTTAACAAAAGGCACTCTTGCAAGGGAAACATAACTCTGAGCAGCTGTGCTTCCAGGCTGCTCGGCACTACCAGCGTATCTCCTACCTATGAAAGCAGATGGAGAACCATGGTACCTGTGAGGCTTTCGTCTCCTATCTGTTTTTCTCTCTCTTTCTCATGAGTATCATGCGTTTCTTTCATCTCTCAGACTCATAAGTCCCACTGGAGTTGTCCCATGCATTGCTGTACTTCGGCTTTTCCTCTTTAGACATTTTTCCCATATACCATCAGTATCCTGAGATGAACTTACACATCTGCAGATCACTTTTTCTATGATATTTTTATGGGCTTGTTATTTCTCCCTTACTGAAATTCCCCCAGGTTTTTTCATCCTCAGTGCTCAGGCACACTCCTCTATCTCTTCCCATGCTTAAATTGCTGTGGCCGCTTGCAGACATAGTCTCTCAGAAAACGTTTGATCTCCTCTGAGCCCCTCCTGGAGCCCGTCTCACGCTGCCCTTGCCCCGCAGACACGTCATGCTCTTCAGGATCATCAGTGGGAAATCACCACTGGCCACGTTCAGTGATGCCGTGAGCAGCCACAAGCTGAGCTCAGCACTATTTTGCCTCGAAAGTAAGAGATGCTCCCTCAGAGGGAGGCACAGCTCTTAAAAAAAGAGCAAGTTTGTAATTTTCAGCCTCTGCGTGACCACTACTACAGCATCCTCTTTATCACAAGATTTGGGTCAAGAGGGGACCTACCCTTCCCTGATCTGCCAAGGTTTTTGTTCCTTCACATCAGGAGCACTCCTCACCTCCTACTCCCCTGGCTTGTTTTTACCTAATTATTGGAAAGCGGGATCGGGAACTCAAGGCACTGGCACCACTCATCCTCTTGTCTCCTATATATCACCACAGGCTCTGAGGCTCCATGTTCAGCATCCTGCAGATCTCATGCCTGTTGCATGGTTAGTGACACTGTAATGATCAGTGAAACTAATGGCAGGTATTTGTGAGCCATGTTTTGTTCTCTGCAAAAAGTTAATAAAGAAAAATCTGGAGCACTGTGCCAGGAAATCCTTTGTATATCTTATTTCCAGAATACTTTAATATCAGTTTGTATCTGCAATTCAATTAATGTTCTGGGCGAGGCAAATTAGCATCCCCAGGTCCCTGCGTTCTCAGCAAAGCAAGTTCCCATGAAGGGGAAACATCTTGTACGGCCTTTCTCAGTGTCTCAGAGCAGATCACGGTGAGATCCCAAACACACAGCAAGGCTGCACACCCCTCTGCAGGGTAGCGCACAAAGCGCTGCAGGGCGTCGCAGGCAGCGTGCGTGGTGCTGCAGGCAGTGCACCCGCCGATGCGCAGCACTGGAGGTTCCGCACGGTGGTGCATGGTGCAGGCAGCGCAGGGTGCAGGAACAGCATGGAGCAGCAGGCAGAATGAGGCACTGCAGGCAGGGAATAGCACTGCAGGCAGTGCAGTGGTGCAGGTAGCGCACAGTGCTGCAGGCAGAGCATTGCACAGGCGCAGAAGGGGGCTCCGGGCAGCACCGGGCACAGGAGGTGCAGGCAGTGAGGGTGCAGAGCAGTGCAGGGTGCTGCCGATGGTGCACAAGGCAGGCAGTGCATGGCAGAGGTGGCACAGGGCACTGCAAGTGCAGCAGGCTGCTGGTGCTGCAGGCAGGACAGTGCTGCAGGCAGGGCAGGTGCAGGCAGGGACAGTGCTGCAGGCAGGGACAGTGCTGCAGGCAGGCAGGTACAGGCAGTGCCCGGTGCCGCAGGCAGGGACAGTGCTGCAGGCAGGGCAGGTGCAGGCAGGGCAGGTGCAGGCAGGGACAGTGCTGCAGGCAGGGCAGGTGCAGGCAGTGCCCGGTGCTGCAGGCAGGGACAGTGCCGCAGGCAGGGCAGGTGCAGGCAGGGCGGGTGCAGGCAGGGACAGTGCCACAGGCAGGGCAGGTGCAGGCAGGGCAGGTGCAGGCAGGGACAGTGCCACAGGCAGGGCAGGTGCAGGCAGTGCCCAGTGCTGCAGGCAGGGACAGTGCCACAGGCAGGGCAGGTGCAGGCAGTGCCCAGTGCTGCAGGCAGTGCCCAAGATACCATTGCAATGCAGTGCTTTGCCCCAGGACCCCTGTGATCCTGAAGCTGAGGGCTGGAAGAGGGGGGTAAACACCTAAGCCAGAGGGTGGGCGATAGGAGACAACGACCTGTCCAACGTCCACAGCGAGCACAGCCCGTCGTGGGCACGTCTGGGCTGGGGGCTCCGTAGTTTGGGCAGATGCAAATTCCGTGCCAGCCCTGGAAAATGATCAAAATTTCTCCTGCAGCTCTCCTAAGCGTGCTGGCAGGGGCTGAAAGCAGCATCCTGAGGAGAGCTAAGACATTACGTAGGAAAAGTATTTTTGGAAGCAAAGGCAGCTCCATTTCCGTATCGAACAGCCTGATTTCCAAGTTCGTGTCGTGAAATAGCCCTGTAAGCCATTTCCCAGCAGGACTGCACAGGAACACCTCCCTCTTTCTTTAACACACTCTGTATTCTTGCCTGTATAGATGGGCAATAAATAAGCAAGTGACATATCTGTAGGAAAACAAAGTGATGCCCTGGAAAATTCTCTTACAAGGCCAACCCCAGGGGCTCCCCGCGGCCCCCGGCGCCCGCCTGCGCTGTGAGCTGTGTCCCCGCAGAGCCCAGCCACCCGTCAATAATCAGAATGAACAACTTGCACAAATTAATGCACCGAAACGATTTTTCCAATGGGCTTTGAGCAGAGCACACATTCAAGGACCTGCTGCAAGTGGTAACGAGAAAAAGGCACATGCAGGCTAGAAATGGTTGCCAACTATTGATCCAGCGAGCGGGCGAGCTCAGCGGGGAGCATCGCCTGCGGCAGCACGGTGGGCAACTGTGCGGCACCACGGCTGGCACTGCAGGAGCAAGGAGCTTGCAGCGAGGGCTTCCCCGAAGCAGGGGAATTGGGAGCAATGCCAGCGCTGGGAAGGACCAAGAGCTGCCCCCTGCTTTCCCACCCCCACGAGTCACGGGATGTGTCCCCACCGGGCCACGGCACAGCAGCAGCCAGGCATGGGGCGAGTGAAAGCGGCTGAGATCTGTCAACTCGGGAGGGGCTTTTCAATGCAAACGGCAAATAATTTTATTTAATGGGGAAGAGATGAATGGGCTGAGCAGCTATTTCTACCCACTGAGGGGCTGCAAAAAATAAAGCCAAAAGCAACCATTAGAGACCACTTACTGCAACTTTGATCTGTCGTGGGTCATAGCCCCCCCCAATAACTCTACTGAGCCCAAAGAGTGCAGTGAGGCTAAGTACTTCAGTTCTGTAGGACCCAGCTGCCAGCAGAAAGGAACCAGCAGGGCCACTGGATCAGGTGGGATCCACCACAATCCCCCCTGGGTCAATGTGGCAAAGCACGTGCTTCGAGTGAGGTGGAAAACCCTCAGGTCTCCGCCAGCCTGAGGAGCAGACTCCTCCCGGGGTTCATGCTTGATCAAAAGGCATCGGTCAGTGCCAGTGGAGACTCCGTCACAGGTGACAGCAGGGTCCACCATGCTCCATCTCCAAGTGGGATGGGCCCGCAATAATGTGGAGAAAGGAAAGCCCAGACAAGTCTTTCTTCAGTAAAAACAGCAGCTCGGGGTGTGATAGTTAAATATAATCACTGCTTCAGTGCAGGAATTCCCCTGTTCCACCAGGGGATGGGGTGGAACAATGAAGGGATAAAGCCCAAGAAACGTGACTCAGAGCACTGCCCGCAGGGAGATGCTCGCTTTCCCTCGTCCTGGTCAGGCCATGCGGGGCACAGGCACCTCTGCCCCCTGCATCCCCCCGCTTTGCATCCCCAGCTCCTCCATCTCACTGCACCGTCCAGTTGCTTCCCCGCAAGAGGGGCACGCCAAGGCCAAGATCTTTCAGCTTTCTGCACCGAGCTTGAAGAGCTCCTTGCTCTCAAGTCAGGGATGGTTTCCAGCTCCCAGAAGACTTTTGTAGCTTTTCTTCCAACCCTCTTTTGTGCTCCTGCAGGCCTCGTCAGAGGCTGACAGCAGAGCTGCCGCAGTGTTCCTGTAATAGCTTTTCCAATGCCATGTGAAGGATCTAGGTCACTCCTGACTTCTCGCTATTCCCCTTTTATAAACCCGATGTCAGGCGGATGCACAGAATGACTCTGAAGCCGCCCTGACTGATGCTTTGTGAGACAGTCTCTCATCCTGGGGAACATGTTTTTCTGCCTCTCAGATGTGGGTTTGTCAATGGCTTTTCAAACACAGTGGCTGGACTGAGACTATTTAATGATCCTGATGGTTTTGCAGCAGTAACCTGTCCTGCTCAGGTTTTTTGTCATCTGCAAATGTTATTGTGGAATTCATGATTGCCATCTACATTTTACAAAAAATCACTGCACAGCTCTGTGGTACCTTGGCGTTACTGTTTCCATGTTGACTTGCTTTTGGTCTCCTGATCTCATGGTGCTGCCGAGGTGCCTGCTTAAATCTGCTCAGACATGGCCTGCACCAGTGTGGATGTTCTCACCAGCCCAAATCCCCCACAGCAAAGACCATGAGATTGTCCAGCAAGACTTACTTTCCATGCCAAAAGCCATTAATTACATTAGTTAGCCAATGCTTAGCTGTAGAAACTCAGTTATGCTTCCCACCATTTGATCTGGGTTCGTGGCTTCCTTTCCCAAACCATCATGACCATTTTATAAACCCCCAGTCCCTGGGGACTTTCCAAGTTTTCAAGGCTTGCTAAATCTCACCATTCACAACTCAGCTTCCCAGCTAACTCCCTTGTGAGTCCCAGGTTTAGGCTTTCCAAAGTGTCAACTTGAAAATACTCAGTGTCACTGAGCTTGCACCCTCCTCGGTGCAAAATGACAGGTTTTCCAAGGACAACCAGCCGAGCAGTACTTAGATGAACTCATACCACATGCACAAAGAAAAGCTTCCTAAAAAGATGCCTACAACTTTCAGTTGCTTGTGGACTATATGTTTTGGTTTGTTGATTATGTATTCTTTAAATTAGCATATATATTTTTTTTATTATTCTAAAGGGATATTCTATTCTGAAGGGACTAGAAAGGTGCCGTGCTCACTGGAAGGGTGACCCCAGCCTGCAGTCTATGGGTCTGTTCCTTTGAAGGAGCTGCAAGCTATCAGCCAGGTTTTTGGGGAGGAAAAATTTGTTCAGAGAAATGGAATGGAGATGGAGGCTTCCTGGAGAAACTTTTTTTTAGATGCTCAGGATGGTCACAACTTAAGAGGGAGAGTAAGAGCTGGAATCCCATCCTGTTTCACTGTAAAAGGAGGGAAAAAAAGTAGTAAATTGATGATCTCAAGTTGATATGTATGTGTCAAAGAGCAGTAAAGGCAAACAAATAGTAAGACATATAAATAATAACATTTTATATCGATCCAAGTTCACTGAGTCCAAGATGACCCTGAATATAGGCAATGCCAGAAACGTAACAGACAGTTTAAGCAAAGATGAATCAAATTTAATCAATAACCTCAGCTGCTACCTTATTCCAATAGTTTATTATGATTCTGAAAAAAAAAATAATCTATTGCTTGAAATTTTCTACAGTAACTTGAAAAGCAAAGCAGGTGTTGTGCTGGGGAAAATGGCAAAAAGGAAAGAAGAGAGAAAGTGCAAGAGAAGGACTGAAGATGAGAACATTCCCTGCTAAATTAAACACTTCGAACAACCAAAGTTTGGACAGGGCGGAGAAAGTTCTTTTATTCTTTCTTTGTGCAAGAGAAAACCGATGAAAATTTTCATCCAGCTCGGACCTGCCTGGTGCTGCCCCTGCGTGCGGGGCGTCAGAGGACAGGACTTCGAGCCGTGATTGATGTTCTCCCCCCTCCAGCCACATCTGCAAGCCTCGGGAAGCATCCCTCCTCTCTCTTGGCAGGAGTGACAGCTTGGGCACAGGCCACCGAGCAGCAAGTGACCGTGCCCTGGCTCTTTCACGTCCCTGCTGCCCCCTCCCACGCGGCACGAGGCCGCTGGCCCCCTGCCCCTTCCCTGCAGACCGCGTGCCGCCCCACGCCGCCTGGCCACCAGCCACCAGCCGCAGTGCCAGCACTAATGACCCATCGGCAGCAGCTCGTTATGTCCTGGGAACGGCGCCTTGTTCCGACAGGTGGATCAAAGAGGGCTCCTGAGCTGTGAATCCCTACGGCAGGAAGAGAGGACAGCTTGGATTAAGACGTGCAGTAATTTGTGAAGGGTACGAAGAGAAGAAACAGGCTATTAGGAGAAGTATTCGTGGCTGGCGGGACTAAAGAGCGACAGTAGGAAATGTTTGGAATAAGCTAGGAACAAAGGAAATTCAAATCCATTTCAGTCTATTAATAGACGTAGGGAAATTTACTTGAACAACGGTAACAAATCAAGTGTTCAATAACTTCTGATGTTCTGCTTTTGCAGAGAGACGGGATCATTTTTCTTGTAATACTTCAAGCTGCAAGACTGTTAATTAGCCACGAAATTTAAACAACATACACTCAAAATAAACTTCTTTTTTAAACCTAGGCCTGGGTAACTGAAACAGAAGACCCCTTAAAGAGTTGACGGGGGTATATAGCAGGCTTCTGAAATACCAGACAGCTGCTGAGACGGGCAGGGTGCTGGTACTGAGCTATCGTGAGAGCCTGAAATCAGACAGTCATGGGCTGGCTGCTTTGATATTAGAATAACAGAAAGTGACACCTTGGCACTTTGTACCCAGGCTTGGTGTCCACGGTGGATGTGGGAAAGATAGAAAAAGCTGAACAGAGCCATCAGAAACAGGAGAAAGAGAAACGTGTTACAGTGGGAAAATTTGTTCTTTTTGCCTCAGAAGGAGATTGAAAGGGGAGGGGGTCTGCAGGGCTTTACAGCGTGCAGCCTTCTTGTGAAGGACCACCGCAATCTGGCAGGGAAACGCAGAGCTGCCTCAAGCATTCGGGACGTGAAGCTGGACAATTTTCCACGACCAAAGGAGCTTACTTGTAGGTACAAGGGTGATTTTGTAAAGCCTGTAAAGCCTTCAGAACAAAAATGGACCCTTTTGGGAAGGCACACCCCAGGTAAATTGAACAGCTGGTCTCAATAAGAGACTACTTTGGGAAGGGGAACATATGGGAGGTCCTCGAGGTGATCTGCTGCTTGTCAGGACTGTAAACCCTGCAAATAACCTTTCTCCTGCCTTTTCAAGTCATGGGGAGGAGATTCCCACCTCCCCTCTCCAAAGGAGAGGTCAGGTCAAAAAGCCTGTCAATGAGAGACCCAGGATTACTGTGTGCACATGTTCCTTTAGATCATCCTCCTCTGCATCCATCCCTGTGCCCTGTTATTCACCTTTTTATTAAATATCAGATTCAGGATAAGAAGGTCACGGACCATGAGACATTAGAGTTTTTTTCTAGCAGATCATGGTCTATATTTATATCATCCATGCCAGATTCAGGATCAGTTTCTGGCAGAAAACAGTCAATGGTATAATGGGAACATTGTCAATAGTGGGAACCAGCCTAGGAGGAAGTTTGGCCCCAGATTGCTGAGAGGCACTAACGAGGGAGGAAGAGGGAGGGGAGAAGTGCAGACAGCGGGAGGTTTTCTTCCCAGTCACATCAGCTTATATTCACCCCCACCCTCTCCTTCTGAAGGTCCTGCTCCGGTGTGTCTGACACCACATGCATCAGGGTATCGGTACTCTTTTGTAGCTGTTAGCTCCCAGCCGTTCATCGTGCTGGCACTCTCCGAGATCTGGCCCAAACCAGACTGCAAAATGTGCTTAAGCTTTTTTGGCAACACTTCATAATAAATGGCAAACCGTTTCTGCGGCTTGTTTCCATTGTAATATTAATCAAACTGAATTCCTGTGGTGCTCATATGGATGTCATATGTAAACCCTTCTGAACTCAGCTAGCTACTAACTCCAAATTAAAGTCAATGAGGAAATTTCTCTCCTGTCCCCATCTTGCAGCTCTTAGCTCTTGCACATTTATTCCATTCATGAAATCCTGTTTACTGTGGAAATGAGGAAATACCAGAGTTGATGAAACCCATGAGAAGCATTGATAATACTTCTGAATTTACAGGAAGGTGCTCAGATGCCATGCTGACAGGCAGCACCATGAAGCCCTGCTATGGAGGGAAACCTACCTCTGCATCCCACCATAACTAATCCACATATTGAAACAAAAGACCTCACCAGTGTTTCCAGCTGGCCATCCCCTCCATGTGGATACTTTAGGAACAAGAGTTTTTCCAGGCCAGTGCTTGTCTTCAGCAGTGGTCAGTACCACCATTCAAAAAAAGACATGAGAAACCTCCACACAGCAGTTCTGGAACAGCTCTGTCTCAAAGAGTTTTCTCCCCAGACCTTAGAAATCCCATTCTGTTTGATGAAGTACATGTCTCCCACTTTCATGGGCAGAAACAGGCAAATAGAGGTTGGATTTTGCTCTGAGAGTACTGGTCCTTTTTTTTTTTTCCTGCAAAGGGAGTCAGAAAGCTGCAGACTAGTTGCTGGATCCCAGAAGTGAGCTACCGCCAGGTAGAAGCTTATTTGGCTTTGGGCAGGATCTTAAGCCTTGCATAGGCTGGACCGAGTCCAGCGTCTGAACCACGACAGTGTTAGCACCTACACTGTGTCATCTATCACCTTCAGTAGATGGAGGCCATCCACCCATTTCTGTTCCTTGGGAATCCTCCTGTTGTCCCCCAAAGCAGAGTGGGATCACTCACCCAGTGTGCGAGAGCCCCCCGACACACCGAGTTGAGGTATTTCTTTGTTACAGATTTGCACAAACCTAAAGACTACCTCATATTCTACAGAGCAAGGCCACCTATGTAGAGGAACGAAGCTGGGTTAATTAGCATTGATAATATACAGCTGTGGGCTGGCTTCAGGGGGTGGGTTGGCTGATGTAGATAAGGTGCAGCTGTGGCTGGTTAAGTTAAGGGGTTGAGAGCCAGTGAAGAGGGGGCAGCTGAGGAAGAAGAGGGAGAGAGGAAGAAGCAGGAGGAGAGAGAATATGCCCTGAGTGAGGAGAAGAGATGAGGAGAAGGCAGCAGAGGGACTGGAATGGAGAGTGTGCCAGTATGAGATGGTAAAAGACCTTGTTGCAGCTTGATAGTCTGGAGAGTGCTGCAACACACCTACACACAAAAATCACACCATATTTATCCTGTTACATGATTAACAAAAAACCCACCTAAATTTACACTTCTGGTTGGTAATTACCATCTTCTTTGCTATTGGTTAGTCACACTTAAAATAGCCCTGCCTACTGTATGCGTTAATTAGTGCATGTGGTTCATGTCTACCCCCTTCTGGGGAGGTAGGTTTCTGGAGCGGGTGGTTGTGATCTCTCCCTGCCAGATTTACCTTTCTCCTAGTTTGTTTCATTCTGCTGACTTCTTGTCTTTGCTGCAATTAACTGGCTGTTGGCACCTCCTGGGGTGGGATGTTTTCCCTTATGAGGCTTGCAGCTCTCCTTCAAGGGCACAGTCATTAACAAAGAGTGACAGATGTACGACTAACCTGACTTCGCTGGAAAAAGAGTATCATTTTGTATTGACTACAGTAAGGTAATGGGGACTCAGTGCATAGCCAGATATTGCTCCTGCAGCCTCTAGCCCAGTGCAGGAGGTGGCATTAGCTTCTCTGAAGGAGAAGGGAAGAGCGCAGGAATGGCTGAGGGGGTTTCAGACCTTCCTGAGGGGTTGCCCCATGGGCAGCAGGGCTAAGGTCCCCTCTCTCATTGCACCACCAGAGTCCTTGTTCACCCTGTGCCTCTGCTCAACACCAGCGTGTCCTGCCCGGGGGGTGCTGTGGTAGGCAGCGGGCAGCAGACGCCAGTCACAGCTCTTCCTTCCCTCCATCGCACACAACAAAGCCCCTTACGGTAAGAAGTCCCGCACTTGGCAGAGCCTTCTCAGGCACGACCTTTCCAAATTCAGCCAAGCCCTGTCTGCACCAGGGGTGGCTCCTTCTGGTCTTTCGCTTCAGCTTTGCCCTAAAGTGCACAAGTTTCCATGTAATCCCCCAGAACAAGAAATCATTCAGGGAGTTATCAGATGCTGGCCATGTCACTGCACACACTTTGGAAAGTATTCAGGTGCTTTCTCCCTGAGAAGACTTGTCACATACATCTGTGAGCCATGCCAAAGGGATGTCTCCATTGTCCCAGCGAGATATCTGGGTCAGAAGTCACTGTTACCTAGCAGGGGCCCTTCAGGTGCATTCTCACGAGCAGCTTGATGATGAGATCATAAGAAGATGACAACTGATGTCCAGAATACAATAATTTTTTATTGTTTTTTCTCCAGGCAATCCAGCAAGCAGGGAGAGGACATGATCTCACGCTGTGTCCAGCCGCAGTGTGACGCGGTTGCTGTTTGAGAGGAACAGCTTGCTTAGCTGATACCTTACAGTGGAAGCGGAGCCTTCGGCATGACCGGCCCCACAGCTGGAGTGTGTGTGTGGAACACATGGGAAATGGCATCCCCAGTTGGGAGCTGGCACTGGGAATGCCGTGGCCTGGCTGGCAAGGGTGGGAGGTGACTGCCCTGGGTGGGGGCTTGGGGTGAGCAGGCGGTGGGTTCTGCTAACGCAGAGCGCTGGAGAGGTGGCTGCACGTGTGCTAGTGCACGGGGCTCAGAGGGATGTGGGGGAAGGCAGCATTGACGGGGGTCACGGGGGCCCTTTCAGTAGCCATGTGTCAAATAGTCGGTTACACTGGAAAAAATCATCCATGCCAAGTGTTGCCCCAGCACTGCCGAGCCCACCACTGACCCATGTCCCCAAGCACGTGGCTTTTCAACACCCCTGGGGACGGTGACCCCCCCAGCTCCGTGGGCAGCCTGTGCCAGTGCCTGACCCCCCCTCGGTGAAGAAATGTTTCCCAACACCCCATCTACCTCCCCCCAGCACAGCCTGAGGCCGTTTCCCCTTGTCCTGTTGCTTGTTACTGGTAAGTTCCCTTGCTGAGGGGTGCTGGGGGCTGTTTCGGGGTACTGTGGGTGGGCTCTAGTTGCTCTACAGGACGGAGGAGGCCCCCAGGGAGGTCTGTCTCCAGTCGGGAGAGGTCACCGAGGCCCGTGGGAGCTCCTGGGGTCCCTTGCACAGGGGTCTCTTGGTGTAAGCTGCGGATGGGGCCACGAGGGTGGTGAGACACCAGAGGTATCCTGTTAGCTGGGAGTCAAAGGGGTCTCACTGTGTCTGGGGGGACGGGGGGGGCACTGCGGTGTATCTGGGAGGGGGCTGCAGGGCGGGCAGCAGGCGAGGTGCTGCCCAGGGTGGGAGAAAAGGGGTGCTGGGGGTTGCCTGTCCCCCTGGCCGGCTGTGCTCATGGGGTCCCCGGCGGGGCCTGGGGCAGGCCCACACATGAATGGACGTGGCTGCCCGGTAACCAGAGGGTCCGGGTGGGCACTGGGGGTCCACCCCCAGGCTGGGCCCGCAGCGGGCGGTCTGCCCCGTGCCCAGGGTGTCCCGAGTGGGTACAGCGGAGCCTGTCCCCAGGCTGTGGGACCACGGCGTGGGTCTGCCCGTACGCCGTGTGTGGGCTCACGGTGGGGGGCTGCCCCGTGCCCCGTGCCCGGGGTGAGGGCAGGGG
>JAVJGJ010000037.1:118574816-118585845 GCA_035590215.1 Microhierax caerulescens | reverse complement strand
ATACTTTCATGGCATTAGAGTTACTGCCTTGCAAAGCCCAGATGGGCTGGGGTGGACTGCTTTTTTTTTTTTTTTTTATGCATTTACCATATTGAAGCTTACTGTGTTGCATGAAGATTTCTATAGCACAGTTATCCTGCTTTCTTACCATATTTTCTAGCCACTAGTATCTGCTAATTTTTATCTCTGGGGCTCATATATTTCCTGGATTGTGTTTTTGAGCTGGCAGTGTGTGACTCTTCAGCAGCCCTGCAAGGAAGGACTTTAACAGCAAATGTGCATGATACATTTGCAGTGCCCCTGCTCTCGTATCTTCCCAGCTCCTGGAAATTGTTGCCGCTGTAGTTTTTAGTCTCATTATGTATTAAACCTCAAAATTTTACTTCCGTTTTGCTTCTGCAGAAGTCCTTGATGAAACTTTTCGCTGTTGTGTGTACCTAGAGCACATTTGTGTTGTCAGGCAGTTCTTTGAATGCTTCTGTTGGCTGGATGCTTCTACAGTCTGATAAGAAATGCCCTTCTGCGTGTGTATATGCTGGCTCTCCTGACCTGTAAGACTGGTGGAAGGTACCTAGCAAGTGGAAAGTGATACTCCCTGCTTTTTGCTTTTTGCCCCATGCGAGGCAGCCCTGAACTGGGAGCCTTGTAGCTGCATAATGCTGTGTTTGGGCCGGGCAGCGGTGTACCGATTGCGACTGCACAGTTCCAGCCCAAGAGTTTCTGGTGTCTGGCAAGCTTGCGCCTGCCAGCAAAAAGATGGTGGAATTATCCTCATCATCAGCTGGCATCCTGAGTTCTTAGACTCTTGAAGGAAATAACTCTTGAGGTAGCACAGAATCATTAAAATATGTTTTCAGGTGGGGGTCTCCGTTAGAGTATCAGCTGCAGATGGAAGGTTGAAAACTTTGCTAATGTAGTAACGTGCTATCAGCCACCAAATGTTAGGGCTGTTGTTAATTTCAATCCGTGTTAGTAGCTCTCAGTAACAGTGTAATGCACGGTTCCCATGTTGTTCCCTAGGAGGTGGAAGTAACATCTTTCAGGTTTTGGTGCTCTTAGTATTTCTGTCTTTAGGTGCAGATTTCTCAGTAAAATGCTTTTTTTTTTTTTCTGTAGCAGAATATCTGCTGTACCCCATGTTATTTGCAGGTGATGTGACATCATCCAGGTGATATGGGTGACTAATTGGCAACAGGTATCTCACTGCTTGCCTGGAGCACCTTGCCGTGACTCTTAGCACAAGGGAAATAAACTGTGGTGGACAGCCAATCCTCCTGGCTTGTCACATGTCTCCGGGGGTGAAATTCATGTTGTCATTTCTGCAGTTCCAAAAATGGAGGGGTTTGGGTGGCTTTATGATGCCACATGTCTCCCAGTGTGGCAGGAGATAGTGGCTCACTTGACGGTGATTGCCTGTGTCCCAGACAGGGCAGGAGGAACTGATTCCACTTGGACATTATCCAGGTCCCTGCACTGTAAATCGGGGCAGTCCTGCTGTTGATCCAGCATTACAGGGAGGCTGAGGGATGGCTTTGTTATCTTGGCTCATTTTCCATCACCATGAGCTTTGCTCATCTTATGCATTGCTGGCACAATTTCTGCTTGTGTGTGTGGCGGTATATATTCAGTGTTACCCACTCTGCCTGACCAGAGGACTCTGTCTGTTCTGGGTCTGTTCAGTTATTTCATATTGTTGTCAGCTGGAAAATCTGTAAATGCCCTGTGATATTTTATGGCTTTATAAGCTGTACAAAATGTCCAGCAGGTAGTTTAATGTCTAGCAGATAGAGTCTGTAAGGGTGCATTTTTTTCATTAGCTCTTTGGCAGACATTGAACATACTTTCGTAGCTGCAGGATGGACTTTTGGTTGCTTGTGGTCTTGTTTTGTTTTTTTTTTTTATTCTGGCGTCTACCGTATGTACATGTTGTTGCCAAAATAAGAGATTTCATAGTGTCTTGTACAGAAAACAGAGAAGGGCCCCACAATGTATCTTAGTTTTGCAAACTCTTGGCCCTTCAGGATAGTAAAGCAGCCTAACAACTTTTTCTTTACATAATTAAATACAATCTGCTCAAGGTTTCTTGCAGGACCTGGCTAGTGATTTTTCCTCTTTGGGAGTAATTCTCTTGAGATAATATTTCTGTGTACTGCTAGATTGTTTTTTTCTTTTGTTACTAAAGTTTACAGAAGTTTTGATGGGTGCTTGTTAGAATTTTGTCTCCAGACTTTGCAGCCTGTAGAGGATATTTCACCTATTCCTGTAGATTTACAGTTTTGACTCCTGGGATTGTAGCTCCTTAAATCACATATGAGACTAGTGTTATACACAGGATAAAAATAGAAAGCAGTAATTAATACCCATCCTTGTTGAGCCTGGCTCTCCTAGTCTCTCTTGACATGTTGCACTGTTGCAATTTCCTTTCTTTTTCCTAAGAAATGGATGAATTAATATCTCTCTACATGAGCCAGAAAATAAAACAAAGATGCTTGCTTCCTGCCCTGGCACGCTATTCCCCTTGGGGTACAGTGGGTTTCTGTGAGCTGTCTTCTCCAGTGCGGCCCTGGTGCCTTGGCAGGCTGCTGCTGGCTGGAAGGGGCAGGCAGCAGCAGTGGTACAGCCTCTCTCTTCGCCCTCCTGGACATCATTCTTTCCCTCTGTCAGGGACTGAATTATCTGTCTCCATGCGGCGGAGACTGACTGCTTTTCAGCTCTAGCAGGGGCAAATCCAGGTTTGTATGGCTCTGCTCCGTACTGTGAGGGTTTGGGCATTTCTTTTGCAGATGGGGCAAATCGGTGGGAACTTTTTGTGGTCTGTCCTCCATTTGCACAAGAAGAATCAGCTGCTGGGCATGTTGGAAGGAAGAGCTTGACTCTGAATCTGGCTGTACTCCTTGGCACGAGAGATCCTGAGATTTGGCACTTTTAAGGATATAGATATATATAGATATATACACACACTAAAGGGATCATCTTACCTTGTCTTCTCTGCCCTCCTGAACCTGTTTTCTCAGAGGCAGTTGTGTCTGGCAGGTCAGGGAAGGTTGGCTGTATGAATGTTGTGTCAGCGACAGAGTTTTGTATGGGGATCTATGAATAATTCACCCTTGAGTGTGTGACTTCAGTCGTTGCCCCCCACAGTGCTGCCTGCCGGTAAGGATGTGACTGGGTTGGTGAGGGACCCCAGGAAGTTAAGAAATAAGTAAATCTGTAGAAGGTCGTTACTTTGTGCTGGATGAGGGAAGAGAGCACCTTACACACTCTAAGTAACATGCTTAGTGATTGCTTTGATGCCATGTGAAGCTTAAAGATGAAAGTTTTCATCCTGTGTATCTTCCCAAGGGTTATTGGTAAGCATTCAATTTAATTGTTAGGATCGGTAATAGAAGAAAAGCACAAGACAGAAAAATGCAATTCTAGGTGTACATAACCATCATCATCCCCCACATCTCTAGTATTTTAGCTCATTAGAGAGTGGTGATTTTGTCCCTTTTCTTCAGGGCTGGTTTGCTCTTGTCTGCTCCTTGAGCTCTCATCTCCCTTTCTGCCTTTTCAGTGGAAACACCTCACCCTGTGTGTCTGTCCCTGGGGAGCACCCTCCTCCCTTGTGCTGGAGTGCTTGGAAGATACAGGGGTAATATAAGGGATTGGGTCACCTCCTTCCCCTCTCTTTCCAAGGCTTGCCTCATTTACATTTCTGTTGTGTCCCCTAATTACCATCCCTTTGGTTTTTTTATTCCCCCTCAAGCTGCCTTTTCCTGCTTATGGTCTCCTGAGGATGTTATGCTGAAACTTTATCAAACTTACATTACTAGAAATAGTTAATTCAAAACCTTTTTTCAGGAATTCTCACATCCAGCTTGCAGTATTGTTGCACAGTCTGTTGTGACATTTCCAATAGAGGCACAACTGGAGGTCAGACCTTTCTTTCTGGATTACCTCCTGTTTCCCCTTGCTAAGGACGTGGGTATGTATTGTTTTCCTGGAGTTAAGGTACATTCATTTTATCAATTAGTATTACAAATTATGCATATATTTATCCACCTGATACTTCCTATACCTCCCATCCCCAAAAGAGCTTAGGTTTTAGTAGTTTTTAGTAAGATGCAGTCCAGCAGAGAGTAAGTATAAGGTTGATTAAACAGGTTTTTGTACAATATATATACTGGCAGTTGAACAGAGACCTGTGAAGAGTGTGCATATTGGGGCACATTTTTTGAGGCCACATACATCGTGTATGTAGCTGCTGTCTGGAAAAGCAGTCATGATTTACTGTGGGAGGGGTGCTGTAGTAGCCTGTCATGTAGCTGGGAGAGAAGGTTGTGCCTCTGTTAGAGCCTGATGATGATATGGAAACCATGCACTGTTGTTTGTTTGGGGTTTTTTTTATGTACTCCTGTTTAAATTCTTATTTAAAGACTTTGAAGCATCCTATTGTGTGCTTTTGTATGGGGTGACTTTGTAACTGTCATGGGCAGAATCCCATTTCAAGGTCTTCTGTAAGCCATCTGCTTTCATTAATAGCTTTTGGATGTGGCTCAGTGCAGATTAAAATAGCCACATTGCTGCAAAACTTTACTGCCTGCATCAGTCTGGCCTGCCTGTTGAGCCTCGGCAGGCTGGGTGCACCCTCATGGGAGAGGGTGCTCTGCGCTGCACCCTGTTCTGTCTGTACCGTCCAGCTTGTGCCTGGGTGACGGGGAGGCGTGCTGGGGTGCACCACATCTCTGCACCCCTCTGTGCTCTTGGGATGTCTTTGAAAGGAAACCCAGGTATGTGCAGAGCTGGCATGTGGCCTGGCTGCCAGCCGTCAGTGTGTCAGGGTATGGTCGGAAAATACTAGGGTCAGGACTGTAGTGTGCATGCGTGATAGATTTCCTCCTCTGCTTCAAAGTGACCTCTGTGGGTTGGGTGGGTGTTGGGTACACTGTCATGCCACTCCATATAGCTTCGGCTGCTGTAGCCCAAGCCATTCCCCTTCCAAAAGCAGAAAACTTTAACATCTGACTGTGTGAGTCCTGCTGACACCTAATAGTTGTAACACAGATGGTTCAGTGGCAGAAACATCAGGCTAGGGCACACAGATTCAGTTCTTTGCTTTGGCATGTTCTTCCTATACAGCACTTGGTAAGTGCAGTCCCTCGGTTTTCTACATGGAAATGGTGTCTCACCTGCCCCCAAAGTCAGGCCTCTCTGTTGGTTTACGTTATAGTGCATCTGGGAGAGCTCCACTGGAGGTACAGTGGTGGTACAGGTCAGAAACGTCTGTGCTTAACACCCAGAAACAGAGACCCGCTGCTTTTCCCAGAGCTCCTTCAAAACATTTATGGTGAGCCATGGCCTTGTTGGCCCCGTTCACACTGGGATGTGGTACATGCGCATCGCTCACCCAGGGGGGAACAACGGCAACACAGAGCCTGAAAGTCAGTACAGCAACAGGACCAGTGATGAAGGATCTCTTTATGCTGAAATAATTCTGGAGCATAATGAAGCTTCCCTAACCCCAACTGCAATGAGGCCATTTTTTAAGAAGAAGGGCTCTTTTTTAAAGCCCTTCCCTCTCTCCGTTTCTCTCGGCCCGAGTATCCTGTTCCTGGAGCATGCCAAACATGTAGGTTTTATTGCAGCCTCTTGGAGAGTAGGGTCTGCTCACTGTGATACACAGCAAGATATTTCTATTTTGAGCCAAGGCCCATGCTGGGTTTTTCTTGAGAGAGAGGGAAATCTTTATTGGAATCCTGCAAGGTTTTATTTCATTTCCTCCAGTCATGAAAGCTGGTAACTGCTGCAGCCTCCCTTGCGGTGGGGAGTGATTGCTTCCAGTGGTCCCAGCTTTTCACCCTCATCCTGAGCCACCGGCTTTCCCTTGAGCTCGACTCAGCAGTGTCTGATGATCCAGCTGTCGTTTCCTAGAAGGTTGACCCATCTCCTCTCCCTTCCAATTTGAAGGTGTTCAAAGGGAAGTCATAAAGTTGATATTTTCATTGCAGAGACATGGTCTATCCAAGTTTTGCACATGTTTTTGTCTCTCTTAAAATACTTTCTCCCCTGAGACTTGGCTTAGAAGCTAAGGAAGTGTGTTGCTCGTGATCACGTCTTTGAGACACCTCCGTGTCTTAACATCTTTCACAAGAATGTGTTTCTGAGGAGCCAGTCATGATGTCTGGAGTTTATCAGTCCACTTCTTACATGGTAGAAAGAAAATTAGTTCCAGAGAGAGAGATGTTGGAAATGACACAAAATCCTTCTGGTAGAAAAAGGAGTAATGGTTTGCAGCCATCAGATATTTCAGATCACACAAGGGGATCAGTACTCCAGATGGAAATACCAACCTTCATTGTTACAGTGTTTCTTTGAAAAATTTCCTAGTATGAACGTAAGGACCCTGGAGCCCTAACGAGGGGGGATGCTTTCAGAGGTGCTGCGGCTTCATCAGCCTTTGTTCAGAGCTGCCAAACATGCAGCTTCGCATAGACAAGGAGAAATAAAACTCCAGTCTTGTCCAGGAGGATGGTAGCAGGGAGGTGGAAGGACATAAACCTGTTGGTCAAGAAAAGTTTGGACTCACCTCTTCAAACTTTGTGGCTGCTCATTCTTGAGAGTTTCCTTCAGGTCTGGTGTAAGCATTTGTTGGTCATTTCGTTTCAGTACTGCTTGTGGTGCTGAGGAGGCTGGTGTGCAGGGTGGTGCTGGGAGCTCGCTGCTGGTCGTCGGCTTCTACCCAGAAGAGGGGTCAGTTGGCTGGCTCACCGGAGCGTGCTCTCGGGGGGGGGGAAACCCATGATTTTAGAACAGAAAAAGTTATCCTGTCCACAGGTCAGGCAGAAATCTTAAGGAGCCAAGTCCAGTGTGAAAACCAGAAGAGGTAAGAAGCATTTGGAATCACGTGCTGGCAATCCTCTAATTTCTCAAGGAGGCTGAAAGTACCTTTCTTTCTTTAGCACAGAAATAAAAACTGGCAAAATGAGCAAGCCGAGGTGGTCATATGCAACTGCTCATCACGTCTCTTCCTGGATTTCTAAGTGGGTTGGGATGCAGCTGGGCATGTAGCTCATGGTGCATGTATGGGCTTCCAGAACGGTGCTGAAACAGGACCCAGCACAACCTGAGCTTCCAGCTGGGAAGCTGCAATGGCAGCGCTGTCATCACCCTTGACGGGCAGGAACTTCAAATGCTGCCCTCACGTCTCCTAAGGAAATTTGTAAGGGATAGCTCTTCATTATTGGAAACATTGATAGTGTCTGATGGGAAGATACCCATGAAGACAAACTCAGTTGAAGCAGAGGTCATGTGGAAGGGTTTTTTACTAGCTGGACTGGTCTTGGTGCTCAAGACCCATGCTTTTGTGGGAGGAAAAAAATGACTGCAGGCACTTTGCATTATGAGGAGCCAGGATTCTCTTGTCGCTGTCCCATGGGATTTCTAAGAAGTGTCATTCTCACAGTCCTCTGGCAATATGCAGAGTTTTCTTTTTTTTTTTTCTATGATCCTAATCTGTGGGGTATGTATCTAACCTAATAAAACCATTTTTCAGCTTCGCTGTTGGTAGTTCTCTTCCTCTTCTTTCTGAAAACATCTTGCCTGCTGGCAACTGCATTGTCCGAAGAGGTTTGAAGCTTGGCATGCTGTCAGCAAAACTTCAGTTACCCTTTCAATCAAACATGGTAGCGCTGTGAACTGACTTGGCCTCCATCCCAAGGTCCACCATAATCTTCCTCATATAATAGGAAGTCCAAACAACCCCAGGAAATAATTCAGATGCAAGTGGTGCCTTTAGTGGAGTAAAGAAGTGCCCAGAAGAGACATTAAGAACCTCAGCTTTAACTCTTTTCATAATTATGCACTCTGAAGGAGCGGAGGCTTTGTAGATAAAGAGATTACATGCATCTTATGAGGTCTGTATAGATGTGACAGTGTCTTCCACCCACATTTTCTCACTTTTTGTTTTACTGACATCGCATTTGCAACATTTAGTGGAAGAATATTGCAGAGCAGGTCACACTATAACTCTGAAAGTCTCTTCCAATCTGGCACAGGTAAATTGAATCATTCTCCCCTTAGGGATGATAAGGATGAGCTTTTGGAAGAGTCTGTTGGTAAAAGCAGTGGGGGG
Organism: Microhierax caerulescens; assembly: GCA_035590215.1. Taxonomy (NCBI): domain Eukaryota; kingdom Metazoa; phylum Chordata; class Aves; order Falconiformes; family Falconidae; genus Microhierax; species Microhierax caerulescens. The sequence goes on along the minus strand of JAVJGJ010000037.1, from coordinate 118,577,732 downwards.
GAGAACTTAATTAGATTAAGACGCATTTCGGCTGGGTTTGTGCTGAGGGTTGTGCAGTGTGGCTGCTGAGAGGCAGTCTGAGCTGGGAATGTCCTGGGATGGTCTTCCCACTCCTGGCTGCCTCTGTGCTGCCTTTATTTTTTTGAACAAGAAAAAGGAAGATACATCTGAGGTGTAAATCAATGGAAGAGATCACTGGGGCGCTACCTAACGTGTCTCGAGCTGTGTCCTGCCTCTGGCTGCAGCCTGGCAGGGAGGCAAGTGCTCTGCTTTTCCTTGCCAAAATGCAGCAGCTAACACAGAAATGTGGTGGGCAGGATTTGACCGATCACCCCACCTTTTCAGTCAGCTTTTGCTTGAGGCGTGAGTACCAATGGCCTGTGTGTTTCATGTTTTGATGCAGTTACAAATGCTGGTTTTGCTTTTGAATGTCTTTGTCCTTTTTTGCTGTTACTTGTTTACTTTCAACTTCTTAGTGGAGGATGTTATCTGTCTGTTAGTTTCCAGTAAACAATTTCCTTCTCCCTGGTATGTACTCGGGGTTTTTCTTTTGTATTATAGTTTTGCCCTGCTGCACTGGAAGGGATAATTTAGAGTCCCCAGTTCACTCCCTTCATGCTGTTCATTATGTTATATGCCTCTCCTGTGGTCTCTCTCCTTTTTATTACTAATCAGGTCTAGTCTTTTAAATCCTTCTTTGTGTGATAGTTCCATTTTACAAAAGCTGAACTAGTTTATATCAACTCAGTTGATGTGATCTTACTCATATCAAAGGTGTTTAACAGCTGTGGTCCCATGTACTTATTGCAAGCTGAACTTAAATTGTGTCAAGTTCTGCGCTGCTTTAGTATGGCAAGTGGGAATGTTTGTTGCAGCTGTCTTTAAATTTAAATTTGGATGTTTTAAATGAATTAAATATGAACATGAATAATGCAGCTGGTAACCTAGCCTTTCTGCAATTAAGTGCAAACTTTTTCATTTTGTCTCTGTGCTTTCAGGTTTGATATGCTGCAGTATTTGTACTGACTTTACTGTCTTGTAGGAATGATGGGGAACTAGAGCCCATGACAGTTCAGTGGAGCCGTTGGCGCTTTTGATATCTCGGTGAGTGGAAGTTGTTTGAAACTGTGAGAAAGGCACTTTATTTGCTACAAAAGATAGCAAATCAGTTGGCTTTCTTAGATTTTTAAGGTACCATCCTGCTGAAATGAATTTATACGTTGATCTGTCCTTTCAGGATATAAATTCTAGAAACCAACACCATGTAAAACTGTGGTCCGTGCTTGCAAGATTATCTTGATATACACAAGCATGAGAAATACAGCTTTTGAAAAAGAGGGGAGTTTGAACTCTGGTATGCAGCTTTGTACAAATGTTAGGTTCTGGAGATATGGAGTATTGGAGCATGTGGTGGGCTATGTAAATCTCGAGTGCTTGATTTGATGCAAAATTAAGATTGTCTCCTTCACGTCATTGACACAGCTGGCAAATTTTCATCAGGGGCATGTTTTTGTCTAGGGTCATTCAGGAAGGTCTCTCTGTGTGGGAATAGTTCATTTTTCCCCCCTTGGATACCAAACTGTAGCTTCTGCTATTTATTACTTTTTTTTCTTTTAGTCTTCGCTCTCTGAATGGTGTAAAGACCACATGCATTCGTACTGCATTTCTCCCTGTCCTGCAGTGCCTGTGACCTTGCATTTTCTGCTGTTCACTTTCTTCTCCCTAGACTGAAAACTGTCCTCTTCACTGGGATGTTTCAGGCTTGCTAAAGCCCGTAGAGTGATTCCACCTAGGATATGTCAGGTTGGAAGGAGCTTTTGGATGTTGTCTGGTCCAGCCCTGCGCACAGAGCTTGGCTGGTTTTGAATTCAGGCTCAGCTTCAAGATTAGATCAGGCTGCTCAGGGTGGTGGCTGGTGACACTTGGAGTATCTCCGAAGGTGGAGATTTTATAGCTTCTTGGGGCAACTGTAGAATGAAATTACAGCCAGTGGGAGTTAGCAATTCTCAAGCCCTGTGTTAGTAAAGCCCACCTTATACCAGCGTCAGGAGGGCTGGGGTACACGGACTATGGCTCCGTAGGTAAAAAGCGCGGGCAGGGACTGGTCCCTATCGTGGGGATGCGGTGAGGCTGGTGGCTCGCACCTGCAGTGTGCAGAGCTACCTGCAGTCAGGGCAGGCAGGCTGCACGTTGTGGAGTTTGGCTCTGGCTCTTCCCTGGGTGTTATGTGGCCCTGAAGCTCACAAATTATTTTGCGCCTTTTGTTTTTTGTTTTTTTTTTTTTACTCTCTTTTGAGTTGTGATTTTGCAGGATGAAACCACATGTTGCTGTCCTGCGGTGTGAGAATGTACGGGGAGCTGGGTGGTGCAGAGCTGCAGCGGAGGACTGTGAAGGGTGCCAGGAGCCACACTGCAGCCATCTCATTTGAATGAGATGAGTTTTATTTTGGAGCATGCAGTTCCCAGGCGGGCACCCATGTGGCTCTCAGCAGGGTGGGAGTCCCCATACAGCCAAAGTCTTCTCCTTTGGGGAAGAGTCACTTATTTTTTTATTATTTTTCTTTTAAAAGGAGCAACATTTACAATGTCTTGTTCTCTTCCACAGCATGAGATCTTGCTGGAAGCCCACTACAGTGTTGGCTGAGGGACAACAGCAGTCATCTGTGTGCTTTACAAGTAGTCAGAGTTACTCCCATTGTCGTCTGTGTGAGGATGGAGGGTGCAGGAGTTTCAATCCTCCTCCCAAGCCATAGCCTTCCACAAATTGTATCTGAGCATCTCATACATATTTTAAAATAGAAATAATAATAACAAACCTTCTGTCTCTTTTTTTCTTCCCAGTCTGTAAGTGAAATAGCTTGATTTGTTCAAAGGACTTTTTCCTTGTGGGTTCTAAATATGTAGCTGTGGTTTTCC
>JAVJGJ010000037.1:118557722-118574716 GCA_035590215.1 Microhierax caerulescens | reverse complement strand
TTATGCATCCCTGCAGGGTAGTGCTCTGAAGTGCTCAAGCTGAAGCAGCTTTTCAAAAGCTGTCGGAGTGGCACGGGAGCACAGGTCCTGTGCCAAATGTGTGAGATTTATTATTAGTGTTTAGGCACTTCAGAAAGTCCCACGTCTGGAGGAGACAAGCAGACAGCAGAGGTGCAGCGCTAGAGGTGGTGAATGCTTGTCTAATGCCTTTATATAACACCTTTCACCCTGGGTTTTATGGCTGGGGGACTTTTCCTACCGTGACTGCTAGCTTTTAATAAAAATGACTGAAGAAAATTATGAAAAGAAGCATTAAAAGTTGTAAATAAGCTTTCACATGTAGATTACCTTCCACTATTGAAAGGAAAAGAAACTTTACTCCTTTCACAAGTATGCACAAACAAACATGCTATTTATGGGAGAGGCAATAAGAGACTACTGTGTACCTTTTGATTTGGATTAAAAAAAACTAGGTGGATTTTTCCTTTAGTATTTAATATTCCTTTAGTATTTTCCTTCTCAGAGTATTGCTCAATGTTGCAAGCACTGCACGTAAAGGCTGTAGTTTGTAGCGCTTGTACAGAAAATTAAATTCTTTATTTCTCTTAGGTTTGGAAAAAGCCTGGTTTTCAAAGTCAAAACTTCTTGCCAAGTTGGATCGGTAAATAACCTTTTAAGCAGAAACTCAGTGTTGCGTCCTGAAACAGCTTCCTCTTACGTCCTCCAGTCTGACTGCCCCACTGTGAACAAAATGGAGTTATATTGACACAATTAATCTTTCATTAGTTAGTGTAGTGTCAAAACATGCTTTTACTAGCTTTCCTAAGGGCTTGTTTGTGGCTCAGCCATTCATTTAGATATTTTCTGTCAGGGCTTGGCAAGGCTCGGTGCCTGCAGTAGGTGCTGCCCTGCGAGATCGGCTGTGCAGGAGCACTGATCTCCATGTACGTGTCCACAGATCTCCCAAGAGCTTGGATTTTCAGTAACGTTTGCACATTACAAGAATGGAAATTTTTTTTCTTGTTGGGGACAGTCCAGCCAGTTTTCCTCCAACTTAGAAAAAAGAACGCAGCACAGCTTGGACACTCATTGCAGTACTAAAAGCAAAAATATTTCCTGGGTCATTGTCCAATTTCTCATCCTTATTACCCAGAACTGCTGTGAGCAATTTGAATTGCAAGTGGCGAGCTGGGGATTGCGATGCTGTTTTGCCAGAGTTAATGTTATGTTTCCATGTATTTTCTTTCATAAATTTCAGCTCTGCCTCCCTTTGTTAGTAAGAGCAGCCCCCTTTTCCATGCACACGCTTGGGACTCGCTGTGGAGTTAGCACGGAGAGTGGCGTATGCTTCTCTTGCTTATTTATGCCACTCCTGCTGCCGTAAATTTGAAGTTGTCCACATATTGGGAGAAAGACTTGTAGTTTCAGGGGGGTTGAAATGAATTGTTTGTGTTCAGTAGGAGATGTTCTGTGCAACCCATGGTGAAAGAGCATCTATTTTCTCCCCGCTGTGTGATTAGTTAATGTTGCAGATGACTGTGTGCTCCAGAATGGGGAATTTTCTCATGTTTATTTCTTTTGTCCTAGACATCTTCAGTTATCTAAAAGCAAGCCAGTCCCAGGATAAGGACAGCAGCAGGTGATATAATGCGGAAACCAGGCCCTCAAAAAGGTGAGCAGTGATGCTTTTGGCACAGCCAAAGGCCCAGTGGCAAGCTGGTGTGGACTGAGGGCTGAGTGCTTCGGGAGGCTGGCGATGGCGTGCGAGCATGGGGGATACAGGGTTGCAAGCTCGAAACAAAGCCGCTTGTTTCTCCAGCAGCGTGCAGAGGACACTTCATCAATCGACCCCTGAGACAGGCAGAGGAAGAGCCCCTTGCTGGGTGCACCCCTGCGGCTTGTGGGGCACAGTGTCAGGCAGCAAGGGTGCTGTGCGGAGCCCGCAGCATGCACCATCTGCTAGTGCTCCCAGCGTGAGGCAAACTGCTTCTCCCCTGGCACAAGCTTCCCCCTTCTAATGAGGCATGAAACCAAAGACCAGCCTACCTTGTGGAGATGAGATCTGTTACGGACGCTTACCTCTCGCCGCCTGATTCTCTTGTCCTGTTACACGCAGCGGCAGCCGCGGTGCTCAGGGTGACTGCATGCGTGGTACCCCTGTCGTGCTTGCCCCAACAAAAAGGGTGAAGTCAAGCAGGCTGCCTGCAGCTGAGCTGCTTCGACTTCTTGTGCTTAACAAAAATATTGATTTCCTTTAGTGTTGTGCCATGCATGTGCGTTCAACTGGAGTGATCTCATCACATGCGCTTCAGAGGATGGGGGAAGGGAGAAGTGTAGAGGATGGAGCATCCTCCGCAGTTCTTTGTTCACATCTGCTACACGCTCACAAGGTTTATTGCGGGAGATTTCTATGCTCGATTTCTCTCCTGCCTTTATTTTTTCTAAACGTCTCCTTTGCTTCTCTGGTGGTTCATCTTACAGAAGCATTATCCTCTTCCTAACACTGCTTGTCCTTTAATGAAGTGAAAATAAATGAAGGAAAGCAGGGAATGGGGAGAGCCTGCTGCGAGGCAGCTGGAGGGCTTGGTAATAAAAGAGGCAGGTTGATTAGTCAGCAGTGTGGCCGCGGACTGGGCTGGCTGAATTTAGCCTCGCACACAGCTTGTCCTCTCTGCCTCGTGGAGCAGGGCGCTGCAGCCGCTGTGGCTGTGTGACCTGTGCTGTGAACGCTGTGCCATAGGTTGCAGAAGCAACACCTGCATTGTGCACATGTGGGTTTCTGTCCTACTTACCTGCTTTTTTAATAATGCATTGAACTTTTCCTTTTTCTTTATTTGCCTGCAGAAATTCTTGTGTTTCTTTCCCTCTGTGCTGCTTTTGCAGCCTGCTTAATGAGGATTTTTGCATGTTAAAGGTTAAGAATAAAATGTAAATTCACCTGCAGAGTATGGTGAGAGGCTACTATGAGTGCACAGAGGCTATTAGACAGCTATTCTGCAACACTGAGAGGAGCGTTACTCATCCGGGGGGGCTTTTTTGCTTCTCACTTAAATACTTTGTGTGCTTTATTTTTGCTTTCTTAAGGAGATGGGAGAATACTGTCCTTCATAGGAGTACATTTACAGGAAGGGTGTCCTGCCATCCTTTTCATTCATTTGTGTCTCTCCAAGGAGGGTCTTTGTCTTCTCCGTGTCTAGTGAAGCTGTGACCATGCTTCATATGTCCTTCGTGTTCATTTAATGGATAAAACCATTGCTGTCCCGTCCACCGAAAAGAACATGTCAAGAAGAAGAGATTGCAAAAATAATGGTCCAAAAGCAGTTTTGGACATCTTAAGACTTACCAGGCTACTCTAGCAGCAGATTATGGCCTGCCTCCTTCAGCTACTTGTCAGATTTCAAAACTTACCTTGTTTTCTTTTTTCTTCCTTTGACAAGGAATTGCTTTTTATGGGGTCAGGGCATGTTTCGTAGAGCACTACCAAACTGTTGTTTGTAGTAGCCCTGAAAATGCTTTGTAAGATCAATGAACTGGACTGCAGCAGTGGTCCCAGGGTGCGTCAGGCAGCAGCAGGTGGAGGAGCTTGCTAAGGGCGCGCTGGTCTGGCATCCCTCCATGGCTGGAGGCCACTAGAGGCAGGGATGGGCATTCCCTGCTTCTTGCTGGTTTTTGGGAACTTTTTTTTTTTTTTCCCCAGCTCTGAGGCCCAAATCTGTCGTGAGCAAAGACAACTCAGATGAGATGCTCCTCAGAGCTGGTGCTACTTCACTGTGCTCTCCTATGAGCTGTGCAGGACACATGTTGGTAACCCGGTGTTGTGCATGGAAAGGGCAGTTGTGCAGACTTCTGGAGAAGTCCTGTCCCCATTGCCAGAGAGGGTCGAGGCTGATTGTGTGAGTAAGGCTGGCTGCAGTAACCTGGAGTTAAATCAAAAAGGAGTGAATCAGGCTCCACTTCTCTGCGTACAAGATCCACAGGAGCTGTTTTTAGAGGCTTTCATGTTCGTTCCTCTCAAGCCTTGCCCCCTCTTCACATAGTTTAAATGCTGAAGCTCTAGCAGTTTGCTGCTTTTTACATTATTGCTTGCCATTGTGGGGCAACACTAGTTGGTGATGACTAGGCAGAGACTCAGATGCAAATGCAGATACCTCATATCAGGTCTCCTGAGCTGTGTGGAGGAAAGGAGCACACCCCATAGATTTAGACAAATCATCTGTGTTACCTGGGGTTATGATGGGGACGTTATTCCTTTACTCTAACAGAGTGCCTGTAAAGCAGGTGACATGAGCAGATAATGTTGAAAGAGTGCATTAGCTGGCTTGTTTCACTGACACAAATGCTTTATTTCTTGTCTCAGCCATAGACTGGAAAGATGGTAAAAAGCACAAGTACGGCCGCCCATCAGAATCTCCCTCCCAGTACCAAGGTAAGAGAGCTCCCTTCTTCCTCCCTTTGTTGGTTTTTTACCCTAAAAAGCTTAAGTTGCTTGGGTGTGGGAAACTGCAGCATGCCAGATTAGTTTACAGACAGAAACTGCTTTTGGACAGTCCTCGTGTTTTTAATTCAGACCACAGTCAAAAATGGCTGAGAAGACACCAGGGTAAGCACACAGCTGAGCTGGCTCATTTTTAAATCAAGGATCGAGCAGATCTGTTTCTTACTGCCCAGCCATGAGTGCCGCAGAGTAACTGCGCACATTCTTACATGTGTCCTGGGCATAAGGAGCCTCTTACTCCTCCATGAGCTCCTCTTCCACGTTCCCAGCAGCGGCTAGCCCACTCCTTGTGGCTGTAGGAGAGACATAGTGTGACCTGTGCTCCCCCTTCCCCAGCAGCAGGAATTTGGCCCTTAGCCCTGCAGAGGTGATGCTGGCTGGCTCAGCGGAGCACAGGGCAGGGGCTGACTGCTGTGGCACAGGAGCTGCTCACTTCTTGCTCCCTTTGGAGAGCGGGTGTCCCGTGCACGCTTAGGGCTGGCCCTGTGCACAGCGCCTGCAGGTTGAGTTCATAAAAGTGTCAGCTCCGGCTATCTCTTGAGGGGATATGCAGGAGACTTCCAACTTTAGGAAGTTTATGTAAGCCTTGTATAATTTAGTCAAATATTTTAGGGCCTGTGTTTTACTTACGGAGTATAAGAAGGTGATGTCCTTGTGTCCTTATATTCTCCATGTCCTTACATTAAGAAGATGATGTCCATACTTCCTACCAAGTATGGAGCAACAAGAAACTATTGTTGAATAGTTTGAATAGAAAAGTATTCAAATAGTTGAATAGAAAAGAAACAACAATTGCCTGAGTTAAGCGGTTTCTAAGAGGAAATGTGTTTGCCTTGGTGAAAGGCTCTCTTAGAGCCCTGGGAGGGCTGAAGTGGCTGCTGTGCTTCAGAGGCTCAGTTATGCTGGACCCTGAGATGAGACTCCGGGTAGTGACTCTCAGGCACGTTGGGCTGTGGGCCACCATCAGCCATCGCCATTCTCTCTTGGGGCATCTTGTCTGTCCTTACACTGAAGTACCATGGATCACAGTTTGGGAAGGACCTTCTCTGAGAGGATGAGGTTTATTAGCACCTCCAGTAAAGTCCTGGGTCCTCTTGTCACCCCATGCTGAGCTCCATGTGACATGACGGGTACCATCACAGCTCATGTGGCCTGTTTACAGCCAGCTGTCGGGGTGTTGGGGGCTCCATTGCAGTTCCCCATCTGCTCCATGAGCTGTACCATTTGCAGATGTCAGAGGGCTGGTTGTTGTTCATTGGCAACTTGGACCTGAAATGGAGCTTTCTGTGAAATCCAGTGAAATCCATCAAGAATTCTGTGAAATTCAGTGAAATTGATCAAGAATTCTGTGACATTGAGAGGTGTGCTCTCACCTCATCATCTCACCTCTCATCAGTGGAAACTAAGCAGCTCATCACTGCCCAAAGCTTGCGTACACAGCGAGGAGGGGGCTGAAACTGCAGCAGCTTTCTGGCATGGAGCACCCTGTAATCCAGGCTGAAAGGATTTTTGCTCAAAGGTAATACTGAGCTGGGACACCTCTGAGAAGGAGCAAAGCAGACAGCATCCTGGTGTTTGAAACCTATTAGTTTTGGCTTGCACATTCTCACGTTTCTTCTGAGCAAGACAGTGAGTAAGTGGGATGATGTTATCAGTTGTAGCTGTTACCAATGGAGAATGTGCAGCCAGATTGACAGCTGAGCAAAACGCCTGGAAATTATAACGGGTAGGACATGCAGAAGCTCTGCCATCGCGGTGGGAGAGCTGATGACCCCTTGGGAGGCTGCGCCCAGACGTCGGGGAAGGCCACCATCGCATTTGGATCTGTAAGCAGAGACAATACTCTGCTAATTTTCATACAGGGTTTGCTCAGACTGTGCCGCTTTCATGTGCTGCCTTGATGCTCGTTAGCAGACACACATATGGGCTGCAGACTTTAATGGGCTGCCTTGATCTGGGTAGGGCACGTTCTCCTTCACAGATGTGACCTGAAATGCACATGTATTGTTTCAGTTGGATTGATGACCCCTCGGGAGCTGAAATGCTAATGGAGCCCAAACCAGACTTCAGTTAAAGATATAAACAGAAACTCCATCTTCATTTAAATTCTGGGCAAAAGATCAACATTAAATGCAACATGATGAGAATCCAAACACAAGGGTGCAGAGTTGCATTGTTCACAACTACTGTAGTTTGACCCCTTGGGGGTGTGGAGTGTTTTGTTTGTAGTAAATATTTTTGAAGGTTAAGACATCAGAGCCCAAATCTGACACTCTGCCTGCAAGTAATACCTCCCTTTGGCACAAGCGCACAGTAAGGAGCTTTCCAAAGGCAAGCAGAAGTGATAGACAGTCACCCTTAAGTAGGTATTTTCACAGCCTAGTTACAGGGAGTCACATAGGTTTACAATCCTTGGCTTTTCTTGGGCTCACAGATGTAATTACATAAAATGTGGTGTTTCTCATTAAGTGTCCTTCTCTCATTTCTTCCTGTAAAGATGATCTGATGTATGTTACACAGAGGAGCACAGTCCATTCAAATGATGATCTTTAGAGCCTGTGGGAGTGTGGTGTGCTCTGCAAGGCAAGGGAAGGAACACAAAAGAGAAGGCAGAGACCAGGTAAAATAGAGGGCGATTTCAGGGCTGGTAGGAGACTTTGCATATTGCGCTGGAAGCCAGCAGCAGCAGCAGAGCAAGCAATGCGCTTTGCTTTTTGGGCCGAGAGAGGATTTCAGTCCCTACAGTCAGTTCTGACCTTGGACACTCCTGCACCATCACCAGTGAAAGGGACACTTCAGGACTCTCTGAAGTGCTGTTTGTTCATGAAGCAAAGTGATTCACTGGCAGCTGGAGAAAAGCCCGGGGTTTTTTGATCAACACTCAGAAAACGTTCTCCTATGTTGCTTGCCCAGGCCAGATAAGAAGCAAGCATCTTGCAGACTGAAATGTCCAGCACCTCTACAGTAAGGCATCCAATTTGTTAATATGAATGAGAACATAGAGTATGAAACACAAGATAGACAGTCTGGGCTAACGAGAAAGCCAAGTAAGATATTCTCAATGTTTCCCTCTGGCCTTATAACCTCCATATGCAGCGAGCCTGTAAACGGCATCAGCCGGCACCCGGCAGCTTTGGCGTCCTGGCCAACGGCGTGCCTGGTGTGGAGGCTCCAGTGTAGATCCGTTTGGAGCCAAGTGTTGGAAGTGGATCAGTATGGCGAGCACGATTTGGGTATGGTCCAGGCGAGCTAAGGTTGAGAGGGCCAAGTGTGATTTATCCATCTTCAACCATGCGCACTCTTTCTTTGGTACAGAGCTCAGAGCTTGTGCTTTGCTCCCCAATTAAAGATGCCTTAAGTGGGTCCTACTTTTTTCTCTTTTCCTGGCAGCTCTCATTTTATTGTAAAAAAACCTAACCAAACAAACAACTTTTGTTACGCCATTTTCTTCTGATTCTTCCTGCAGTTTTTTTAAAGCTGATAGTATTTGGTTGTTTAAGTGTACTTTGAATTTCCTGCTTGAAAAACATTGTATCATGAGCTAAATAATGCTACTGAATTAATGACAAACATTTCCTACATTCTGTTCAGGTATTTTTTTTGCTCTAAGGCAATGGTGGCAGCCTCTAATTCCAGTATGCAGTTTCTGTCCTGGTTTACGAGTAATTCTGAAAAAGAGGTGCAGTCTTTAATTGCACTTGTCATGCCATTTTTATGTAAAGAAATGGCTGATAGTGAGCAGAGAAGGAAGGAAGGCTTAACTCTGCTGTTTTGGCTCTGTCTTTTCTTAGACTTCAGAGAAATCTTTCTGCTGCTTTTGCTTTTCTTTGCAAAATAAGTCACCGGAACTGTGAGTTGTAAGTAGCTGCAGTTTTAGCATTGTGTGTGTCTTCGTATGGTGGCTGGGTCCCAACAGGGTCTAGAATTAATCTCAAATAAGTTCCATGTCCAGACACTATTTTTAGTGGCATGCAGCTGTCTCAGAAATTTACGGCTCCTGCTGGGATTGTGCAGCATTGATCCCAACTGCGGTGTGAGCTGCTGTGGGGAGCAGAATGGCCTCGATTGGTGCGGAGTGAGTGAAAAGTGGAAGGATTAAAACCATGACTACTTTTAATAGCAAGGGATTGAAACCAGCTGAGGGGAGGGTATGTTTCTTTTTTAAAATAAAATTGTCAAGCGCAGCTGATCCTTTTCAAGATGCTTGCTCAGGCCCTGGGGCTGAGGCTTGTGCCCCTCACCCCGGTGCTGTTGCCGTGGGCATCCTCTGTGCTGCATGGACAAGGGCCTCTGAAGGGCCACCCCAGGCTGAGATGGGCCCGGATCAGCAGCCAGAGCTCAGGGGTGGGATGCAGAAGGCATTCCCATGCCAGGAGTTGCCTGAGTTTGCTTTACCTGGGTATTTATTACGCATTATTCATACAAAGAGTTTCATTTACATAACTGAGTGTAAAATCATATCTTCAGTTATAGCAAAAGAATTCTGGTTTTGTGAGAGCATCATTGCAGTAAATCACTGAATTTCTTCATTCACCCCAGTGTGAGACTTTGGCTGAAAAGAAAATACATGCCAATGGATGGAAATGCATACTCTGAGGATTGCAGAGATGCTGTCAGAGTCTGTAAACAGAAATATATTCAGCCAGTGTAGCAACAAAACTGTATCTTTTCTGTTTATTTCCATGGTATTTAACAGTGTGCTAGTCATCTGCATAGGAGGTGGCAAGAAAGCAGCGTTTCTTTTCTTTATTTGAAGCTAGTAAGATTATCAAGCCCTTAAGGCTTCTCTATGCACATGAGGCAGAACTAAAGTAATGTGTGCTGACCTTAATGCCTGAATTTTTAGAGGTGTGGTGTGCACTGCAGTAGCTCAAATGGCTCTTAATGTAGCTTTTGTTTTGAAAATAGACTGATTAAAAACTTGACGTGAATAGGGGAAGCAGTAGCTGACTCTTTAATTGTGCTGCCACCAATGCTCTTGAAATGACTTGAAAACAGCGGTCTCCCGGGAGCCATTCAGATGAATACAAGCTAATGTCATGCTGGAAGGATCCTTTCCCAGCTGCTCAGTTTAAATGGCAAAAGTCATGATTTGCTCGGATCACAGAAGCTTCTAATTCCTCATTTAATAACAGGCTTCCCTGGATGGCATATTGCTTTTACCCTTCCTACTGTACACGGGAAAGGTGCAGGGAAGGATAAAATGCGCTTCCCCCAGCAGCAGCACTCAGTGGTGGAAGGGGCTTTGGTGCTGGATGTGAGCCACTGTGTCCACTAAATCCCTGTTTGGAGGATCCATGCTTCCATCCTGCCCAAGCTGTGGACTCCGTGTCCGCTTCAGGGAAGTAATTGCTGACCTGTCCTCTGATTTTTGGGGATGGGCTGATACCTCCTCTGAGTTGCTGGCTCGTGGGGCAGGCTGTGCGCATGCTGGACCAGGGGATCTGTTACATCAGCACGGTGCAGTTTTCCTGTTGATTTGGGCTGCTTGTAGCCCACAGTGACGGTGTAGCTTGCAATCCCCAGACTGAACAATGTATCTTTAACTAATGATTCTTAAGGGACAGTTGTCTGGAATAGCCCACAGATTCCAATCTGTGTTGGGTATTTCATATTAAGTTGTAGTTGTTATCCACACTTTTTGCAGACCCTTCTTGGCAGCGTGGAGGTGGTGAGATGCCGTAGGCAGTGCCGTGCTTTGTTCTGCCTGTCAGCTGCAGTTGTAAATCTTCTGTGGTCACAAACATCAGAGGATCTTGATGAAAACATGTTGCCTGTGAGCACCTCCTCTGTGAGAATTGGAGAACTGCCGGTGTAAGGAGTCCAGCCATCAATTTTTCTGAGATTTTTGCTTGTCAGTTCCTATTTGAATCCTTTTGTTTTCTCTTCTCAGGTCACTTCACCTGGGAGAAATACCTGAAAGAGACATGTGCCATCCCCGCTCCTGCCCATTGCTTCAAGCAGGTAGGAGGGTGAAGACAAGAAAGGTCAAGGGTGATGATGGTTCGTTAGTGACCCAGGAGTTCTGTGCCTGAGATAGGCTCCTTTTTTGGCAAGGAAGATGCTTAAGGATATTGGAGGCTTAATAGAAATCCAAGTGTGCTGAAGCAAAGATAAAAAAGAAGATTTTACTCTCAGATGTGCATGAAGAGGAACATGAGAAGGTTTTTACTCTGCCAAGCACAGGCCTTTGGAGAAAATGTTTTGAGTAGGCTGTGATCCAGCTACTGGTAGATCCTGCCCAGCCAGGAGATTTTCTGCAGCACTGACCCGATCTTTGTGCATGGTATAGCAGCCCCCTGAGCATCAGGTACTTGAGCACAGAGGTAGTTGTGTTGAGTACAGGGGGTTGAGGAGGGAATCGGCATGGAACACCTGGGTCCAGATGGAGGGTCAGCAGCACAGAGGAGTATCTGTTTGGGTCTTGGGTCAGCTGGGTGATTCTCTTGAGAAGAGGGCTGAGAGGAAAAGCTAGGTCTAGTTGTCTAGATGATGCAGTACCGAAAGATGGTGGTCTGGGTTACAGGTCTGCCAGGGCTTGCCAAATCCTCTTTCCTGCTCTGTGATGTCTGCTCCCATATTGTCCTTGGAGGATGCTGTCAGTCTTCAGTAGAATCAGCTTTGATGCTCTTAGGGCTTGAGCTTTATGACTGAGGTGGTGCATATATTGGAAATCCTGGCTCTGACCGAGTCCCTGTTTTTCTCTTTGCAGTCATACACTCCACCTGCAAATGAATTCAAGATCAGTATGAAACTAGAAGCCCAGGACCCCAGGAACACCACCTCCACTTGCATTGCCACAGTAGTGGGTCTGACAGGCGCACGCCTCCGCCTGCGCCTCGATGGCAGCGACAACAAGAATGACTTCTGGCGGCTGGTGGACTCTGCCGAAATCCAGCCCATAGGAAACTGCGAGAAGAATGGAGGGATGCTGCAGCCTCCACTGGGTGAGCTGAAGTTCAGCTGTTCAGCAAATACCTACATTACCTGTGGGGAAAACTCCTAGAGGTTTTTTGACATTTCTGTGCTTGGGACAGGGACCCATGGACTGCCCCTGCCTACCACTGTGACGTAGACCAGCCCCGTTAGCTCGAGCTGCTAAACAGGTCTATGTCACATCAGTTCTCTGTTCCCACATGGACATCGTGGCATGGGTAGGGGGATGCCTTAGAGTGTAGGTGAAAGAGCTCTTGGCACCTGGGTGAGCTGCTAGCATTCTTTGCAGCTCAAGGTCAGGATTAGCACATGCTGACCATGCGCTTGTGCTTTTTGAAATTCTTCCTGTGTACCTCAAAGAAAAAACACATTTTCCACACATTTGGTGAAAGAATGCCAGAGCCGCTTCATTTCCCAGAGGATACACAAGCAATCAAGGGGCACCCCGAAGCCCTGGTGACCCAGGGGTGTGGGTGGTAGTGATGGAGACAGGGCAACTGTGATGGCCTTTCCTGGGTGGTGCCTGCATAAGGACAGAACAAATCCAGGTTCTATTTTTTTTCCGGGAGGCAGTGCACAGTCACACAGGCAGGGCTGGCACGTAGCTCTAGCAATGGCTCTATCTCTGGCCATTGCCCATCGCCTTGGGCCTCTGATCCTGCTTGCAAGCACTGTCATCTCAAAGGTGTGCTTCATGTGAGACCGCTGCCATTTGTCAGTGCTTTCCCCTGCACTCCCGCTTCGAGCCGAGCGCAGTACTGGTGTCTGTGGAGGTGCTTTCCTGGGGATGTGTAAAACGATGTAGAGAATAACCAAGAGAGCAATTAAGGCTGAGGCATCTGCTAATCCTGACACTGATTTCAAAAGCATTTAAATTTTCATTCATGCTGTCTGAGTATATTTGTGTCCAGGTGTCTTTGGGGCAATAGCAGGTTAGCTGGAGACCGTCTGATGGTGAAACATAATGTCTGAAAAGGTTCCCAGTGATTTAAGTCCTGTCTCATGTGAAGGGACGCTTGCAATATTTCATCTGTTTATTTATTTAATTTTGCTTGACTACAGCTTTGTAGATAACCTGGATAGTCAAACACTTCTTCCAGTTCTTCAGTTAAACACACATCTTTTTTTTTTTCTTTTTTCTCTTTTTTTTTTTGACACTAGCCAAATGATAAGCTGATTCACTGGTTCTTTCTTGATTAAGCAGCAAGATTAACCTGCTTTTTCATTCTGCTGCCCATTATTTTTGAAGTGTCTCCATAAATCTCTCTCTCAGCATCCCCAAATAACATCAAGCGGATTTATAGTGATACAAGAAACCTTCAATAGGGTACCTTGAGTTAGGAATATTTTTATTCATGTTTTTTCGTGGGGCATCGTTTGTTAGCTTTTGTGGAAGTGCAGTCTAAATTGCAGTGGAACACATGGTACTGACCTTTCTGAAGAAGGAAGAAACATCAGCAGGTGCATGTTTTTGCACATCACACCACATGAAGCTGTGTGTATGGAAGTCTAATTATACCCTTTCCCTTCATAATCGTTACAGACAAAACCCACTGCAGCTATTAACATTGAAGTTGCCGGGTTTTATGCTGCTTTCATGCCTGCTGCTGCCCGTTTGCAGACATCTCTTTGAAACCTTGGTCCCAGGGCGCAGCTCACAGCTCTGGTGTGGGTGCCCAGGCAGCGTGGGGACCTGTCCCCGCGGGCACTGGTGGGCTCCTCCTGTGCCTTGCCTGGGCTTTGCCAGCAGATGGCAATAGGTGTAACCGAGTTGCACAGCAAAATTAATTGCTGACTGTGCCAGAGGAGAGGGTTCGTGCTCTGAAAGAAATCCGTGTGCCCAGCTCCCATCTGTATCTCCTGCTTAACCATGGGCCAGGCAGGAGTGGTTCTCTTGCACCCAGCGTAAAGACAGGTAACAAATAGCTAGTTCTGCAGTTGTCCTTTTTGCCTGCAGTGTGCGAGGGCCCAGAAAACCCAACAAGGATTTTCTGTGTTCCTTGTGGTATTTTCCATGTGTACACATCTGCTTCTGCTCCCCTTCTTTTCCTAAGTAATTCACGTAAAAGGTTATCTTTCCCTGTCTGGGAGCTTAGCGCTCCCATCCCCTGAGGTCTGTGGCTAGCTTGTTTGGTTTCTGAGCTGCAGGGCTGGCAGGGTGAGCTGTACTGAGCTGGTTGTGTCCTGGCATTTCAACCCCAGCAAAACTTTGCCATGTTAATCATCACGGGATGCTCTCCATCTAGGTCCAGTCCCAGGGTTACCATCAAAACACCGCAAATAGAGAAAATGCAATGCCGTGTTCAGCTGAGCAGCAGGAATTGCCAGCACAGGAAGGTGCACATTTAGCAGAGATTGTGTTTTGTGATATCTGGAAACTTCTGTCAGTTGTGCAGTCATACTCTGCGCCATAAACTTGAGAATGTGAATCTGCTTTTTTCTTCCCATAAACCCCTTCCTGTTATTTCTCTATTTTTATTCACAGTGTTGAGCTAAAAAGTTCCATCCTTTCCTGTAATGGTTAAATCTGTTTCCCAGCCAAGTCACAGCCTCTTTATTTTTTCAGGTTAGCTTGCCTGAAGCTCACTCTAAATGGTGGAGGAGGCCACCCAGAAGCTGAGATTCCTTATTGAAGAAGAAATTTCATAGCCTGAGTGTGCACTTGCTGATTCATGTCTCCCCTGTAGCAGAACCACTGAAGCTGCCAGCAGTAGCGCTGCACAAAGTGTATGGTCAATGTACAGACTTTTGTTATGATAGGCGAATACTGCAGTCAAACATCCATTTCCAGATGTTTCTTTTCAACAACATGTTTTGTGTTCAGAGTATCTGGAAAAGGTCAAACCTGACGCTGCATCATGAGGAGGAGGGTGATATGGGATCACAGTGTGTGCCCACTGCAAAATTCCCAGAAGAGCAGGAATGTGTTGCTGGATCCAGTGGTCCCCACAGCCTTAAAGTCTCCATCTCTGCTTCCTTCTCTGCAGGCTTTCGGCTGAATGCCTCCTCTTGGCCCATGTTCCTTCTGAAGACTCTGAACGGAGCAGAGATGGCTCCTGTCCGGATTTTTCACAAGGTATTTTACTGTTTGTGAAGACATCCTTCTGGCATGTTCCCTTTACTGCAGAGCACCAAAATCACAGCTGGCACTTTGTGTGAGGTCTGGTCCCACAGGAGATGAACACTGCCCAGCTTTGCCACATTGCAGCTTCTCTAGAACAGACCCTCTGTGGCAGTGTCGAGCAGTGTCAGGACGCGGACAGAACTGTACTAAGAAAGTGTCTTGGGCTTCAACACGAAGGCTTGAGGGATGTCATTGTTTTTCACTTGGTCTGCAGGTACTACTCGAAGTCAGGAATGCAATATGTGAAAGTCAGCACCTCTCCAAAACTTTTTACGGTACCAGAGCTTGTAAGGAATAGAAATATTGCTGTGAGGCAACACTGCAAGTAGGATTTAGTAGTTTGTATTCTCACAGCCTTAGTGAAGTTGGAGAGAGACAAAAGCCAGTCTAGAGGCTTGAGCTGTGGTGTGAGATGGCTGGTGTGGCTTTAGTGTATCTCAAGTGTAAAAGACTAGGAAGAACAAGCCCCAGCTAAGGCTGGGTGGTGGATCTCTCACATGTCTAGCAAAACTGAAGGTGGGGGAAGAATGATGGAGAAAGGCTGTCATATCTCAGGTTTTCCTGCTCTGAGATAACAAGGTGAGAGTATCCTACAGAGGCTCTTTTCTTTGGAGCTTTGTTTTCTGCCTGTGTGGCGTGACAGTTATCGCAGGGTGCGTTGTTATCATAGCACTGTCTGGATTTGGTCCAGCAGCCAGGTGGTGGCAGACCATTCGGTAGCGGACTTCATTGCCTCTTGACTTAAGGGCACATGATTTGCGTAGCTAGGCCAGCATGTGCACCTAATTGGGGTTCAGATCCAGGCCATGAGCTTCCTTCTTTATCTGCTCATGGAGGTGGGTTTGCTGATGGAAGAGACAGCCCTGTTCTGGGGAGGTGCTAGCCAATCTTCTTTCAGCACGTTTTCAACTTCTCCTTGTAGGAACCACCATCTCCATCCCAAAACTTCTTCAAGACAGGTATGAAGCTGGAAGCAGTGGACAGGAAGAACCCTCACTTCATCTGCCCGGCCACCATTGGGGAGGTGAGAGGTTCTGAGGTCCTCATAACATTTGATGGCTGGAGAGGTGCCTTCGATTACTGGTGCCGATATGATTCCCGGGACATCTTTCCCGTAGGCTGGTGCTCGCTGACTGGAGATAATCTGCAGCCCCCTGGAACAAAAGGTAAGGCCCACGTTGTTGCTTAGTTGTCTTCCTCCTCCGCTCAGCTCTCAAAGAGCAGCAAAACAGGCAGAGGCTAGCAGCAAGGACATCTGGGTGACCCCGTCTGGCTTTCTTATGCTGCTTCATGCGTGGTAAAGGTACAGGTGGTCATACCTATAAGCAGTGTAACAGCCTGACGTCAAGGTGCTAAGGAACAGTCATCTGTAAAGATGGGCAGGATGATGGCTCTCTGGAGGGATGGTGGTGCTGTGCAACACTGATGAGGTGTGCTCCTCTTCAGGTAGTTCCTTGGAGTCTTTCCTGTGTCTTTGGAACACACATTCCTGGGGACTTTTTCACAGGGGGACTGGGCTATTTGTGGATAGAATAAGGGAATAATAGAACTATTTAAGTTGCAGGACTGTGCCTGTTTGTACTTCTGACAGTTATCTTGCTCTGTGATCTCTCCTGTGAATGTGGAAAAAGCAGGTCTCAACCAGATTGTACTTGCCTTGTTCCTAGAACCATGACTGTTGGTTAGCAATGGTATTGTGGAACTTGCTGCCTTGCAAAGGTCCGAGCATCGGCTGTTGAGACTTTCAGATGTGTCTCTAGCTTGCTGGCTTTGCAGTTGTGTTTAGGACCAGGGAGCTGTCATTGTCCCTGTGCACATCCCTCTGGCATTTGCTGGCTGGTAGGTCTGGCACATGTCTGTCAATGAAATGAGAGGCAGGCGAGCAACCTCTCTACCAGAGCTGAAGCATTACTTTGGAAAGGCATTTCTCTGATGAGACTGTTCCTCTTGAAAATCCAGGGTCAGTTTGTGCTAACCTGTCAGGCTGGTGCTTTCCTGCTGTCCCTTGACGTGAGCCAGTTCTGTCCTCTGTGCTGCAAGGCTGGTGTCAGGGCAAATTGCCTTAGATCATCTCACATGGCCTGTATGCAAGCCAGGCTGTGGGCTCCCCTCGAGTGGAGATGATTTCTGTTATGATTGGGAACCAAACGTCACTGTCACTGTTTATCGTGGATTTCTGCATTTTGCCTTGATGTTCCCAGCACCCTGCAGGCTCCGTAGAGCTGCTGGGGACCTCCCAGCCGGTGGGTTACTTCTTCAGCAGTGCCCTGCAGTCAGGGGCTCTTACCCAGCATCGCCAAGGTGCTTCTCAGGTACTGCATGAGTGGCTAAAGACGTTTGTCTTGGGTGGGAGCTTTCCTGGCATTAAACTGGGGTTGGAAGATTTCAGGAGCAAGGTGGAAGCTGCCTTTCCAGGAGGAGTGGCAACCTCCATCTGAC
>JAVJGJ010000037.1:118523577-118557622 GCA_035590215.1 Microhierax caerulescens | reverse complement strand
TCTTACCCACGGCACCCAGTGCAGGCAGTTCTGTTCCTCTGCAGTCTCCCTGTGCCAGGGACTGAAGCTGTAAGTGAGCAGAGCATACAGAAATAACACTCCATCATGGGGCTGAAACTGTGGTAACTTGGAGCCATCACGAGAAGCATTTACTTCCCCACATGGCAGGCAGCAGTGACAGGCTCTCCCTCTCACATCGGCTCCATCGGCAGTGACTCTGCAGTTCCTGCTCATGTACAAAAACAGTGAACCCCAAAAGCCACATCTCCCCACTCCCCGGCAGGGTCAGCCCTTGCTTTCACGCAGATTTCTGCTCTCTTTGCTGTGTTTTTCAAGTACTGGGGCAAGAGCAGGGATTGCATGAGCCATGCAAAAATGCCGTGGAGTCGGCATCAGCCTTGTCTTTGTGGTATTTTACTTTCCTCTCTGTGGCTACCCCCTCCCTTTTCCTGCCCCAGACTTTCCGAATTCCATTTTGTGGGATTAAACCAAAAGAAGGGAGCACTGGGAACTCTCCTCTTCTGTAATTAAATTCCTCCCTTCTTTCTTTACTCCTCAGCCCTGCTTTGGAGGAGGGTTGATCTCAATCCTCCCAGGACCTGAGAATGCTGCTCTTGGCAGGGTTGGAGGATGCTTCACCGCAGAGGGATGCCCCTTTCCTTCAGCTCCCATAAAGCTTCCCTGTGTGCTAGCCTGGAGCCTGCAAAACCATGCAGTGTTGTTGGGCAGGTTCCCTCTCCTGGTGGGAATTCCCCTTAAATCAGGGAGACCCGGGGAGAGAGACTGGAGGTCGATGCTAACTGGTTATACCTGGCTCTGCTCACACACTGGACTGACCATCTTGCCCTGAGCTGATGGGTACCAGGAGGGTGAGGAGCTCGAGGGAGCGGAGAAGTCCTGTGAAGAGTTAATTCCATCGAAACTGATGAAAAGAGGCCTCATGAAATGAGCTCATGTTCAAGGGAAGCAGAACTTCAAAGAGGCTAGGCATGTTTATTTAATGCTGGTAACTTAATTCAGCTTTAATCTGTCCCTTCTGCTGGTTGCCAGCAGAGGTGGAGGAGTGCAGGGCTTCTCCCGGGCACATCCCCCCCCTGGCTCCGGGGCCTCCCACTCCCACCAGTGTTTGCTTAGCTGGGGTGACTGGGCAGGGTGCTTGCTGGTGGAGCTGGGGCCCAGCCAGCCACACTGAGGGGAGCTTTCATGAGGGCACGTGTGTGTGCGAAGGGAGGAAAGGGAGGTCAAATGGTGAGGAGGAACAGCTCTCTGCGCGCCAGGTTGATAATTACATCGCTGTCAGGACAGCTGTCTGTGCGGTGGCGTGCTGGGAGAGCTCTGCCACGGCCGGCAGCCAGATGGCTGTGGGCTCCCAGGCATCTCCTGGAGCTCCTCTCTTGATGCAGCATACCTTGGAGCTGGGAGGTTCAAATAAACACGTGCCACAGGGAAAAACTTAGCTCCAGGGGTACCTACACGTGTGGCCGGTCCTCATCCTTTCTGCTCTGTGTCTGCCTGTGGGCTGGAGTTGGAGAGTGACTCTGCTGGGCTTACAAAGCAACAAAACGTGGCAGAGCTCGTCCTGTGCATCCTCAGCTCCTCCACACCAGTGTGGCAGCAGTCAGGGAGGGCAGGTCCCTGTGACCATCCCAGAAGCGAGGGTGGTTTCTGTGGGTGTGCAGCAAGGTTCCTCTGGCTTCCCACCCGTGCCAGTGGGATGCTCCTGGAGTTGTCTCTTGCCCAGGAACCCCACTCCACTCCTCACGTGTAGTGTACAGCATCTTGTATGTCTTGTCATGCCTCTTACATACGTGGTCTTTTACCCTGAAACACATCTCCTGGGCTTTTAGGATATAAGGTGAGGTGGGCTTTCTGTTAAACTAAGCGCTGGATGGCAGCTTTGGGCTCTGCTGGAAGGGCAGGCTGTGTTAGTAGTAGTTTCTGCAGTTATTTTGTTCAGAGGAGCTCATGATTGTGGGCTCACTTCAGAGTTTTAGAAATTAGCTTTTTTTTTTTATTATTATTTCCAGAAGAGCTGTTTGCACATCCGTTTTTACCAAGTCAAGCAGTCATCCTAGAGAAAAATTGTTTGAAAAATACCTATCTGTCACAGCACATATGCATAAAACAGCTGAGTTAAGGTTGCACGGGGCATCAAACCCAAACTTACTGCAAAGTTTTGGACTTTCCTGTTGCATGGTGGAGTCAGAATTAGGGCAAAACAGAGGAGAATGATGTTTCCCCGTCTTTAGATATTGCAGCAGACAAATGTGAGACCAAAATATCCTGCATGCGCATCACTAACAACGTGGGTTGTTCTCAGCAGTAGACCCTGAAGGTGTGTTGGGTAGGGAAGGAGTTAGCCTCATCTGCCAAGCCTCTGTGCTTTTCCATTTGAGTTATGTAGTGAGTGAGCTGATGTTGTAGTAGATCAGTGAGGAGGTAGCTGATATTTCTCAAGCAGAAAGCTTCAAGGTTTGTTCAAGATTAAGTTGTGATGCACATAAGGAGTGTACGAAGCTGTGCACTGTAGCAATGTTAGGTAGAAACGTAAACTGGGAGGAAAGAGGAGATTGAAGGAGTAAAATATGTAGGTTAGCTGTTGTAGGCTAAACTTCTGTAGGCAGCTGAACTGCCCACAGCTGCCCACTCACCGCAGCAGGGCTCCATCACGTGTAACGGTGACTTGGGAAAACAAACACCATCACTGCGCTCGTTACCCCTTCCTCCTCCTTCCCCCAGCTTTTCTTGCTGAGCACGGCGTCGTATGGTCTGGCATATCCCTTGGGGCAGCCTGCGCCAGCTGTCCCAGCTGTGCCCCCTCCCAGCATCTTGTGTCCCCCAGCCTACTTGCTGGCAAGGTGGCGTGAGAAACAGAGACGACCTTGACACTGTGCAAGGCTGGCTCAGCAGTAGCTAAAACATGGGTGTGTTACCAGTGCTGTTTTGGTCACACATCCAAAACACAGCACCATGCAAGCTGTTATTAAAGAAAGTGAACTCTAGCCCAGCCAAAACCCAGTACAGTACTTTTGAAAAACTTTTTGCATGCATTTTACTCCTTGGGGAGTGTGTAAGCAACTCAAGTTTTCATGGATCTTAAGCAGGGTAGTAACAATCCTGCTCTCAGGTTGCTGACTTAAGTGGAGCGTGGATTTGGAAAGCTGCTTTGGAGAGTCTCTCTCCATTATAAGTGTACAGAAAATCAATATTTAGGATCGACCTAAAGAATGAGGATTGTTGCTTAGTTACTTTGAATCATGTCTGGGGAGAGAGAGAGATACACACACAAATGGAGGTGCTGCTGCTAAGGTTCAGGGCAAAACAGATTGAAGAGGGAAATAAGAGACTGTGATAAAAATCACTGAGAAGAAAGAAAGAAGAGATAAGAGGCTGGTTAATGATTGTAGTTTCCGGGGCCACCTGCCCTCAGCAGGGAGGTGGGATGAGGGAAGTCTCCCATCAGCCAAGGCATGGTCTTACAGAGACGAGATGTGTCTGCTTCTGTTCTCCATGGGAAATTTGGGTTTTTGCAACCAAGCAAAGACAAGAGGAAAGTTCAGTTTATTGTAGTTAAGGGAACACACATTGGAAGAGGATCCATGAGAAGAGTGGTTTGTGTGATGGAGAGCTGTGAGCCCCCAGAGGAAGAGAAACCAAACTGAGGTCTTCTCAGGTACCTCTGCGAGGTGGCTTCCAGATCTGAGCTCTTCATCTGAGGAGGTGAGGCAATGAAGAGTTCTCCCTACACCAGGTAAAGGGACACAGGCTGGGACAAAGGGACTGAGCAGATGGAATCAGGGCCTTCTGCCTATGCATGCTGATTGTGGGTGCAGGAATCTGAGATTTTCTGCAAGATCTGGGTCTTTGCACAAGAAAGCTTGCAGAACTCTTTGATTTAAACGTGAACTTTAAATTTCAGAGAAATGCATGCATTTTTCTGGGGTTTATGCTACAGTGTCAGGAACTTTAGCTGTGATTTGCCTCAGGAAGTGTATGACATTTACAGGACTTCCCAGGAGCCCTTAGAGCTGAGTGCTGGTGGCTGCATGCATGGTCCCAACTGTACTGCTGCTGGAAGGTGCTGTGGCAGGGACAGTCTTCCCTGGCCTCTTGAAAAGCAGCTCATGCTCCAGGTCCTGAGAAATCCACTTTAAATCCGTACCTGCACAAGGACCTTCCCCACACGTGCGTGCATAAACACACCTCTTCCACTGTAACAGCGTCCCCGAAGTGTGCTCCACCATGTTTCATACATCACTGCTGGAGGGCAGGGAAATACTGTAACCTTAAAAACAAGGGTGCAGGAATGCATGCAGCCTGCAGCAGCCTGCCCGCAGCCGCAAGTATAGCTGCCAGAGTCTGTGACTTGGAAGGTCCTTGCACCATGCCTCCATTTGGGCTATGCCTCCCGCTGATGCCAAGTTCCTCTGGAGTTCCCTGCTGGGTTCGTTACACCCTTTTCCACCTTTCTGGATGCTCTGTAACAGCGAGAGGGGTGATGCCATGCTGGGTATGGGAGAGGGGCAGCAGTGAAAGCGTTAAGGCTGGGTGGGCAGAGCTGGAAGCAGCTCCAGCGCTGGAATTTGGAGGAGTGGAGTTGCTGCCTTGGCACCAGCCCAGCTGGCGGGGAGGCTTGGCCTTGGCCGGGCAGGGAGAGCTAACAGTGAGCACACACGTCCTCCCGGCCGCTGTGGCAATGCTGCTGGCAGCTGCAGTGAGGGCACTGGAGACCCTGGTGCTCGGCGTGCTTTAACAGCAGGCGCTTGCCTTGACTGCCTTCGCTGGGGTCTGCTGGGAGCTGTCAGCACGCTGCTCCCTCTCCCTGGGCTTGGCTGCCTTGAGAGCATTCCCCTCTGCTTGCAGAGCAGGCACAAGTTAATGGTTTTAGATAGTTACCATGGGGATGTGTTGAAGCGGAGCTCACCGCCACTGCTGGACTCGCCATCTGTTGCATGTGTTACACAGCCCACCCGTGTTGCCGAAGGGACCGAGTGCGCCGGCGGGGCCTGGCCCACCTGCGTGGGTGCTGAGCCGGGAGGGGTAACGCCAGGAGGTGACACAGAGGCACAAAATGCTGACCCCGGATAGAAAGTTTGTGAAGTTCTTCATTCCTCGCCACCATTGCTGCCGTGTGGTTTATTGGTTAACAGCTTGGTGTCTTCAGATTAAGATGGTGATCGGATGCTAGATTTTCTGCCCATGGGCAAAGGTAACGTGTATTTTATGACTTTATTTTTGATGTTGCTTGGTTTCTCTTCCTCCTTTGGGGTAAGGGCACAGCAGTGGGTGGAGGAGCCCCATCAGGAGTAGTTGGCAGGGTGCTGCTCAGGTGAGCTCCTCTGCTTTACTGCTTGGGGGAGATGGAAAAGTGCTAATTACTGTCAGTTGAGGACTGAGCTGGTATTTGAAGCTCATACATCAAACTGGGTGACGATGGATTGTGTGTGGTGGCTGCATTTGGGACCACACAGGTAGAGCTGATGTACTGACAGCGGGAGAAGGTTATCCAAAGAAGTTCCACATCTTTTTTATGCACGAGTCTAAGGCACGTGCAGCCGTGGTGCCTGGGTGCCACTGCCTTTGAGACCACTGTCAGAAGATACGTAAAAAATGTCTTGAGCCATTGGAGCACAGCACCAAGGCACTTAGCAGTAATTCTGGCTCAGCTTGGATGTGTGTCCTGAATATGCATTGGCTTTGGAGGTCTGGAGGCTGGGAGAAGCACAGCCCGGCACTGCAGGAGGGTGGGCTGTTCCCTGCCTACCCCCCGTACCCCCCCAGCTCTGGGTGCTGGCGGTGCCTGCAGCTCAGCAAATGGCAAATCTGTGGCTCAGCGGGAACGGTGAATCTGGCACGCCAGAGACCCGATGTTACTGGTGATGTCTTGGGGCTGGCAAGAGCCTCTGAGAAGAGGAGTCGTCCTGCTAAAGGCAGAGTTTCCACCGTCCCCTAGCCTGTCCTTAGTATCAGTGTCTAGGCCTTCCTCCCAGTTTGACTCTTCCTCACGTGTTTTATTCTGAAATATTTCATAACTCAGAGAGGTTGGGTTGTATTCAGGATGTTTCCTTCCCTTTTCCATGCTACTCCCTGGCCCAAAACAGGGGTTCAGAATCTGAGGATGTTACTGAGCCTTGGCAGGACGTCCCTACAGGAGCCTCACTGTTGAAACCTTCCTCTCTTTGGGTCAGTAGCACTGGGGTTGCTGGGCCGTTTCTGCAAGATCTCTGATCAGTAACAACACTTACAGGTTGATGGGATGTGGAGCAGGGCTCTGCTTGCGTAGGCTGAAGGTCCGAGTGCTTTTTTTGGAGAGGGGAGGTGAGTGCTCTTGAGCCCAACTCTCACACTGGCTTTGGCGAACAGGTATAGGTTGCCATGATGTTCATTTTTATCGAATCTAGGAACTTTGTACTGAACATACAGCCCTACTTGTTATAAAGATCAGACCTTTTGCGGCTTGTCACAATTCTCCTCTTCATCTTCAGTATTTTTATAAATTCTGAACAGCTTTAAAAAAGAACAAAAGGTGGAATAAACCGCGCCCACCTAGAAGTCTCCTTGTTCTTTGTGCACTGATATGTTGAAGGTGTTCTGCTGATATTTAACCAGGAAGCCAAAGCTAAAAAAAGAGCTTCAGAGAAGATCAGAACAAGCAGAAACCCCAGGAACAGTCCCAAATAGCCTGAATACAGCAGGAGTACAGAACCATTCTCGACATGGGGTTTTGGAAACCCACTGGTAATTAACTCCCAGGGGCGGTAGACATGATCAGTCAGTAGATGGACTGTGGTGGTCTCCCATGCCACACATGCCACACGCTGAGTGTGTGTCCCTTGAGCTCACTGGGTATAAATAGCAGTACGGCCATGCCATTGCAAGCTTCCCACGGGCTGTAAATCTTTGAAGAAATTAGTGACCTCTGTCGTGCTGCACGTGTGGTTCAGGTTGGCTTGGGCGTGCTTGCACGAGGTGAAGTCTTACCCCAGCTGCACGTTGATTGCTTCCTGAGCCCTGGCTCTGGGATTTTCCTGAGGGCTGCTATGAGGACCAGACGTGCTGGTCATCCCTGGTGCTTTTGGTAGCCCCCTGTGGGTACGTGCTCTGCTGGTGGCCTCTCTTGAAGCAGTAAGCCTGGAAGAGCTGCAATACAATGGTTTTCCTGAGGTGTGGAAATGAGTTTATTTTCTATTATGTTATTGTAAGTTGTCTAAACACTGGAGAAATAAAAAATGATGCTGGTGCAAAGCGTGCAGCCAAGGCTGCCAGCTTTGTAAAAATGGCTACAAAGATTGCTGGACACTGGCTGATACAAGTGAGAATTTCGTTAAGGGTGATGAGGATACTCTGCATAGAATGAGTGGCAGCGCCGTGGCAGTATGGGCTGTAGTTCCGTTGAGGGCTTCCTGTGCGATCCAGATCTGCACGCTAAACCCTTCAACCAGCCCCACTGTCCAAAGCTGCTGTTTTTCTCTATGGTGTAAATGCCTATGCCAGGTCCATTCCCTGGTCTTTCTGCTCCCTTGTTTTGCCTTCTGGGAGCTGGAGTAAGGGGTGGCAGGGGAAAGAGGGGCTGAAGAAGCAGGAATGTGCTGCTCCTCCAAGCTCCAGACATAAAGTTGGCAGTGTGAGACATTTATGGCTAGTTGTGCAGATGTTCCACAGCAAATGTACTGAGAGATGAGGGGCTTATGAGCTGTTATTTGGGGAGAAGCTTGCTTGGCTGCTCCAGTGGTGGCAGGCATGATGGCATTTTCCCTTATCCAAACACTAGCCTTTGTAGTATTTTATAAAAAAGATGCAAAACTCCGTTTACACATTAATTTTATAATGATACCCAGTGGCTACAAAGCAGTTAATTTCTTTCCTGTATGGGGGAGAAATTAAGACCAGGGTTTGGGGACTAAGTAAATCTGTGTGCTCAGCATTAATCTGAAAATGACTTTTGCTGAGGACAACAATTTGGGCATCTTTGCTCTTCACAGTGCTGTTGCTGTCTTTGTCTCTGATCATGAGCCAGTCACTTATCTCTTGTTTATTTTGCCATCAGCAAAATGGGGACTGTGCTGACCCCCAGGGCACTTTGATGAATAAGTCTATTGTGTTATACATCCTTAACACTTGTTGTGCTGGGTCTCAAAGCACCTTCCTCCTGCATTGAGGAATGTCTGTGCAAGTGTGTTTACACTCTAAAAGGCGTCAATAACTGCGACTAATAAGAGGTACTGTCTCTGAAACGATGCTGCAAACCGGTTAAAAACATTGAAGGATATTTTACATTGTATGCTAAGCAGCAGAGCCAAAGCAGTGGGAAGGAACTCTTAAAAATGCTCTATCTGGTCAAAGACTTTCCTTAATAGGATCAGTGAAGGGCAGACTTGGGGTGGCTCTCAGCATGCAGGAGGCTGGCTGAAGATCCCCCTGGAAAAGCTGGAACTCTGTAGAAATGACAATCCATGGATCGGCTGCAAATTTTGGGGCTCTGTGCTTGATTTTTAACCAGTGTAATGAGGATTTCTCTTAAGCTGGTTTCTGCCGCGATGTCCAGTGTCGTGATCTCTCAGTTTTCCAAAGTGGAATCTTTTTCCCTGGCTTTTCTGCACTTTGAGCTGTTGTTCTTGTGCAGTGAATGTTACAGCTCCAGTTCTCCCTCCTGGAGGAGCACCTGGCAGCTCAGAGCCCATCATTTTGCATCTGAAGGTAGGACTGGTTTTCTCCACACTCATTGCTTTGTATTGATCGACATGGTGGTCACCTGCTGTTTTCTGGTCCAGAAACTGAGTCTCCTAGCTTCTCTCTGGAGTTGCTCACAGGCTGCCACTGTCCTGTCTGCTCTGGGAAGTGTGAATGAATCATTAGGAATTTTTTTTACCACGCTTACCCCCTCACCAGGTAACTCATGAGTATGTTGAGCAGTGCAGATGCCTGTGCAGATCCCTGTGTCCTCCACATAGGTGTCTCTCTTTTGTGAGAATGACTGTTTGCCCCTACCTCTTCTAACCCTTGATTTATCCGTATAAAAAACTTTCCTCTTATCCGGTGGCCCTTTAGTTTTTATAAAAGCCTTTGGTGAGGATCTCAGAAACTCTGTGGAAAGGCAGGTAGGCTGTGTTGCATCTCTCCACGTGCTTGCTGACCAGTGCAGACCCTTCCATGTTCACAAGGCCACATTTCTCTTACAGAAGCTGTATTGACACTGCCCAAGTAGGAAAGATTCCTCTTGGGAGCCGTGCTTTGTTTCAGAAAATATCTCAGCCAGATGCAGTTTGAGCTTGGATAAAATTAACTGCTTGTGTTTAGCAAATGACTGGGTGAATGGGATGGATGGTGATGCACAGAAGGGCAGCCTTGGTCTCTTCAGGTTGTGAGTTCTGTTGTTTGATTCATGTAAGCAGACCCTGCATGACCAGAATAGGGTTTTTCTGGTCTTCAGCTCCAGCAGCACCAACTGCAGACTTCACTTGTTCTTTTCCAGGTATCTCTATGTGGCTATAATTAGAGGCAGGACACTTGGGATGTTTTGCGATACTGTTACTGGTCTGACGCTTCAGGCAAGTTACTAAACCGTGACACAAGGTGCAGTGAACGCCTGGGGAGGTTTTTAAGATCCCTGGCTGCACTGTCTTTGGAAAGTGCTGAGTGCAATTACCAGTGTGGTTTAGGGCACACAGGAATGCTGCCTTGAGAGCTGTAAATGTAAGACTTGTGCATAAAGCAAATATCAGTTGCTGCTATCGCTGTGACTCCTGAGACTTTTTTTTTCAGTTGTTTTATTTACAAAAAAACAAAACAACCATAAAAATGCCACAGCTTATGCCAGTGGGATGTACAGTGGCATCTGCAGCGCACAGAGCTCATCCAAGCGCATGCAAACAATTAAAATAAGAAAATTGCTGCTCCAGACTGTGCAGATTTCGAAGCATTTAAGAAATGGAACACTCATGATGAATGTTCACAGCCTTTCTCAGGTTCAACAAACGTTTAAGGCATTGCTTCAGTTTTAAGTAACCACTTTTCTTCATGTGCTTATGGATGTCCTGCTCAAAAACGGATATTAAAATGCAACCCAATCATCAGGATAAGCAGGATGGAGATAGTTTTAGGGACCATGGTTTTGCATTTTTGTGCATGTTGCCATGTAACTGCTGGCCAGTGAGGTCTGGGAGGGGGTCAGTGAATAAAGCACCTCATGGCTTCCAGCAAAGGCAACAGTGAGTTTGAGTAGTCGAAAGCTGAAACTAGACAAATCTTGTGTAAAAAGAAACTGCATCTTTGGGAGTTAACGTAACTAATCATGAAGACATCTAGAACATGCCGAATCATGCAGTGTTTGGATCCTCTTGCTGTGTTACTGCATTAGATATATCCCCTGATCTCTCAGCCTTAGCTCAAGCAGACATTTTAGGCTGGAGAGCAAGAATTCCTGCAGGAAAAAATTATCAGAATAATTACGTTCTGACTTTTTAAGTTCCAGGATTTGGAGGGTTGTTCTTAATTCCTGCCCTTGCAAGGAGCTCGTGTCTCCCACCCATGCTCTGAATTTTTCTCCTGTGTTACGATTGTATAGCCTGCTGGGAGCTCAGCACATACGAAGTCTTGAGCCTTCCCAGTGCCTGTATTTATGTCCCAGTTGTGCTTGTGGTGGCCAGTGGTGTCTGTTTTGGGAAGAAGCACAGAGGTTTGAAGCTTTCACATCTTACTCTTGGCCAGGCACTGAGCTCTGGCTCCTGTCCAGCTCCAGCCTTCAGGATGTCCAGGTTTGAACTGCTGCATCCAGGGAAGGATGCAGCCAGATTCTAACAAGATTTCTGTTCTCTGGTAAATTTGCTTATCTTAAATGTGTCTCTCTAACTCCTTTGAGTCCTGCTTCTGATTTTGCAGTGCTGAAGGTGGGACAGGGGACAGCTAGAGCACCAAAGAACTGCTGGACGGGTGGCCTGCAGGGCATTCTTCATAGGTGCTCTAAAATGGATGTGAATGGCATGTTCAGTCTTGTCAGAAACCACCTCCTGTGTTTTGGGACACTGTAGTGGTCATTACTTATACCTCTAGTGAAAATGGTTGTGGCTACATCTGAGAGTACAGTAGCCCTTAGCACATAAAATGGAGATTTCAGGTTTTGTGATCCAGCAGCTGTTGGTAAATGCAGAGTGTTAAATAGCTGATGTATCGGAGAGAAAGGTAGGAAACTGTTCTCCATCTTCAACTCTTCTGCTCCATGTTTTCATACATGTTTTGGCTTTGTTATTCTTATCCCAAGGCCATAATTTTGTCTTCTTCAAGCTGTGACATGTCCTGAGGTAAGCTGATGAGTGACAAATGCTGCGTTCTAGCGTTGGCTAACACTCAAAAGTGCGGACAGCAACTTTGCAGAGTCTTCTGTAAATAATAGTTCGAGTCACTGTGCGGTGGGCAGCTGCAGGTGCTGCTCGTGCTGTGTGTCAATTGGCAAGGGATATTTCGGCATTAGGACATAGGGCCTGAAGTCTTCAATTCTTTGTCAAGTCTCTTTGTTTCTGCAGGAAGCTCAGAACTCTTGTTTGAACTAATCCTTCAGTGATTAACAGCCCAGTCAGTGGTGCCTGGCTTTTCTTTGGCTCTAGGTTCAGCAGTGTTTGATTCTTCATCTTTAGGGTGATGTTTCTCATTGCAGCCAAACTGACCTGGTGCCAGCCAGCCCAACGAGGAGCCACCCCATTCCTCCGTGTCCACCCTTGTGCCCGATGCCTGTATGAGCCAAAACAAGACAGTTCAGCCAGCAGAAAACTTGTTGATTAGTTTCCTGTTACATTAATGAGCTGAAATGATTAACCATGAGTTCAGATCACAGAATAATTCAGGTCAGATAGCATCTCTGGAGGCTGCATGGCCCAGCTCCTTGCTTAAAGCAAGGCCAGCTTTGGGGTTGTGTTAGATCGCTCAGAGCTCATGTGTGCACCAAAGCTGTGGGGCAGAGGGATGCTCCTTTTCTCAGCAACAGCAAACTGTTGATTTTTTAAGAGAGCACTGCTCGATTTTCTGAAAATTTGACTCCTCTCAGTGGCTCACCATGAGGTGAGGACAGCAGTACAAGGAAGAAGGTAGGGATGTCTCTGGCAGATGCTCACTGTTGGGCTGGCACCACCATCAGCTGAATGAAGTGCCGTTAATTGTAACTTTTGGGGGTTAAAGGGTATGTGGGCGATGGTTTGCAGCTGTGAGGTGAGCCTGCTTGCTGGGCACAGCTGTTACCACTGCTGGGGCTCATTGGATGTCAGGCTGGGCACGAGCAGGGCTGAGCAGTCTGCACGGCTCCTTGCTGCAGCAATCCTGTGCATCTTGGCCACGTCCTTGTAATGTCAGGGGCTGAAATCCTGAAGGAAAATTAACAGGCACCTGGCAAAAACTTTAGGCTCCTGTAGCCTAAAGCATCAAGTCACTGGAAGTGGTTGTAAATGCCTCAGTGATGAGACAGCAGTGTGGCCAACGGTAACTGTGTTTTTGGGGCTGTGCCGTTGCTGCATGGATGCAGCTGGTGGGACAACTCTGCTCTGAAGTGGCTGTTGTCTCCTCGTCACGCTGATTGTGTGTGGTTCAGTACGTCTGGTAGGGGCAAGAGACAGGAATTAGCACAGGCTGGTGTTTTCTCAGCTTCTGGTTAAAATCAAACAACAAGCCAGACAAGCCTGTGGGATGGTGTTGGATCATGGGATTTTAAGACCTTGTTTCATTAAATTGCTCCAGGTCAGAAAAATATCTGTGCATTGTATTAGTCTCATTGAAGCAGCCACAGGAAAAAATATTAGTGCGTATTCAGCAACGTATTCAGCAATACTGTTAGGCACAAAGCAACAATCTAGGTAATTTTCTGTGTATTTATGCCCTGAGCTGGCTGCACTTTTAGATGTAACTTACCCTGTTCTGTTGAGCAGTCTTCTGAGCTGTAGTGGCTCCTCCATCCCTGCAGGAGCCACAGCTGTGGCAGGGACATGCTGCCAGGGGCGGCAGGCACCGTGGAAACTCCTCTGGCTGCATGAGTGAAGTGAGGTTTCCTATCGTGTGGTCTGCTCACGCCGAGTTTTGGGCTTTATTGCCTTAAAACCAAAACTGATTCTTTAAGCCTAGCAAGCTAACATTACCCATAATATCTTCAGGGCTGAAATGGACAACAGATCTTTCTAGCATTTATTGCACCAAAAGATGAAATAATTTGTTACTATAAAATTATACAGTGAAGGCTTGCACACCAGGAGTTCACCTGACATCAGTCTCCTTTTCCCTGCCACTGGATTTTCTCTGAGGCTGGGAGCCAAGGGTGCAGTTCAGCTGCCCACT
Source organism: Microhierax caerulescens (assembly GCA_035590215.1). Taxonomy (NCBI): domain Eukaryota; kingdom Metazoa; phylum Chordata; class Aves; order Falconiformes; family Falconidae; genus Microhierax; species Microhierax caerulescens. Next base: position 118,544,311 of record JAVJGJ010000037.1, on the reverse strand, counting down.
GCATCCCAGCTTCCCAAATGCACCATTTCTGCGGGTTTTCAACTGGTAAAACTGAGATCTCATGTTTGCTTCACAGCTTGTCTGCAGAACCCTCGGTTTCTCTTCCAGGTTCGAGAAGCCTCGTTGCGGCACAGCTTTGTTTAGGCACTCAGCGTTGGTGCAGATTGCAATTGCAAACGAAATGCCCCCTCCACTGGTTTACACATCTTTCTGATGTTTAAGAGTTTCTTTGAAGTACAGAGCGTTTTACCTCTGTTTATCCTTGTTCTATCAACTTGCGGGATTCTAGGAAATCCTTTAATCCAAATATTTCTCCACTGAGATCAGCCATGCGCACGAAAGGCTGGAGGCACAGTGATTCAGTGATCAGTGCCTGTCCTGTCTGTGCCATTCCTCTCGGCTAGTGCAGCTTGGTGCCAGATGTCACCTGCAGCAGGTGATACTCACTGTCCTGGAAAACCATCAGCTGTAAGAAGCGCATGCGCTACTGTGTTCCTGTTCTTGCCAGCAAAGTAGTCTTGCTGTTAATATATTAATATCTGAAGGAGTAGTAAAAACATTGTTTCTACCACAATTCTCTGTATCTGCTTGACCCAAAAAAAGACAGAACTTGGGAAGTTAGGTGAATGACTGTGTACTTTTCCCCAGTATCCAATAGAGAACGCTAATGCACAAAAGCAAGGAAATAATGTTAAAACTAAACAAAAAAAATTGAGGGCACCAGAAATCTTACCCTGCCCACGTGACAAGCAGAATGGGGCCGGTTCCTTGATGCACCATGCACCATTATTTGCATCTGTGCAAAATGAGGTTAGGGTAGGTGTAAACTGCTCGAAGACGACTGCAGGACATTCCGCACCTCACTTTTTGTGCAGGCTGCTCGTAGCAACAGCCAGGAGCTCAGTGCAATAGGGCAGGGACAGCAGAGTTCATCATCTCACAGCAGCCAGGGGAAGCAAAGTGTACACAGGGTTTACTTTGCCTGTGGCAGCAGTCATCGCTGGCAGCAGGAGGAGTGCTGCCTGGCGTTCCTGGCCGTTCTCTGCAGTTCCTGCTGACCTCTGTGTCCTAAAGGAGCCCCAGGCAAGTGGCCTCGCTGCAACACTGAGCTGGCAGCTGGGGGTCAGCTCTGTCTGCCCCCCTGCCCCTGCATGGCTGTCTTTGGTGTGCCAACGAGACAGAAATACCTGCGTGGCCGGAGGCTGGGCATCCCAACAGCTGCTTGGACCTGGAGGAGTGCCTGGCTGCTGTGTCCGCCTGTGTGAAGCCATCTAGTCCTGCTGTGAGATAACACCAGCCCTGGTTCTGAACTGCCTGAGTGAACCATTTGCTCAGGTTTTCTGGGACCTGGCAGCCAGGTTCATGCCCAGTCTCCCCATGAAGAGCACAGGGTATCCCAGAGTCAAAGCTGGTGAGTGGAGTCAGACCAGCAGAGCAGAGCAGGGTCCTCCACCTTCAGTGGCTCAGTCACGTAAGACCAAAATAAGCTGCCACTGATCCCCGTACCAGCCTGTATGCAGTAGCAGTGAAGAAGTGAGCAGAGCTGTCAGCTTGCAGCCTCATCCCTGGAGTATCTCCTGTCTCAGGGTTTGCTGCTGTCACCTTGCAGTCCACTGAACTTGTCCACACTGCTGGGAAGTTGGACCCGGCTCAGCTGCTGTTTCTGAGCTGTTGGTAGGAAACCGTGTCTTTGTGCCAAGGGAATGAGTCCTTCCTCACAGCAACTGCTCATAAAACCCTCGTTAGAAAAAACTTAAGAATCTCTTCATATACCCGCAGTTGTGCCACTGTTAGGGCTGCATGCCATCCTGGTATCAATATTTTATTGCACTCTCTATCCTTGGCCAGGATTCTCTCTGTAACTGTAAAGCCCCTCACTTTAAAAGTGAGGGGGTTTTCAAATTCAGAGTCCCAGTGTTGAATACACTGTGAGGTTTCCAGGTCTGAGAAGCAAGACATCCTGAAGGTCACTGTGCGTTTTTCAAAATCTGGGAGGGTTTTATTTCTTTTTAGCAGAAGTTAAATCTAAAGGGAAGATTGGTCTGCTGAGCTGGGCCAGCTTATCTCTAGCCTTTAGCAGGACTTAGGAATGATCAATGACCAAATTCAGGGTATTTGTGGGCAAATACACCAGAAACCTGGTTTTGTCATAGGAAGTGTGAGAAGATAAGAAGGAACAGACTATGTGCTGGCATTTCGTGTACATCTGGCATTATGTGCGAGGAGCAGGTCAGCTGATCCAACTCAGATGAGCCAGGGCCAGGAGCAACAGTCCTTGCAGGCGTCAAGGATGGAGCTGGTACCTTCCCCAGCAGTTCAGTGGTAATTCAGGGACAGGGCAAATCTGACTTCTGCCTTGAGAGAGGGGATTTCCAGCACAGCACTGGCTCTGTGACTGTCGGGCAGGTCTTGACTGATCCTTCTGTAGGAATGCTTTCAGTGAATTTTACGCGATCACTGGCAGGTCACCACTCGCAGAAAAAAGAAGTGTAGGTGCCAGTTATTTTCAGGAAGGAAGGTATGGCCGAAAGCGTGATCCTTCTGGAGTTCAGCCCATCCAGGCTAAGCCACAGTGTCCCACAGCTCGAGTGCTGAACCAGGGATCAGTGCATTTGGTTTTTATTCTGGCCTGGAGAGCAGTAGCCTCCATTCAGGGGGCTGTGAATACTCCAGGTTTTTCCATGTGACACTGTATAAAGATGGAGGCTGCTCTTGTTTTGATTCTCGCCTGATTTAATTATATTTGCTTTTTCTCTTTTTATTTCAGTTGTGATTCCAAAGAGCCCTTTACCTGCCTCCGAAGTAAACTCGGAGAAACCTAGCATGCACAGTAGCACAAAGACTGTTTTGGGGCATCAACAAGGGCAAAGGCGTCGCAAAACAGGGAAGAAGCGTGGTCGAACGACCAAAGCGCTAATCCATCACCCCATGCCTACACCCTCCAAGTCAGTGGAGCCTTTGAAATTCCCCAGAAAGAGAGGCCCCAAGCCTGGCAGTAAGGTAAAAGCTGATGCTGATGCAGGCGGGTGAAAAGCAGGTGCTGCAAGTTCTGCCATGGGATGGTGCATGCGTGTGTTTGTGCACGTTTGTCTCAGCCTCTGGCTGTATGACTGCAGCAAGTAGGAGACCAAAGGGGTATGTGGGCTGGGAATGTCCCTCAGAGTCCAGCCCCAGAGCTGTAGAGAATGTCTGTGTCCTAAAGATCATTTCCATCAAGAAACTGTGTCTTTGGAGCTGCATTAGCTGTGAAGGAGCATGGCAGATGCTGTGATTATGACAGGATGGCCAAATGGTGGAATAAGCTCTTCCATTCATCGTGTGTAGCTAGTCTAAGTCAAGCAGAGGTGGCAGATCTCAGGCTTGTTATTTTTTCAGGATTGTGGTTTATAAAATACAGACGTATCGATTACTAGGTTCTTGAGACTCCCCGTCATCACCATCAGAAGTGTGTCATGTTCCACAGTGCCTTGTCTGTTGGATGCAGAGGAGAGAGTGTAGTGATCGTGGGTGGTAAAGGAGAGCAGGGGTAAAAGGAGAAATATCTCCTCTTTTTCTGCAGAGGAAACCTAGGACATTGCTGAACCCAGCACCCACCTCTCCAACAACCAGTACCCCAGAACCAGACACAAGCACTGTGCCCCAGGACGCTGCTACAATCCCCAGCTCTGCCATGCAGGCTCCCACAGGTAAGGGTCTCGAACCACATTCTTGACAAGATTGCACAGTTAGGAGCAGCATCAGTCAGAAAGCGGCATGCTGAGATACTTCCATTTCTTCCTAAAATTGTAAACCAGCAAACGTTACAATTCCAGAAAGGCTGGCCTAAGAGAGAGTGTGTCAGGAGGAAGAGAGAGGCACACGAGTTCAGATCAGCTCTTTGTTTATCTCTCTCTGTTTCGGAAATAATGAAGTCATAGGAAGATTGCAAGTCCATCTGTTCAGTGCAAGGGCCCCTTTCCCTGAGTTGCCACATGCATGCTAGTGGCTCCACAGCTCTCCAAAGGCACTTCTTGTGGCCCGTTGTGCCCCGGCAGTACAGCGTGCAGCACCTTTCGTGAGTCCAGAGCGTGAGCTCTCCCAGACCGTGCCCGGCACCGCTGCTGAAGCGACAGCAAGGTGCAGAACAATTGCTGAATGACAGTGGCAGTGATCTGTTCAGCTTCAGCCAGGATATTGAGGCAAACGGGGACAAGAGGGAGCACAGGAGGAGTGGCAGTGCGGAGTGTATGCTCTGTTACAGCTGTAAGATGTAGCTGAAGATGAATCTGGACAGGAAAGTCTAATGTAAAGCTGCTTTTTATATATTCAGTCAAACGCTGCATAAGGGCTGAGCCCTGTTTCCCCAGAACATAACTGGCCAGTTTTCAGAGGAACCTAAAGAACCAAGTTTCCCTAAAAAGTGGGGGCTGCATTCCTTCATCTCCTTTGACCATCGCAGCCACCTTACCTGGCTGGCGTGGGAGCCACTTTGCAGCCTGCCTTTGGGAGCCTGGCTACAGGGGAAAGTGTAGGAGAAACAGCAGCAGCTTGGAAGGTGAGTGTGAGGCAGGAAGATTCAGAGGTGGTTCCCCTTTATAAGCGGCTTTGCTGTTAGGGTACAGGCAGGCAGTTGTGGTGGATTCCCCTTTGTGAGTGATTTGAGAGTCTTAAAATCTCAGCATCTCTCAGATTGGTTTTTAGGCATCTGTTTCTTGCTTTCTTGAGTGGGTTAATGGCAAACACATTTCTCATCTTGGCAGTTTGCATTTACTTGAACAAGAATGGCAGCACTGGGCCCCACCTAGACAAGAAGAAAGTTCAGCAGCTGCCAGACCATTTTGGACCAGCTCGAGCTTCTGTTGTCCTGCAGCAAGCAGTACAGGCCTGCATTGATTGCGCTTATCATCAGAAAACAGTCTTCTCCTTCTTAAAACAAGGCCACGGGGGAGAGGTCATCTCAGGTGAGAACTGGCCCACAGCACTTAGCCTCCAGAGATGTCGTTGCAAGGACTCGCTCGTTGGAAGATGTCTCTCCTGAAGCTTGGTGCAGTCATGGCCAGGGACAGACAGAAGATTTCTGTCTTCTCTTTCTCGCCAGACATCTGTGTCAGCGAAGCAGTAGCTAGCGGCTGTCTGGGAGCAGAGCAGTTAGCGTGGCCGCCAGGCACAGCTGCTGGAGAAGGCAGCCCACAGCCCTGCTGCCGGCCTGGGCAGCGCTGTGCTTCGCCCATCACCCCCCAGCACTGCCCGAGCCCCCAGGAGGAGGCAGAACGGGTGGGATTTTCAGAAGTCCTGATGGAAAGACAAGAAATACCCTGGGCTTTTAATTTTGCTTTTAAGCCCGTGTTTACCTGGCTGCTGGGAGTGCAGGCCCCTCCTCGGCTGCTTTCGCTCCCTCGAGCGCAGCTCCGCGGGCGCTGCAGCCCCGTGCCTGGCGCTGGGTGCAGCAGACTGGTTTTAGCCTGTCCCAGGGAAGCGAGCTCGCCAGCGTGCAGCCAGCGGAAGGCAGTGGCTTTTGTTTGCTCTAGCCTAGACCAGCGATGCTGAGATACAGAAGCTGGCTGTGCAGCCCTGGGCGTAGTCTCCTGCCTTTGCTGGGGGTTTACGTGTTGGGCTCTGTTTGTTTCTGTCTCCAGCTGTGTTTGATCGGGAACAGCACACTCTGAACCTGCCAGCAGTAAACAGTATCACCTACGTCCTCCGCTTCCTGGAGAAGCTCTGCCACAATCTTCGCAGTGACAACCTCTTTGGGAACCAGCCTTTCACTCAGAACAGCCACATGCAGCGGTCACACGAGTACGACCACGACAGGTATCTACCAGGTAGGAGCTGGGGCGGGGGTGGCGTTGTAGGACCCCAGGTGCTCTTAACCCAGATTTTATCTTTATCTCAGGAGGCAGGCGTGTGTTTCGGAGCCCTCTCTGCAGGGTTCATTGCATCACACCTAGTGTCGTGCACATGTCCGCAGGGCTCTTTTTGCACAGGATTCAAGTTGCAGTATTTTCTGCCTGTCAGTCTGATTTCCATCTCTGCCTGTAGGTTTCCACTCATCCGTGCTTGTCTCCTTGTCTTCCCTCCTCTCCTTGTCCCCCCTGGTCCTTCCTGTAATCTGATTATGGTGACTTCATCCAGTTAGGAATTAAGGTGAAAGACTGCATGAGAAATAGAAGAGTGGGAACATGCAGCAAGTAAACTGTAATTAGAAATGGAGTGAAAGGCTAGCAGGGCAGTTTCCACACTGGCCATGGATCTGCTGCCAGCAGACAGCACATCCAGCGCTCAGTGAAAGCGTAGCCTGTTCGGGGGTGATGCACGCTGCAGTGATCTGAGGCATAGGTGGCTTTGTTTTTCTTGGCATGGCTGACGCTCCACTGCATTGAAGCAACACACCCCTGGCAAGATAGTTCATGCCACAATGCAAATCGTCAGGCTGCAAAATTGCTCTTAAGTGAAAGTGGTGGAAATTAAGAAGACCAATAGCTTTCCCTGCAGTGCTGTGTAGTGGTAACAACCCCTGGGGTGATAGCTGCCTGCCCGGGCTGGTTGTGGGGCTCTGGAGGAGCTACTGCCAGTCGTGGAGAGCATAAAACCTACCTGCATCTCTTTAGGTAGCTAACAGGTGTCTTGTGCTGATCTCTCCTGTCTTGCTTCCTCCACCACCTTTCTGCCCTAAGACAGCAGTAAGCTGTCGTGCTGTTTGAGGTCTTTCCAAACTTAGTCCTTTGGATAATTGTGGCTCTGATGAGAAAAGCAAGAGTTTCTGATGTAAAAGGATAAGCACCTAGGAAGCATTGTCTAAGGAATAGGTGCTAAGCGTGAAGCTTAGGGGCAACAGCCTAATGCCACAGTGCTTCATTGCATCTTGAATAGCACTCGCACTCAGGGGAGGGGACTAGCACGAGTCTAAAGCGCATGAGGATCTCGGAGTGACTGTCCTCTGCTTCCTCCCGGCTGCTCAGCTGCCTGCAGGCTGGGGCTGTGCAGAGCCATGCTGGAGCCAGCAATGCCCGGGAGCCGTGCTGTGCTGTAAGAGGAGCTGTAGGAAGTGAGTTGGCTGCTGTGGCAAGTCCAGGAGCAGCGTGTCTAGTTACTGGGACTAGAGGCTACCACTCTAGAGAACCCTCCGTTAGAAGAAATACCTGTTTTTCAGTGTGGAAGTACCCTCTTGTCATGAGAGAGAGCAAAACCAGAATGGGAGAAAGAGGACTCGGGGTCTGGGCATGGCAGCAGGCTTGGATGGAGAGGATCCTGTAGCTCTCACACGTGGTTTCTAACCACCATGAGATGTCAGCAGTGTCTGTCTAGGAGCTGGGCTGTCTGGCAGGGTGGAAAAGTATAAAAACCAAAGTTAGAATTCAGGGAAACTCAAGCAGAGCACTAGATAACGACACAATGCTGAGACCTGCCCATCCTGAACTCTTCTTTTGTTTTTTAGTGTTTGCAGGGATTAAGGAAAGATTCAGCACAATCCAGAGAAGTGGTAACACCTAGTCCTGTAGCTCATAACTGATGTCTCAGGGATTGTTGGGCATCTGGTCATCTAACACCTTTCTCGAGCACCTGAAAGAAGATTGTAAACATTGTTATCTACACATTCCAGTGGCTTCTGGTGAGAGAAAAAAAAAACAAACCAGTACTGGCATTTTGAGAGGTTAGGGCTGGTCATGGAAGAACGAGGATAGAGTTGTACATCAGCTTGAATCACACCAAGTGTCAAGGCTGCCATGGTCTCACCTTCAGCTCTGTGTGTCCTGCCTTGTTTCCTCCGCAGAACAGGGGCTCGTGTGCCTGAATGGGGCTGGTTCTTCCAGAAAACGATCACTGGTTCGAACTGGGAGCTGGTCTCAATTCCAGCTTGTGAGAACAACCTCACTTTACAGGAGGACCACTGTTCTCCGTGGAGAACTCATATGTGTGCTTGGGGCAGGAGAAGGAAGGTCTGCAGCACCCCTAGGTCAGCCGCACCCTGGCATTCTGGCTTGCGAGTTAAGGCATAATCATGGAAACGGGGAAACGGATCAAGTTGTACATCAGGAGACAGCAGTTGTGCAAGAAAACGAGAAGTTGATTGCTGTTAATAGGGACAGGGATGGGCTGTAAGGTGTTGTGAACAGGTAGATCTGGAGCTATCTGAAAACAGGACTGGAGGGACCTTCTAGACCACTGAGCCTTGGGTCCTGTCACTACAGGCACCGCAGCATACGGTGCTGCTTTAATTGACTGTGGAGCTGGGGAGTTTGCTTTTCCGCTGGAGGCTGTTGCAAGGTTTTCTGCTGAATTTTTAGAAACTACGTTGTAGTCTCTAGCCCACATTTATTCTTGGGCAACTTTATATCCATGTCGTCTTGTCTTAACATTGTCTTTTTGCTTAACTTAGTTCTCCTTCTGGAATTAGTTAGAGAGCAGCCGTATCCCTCAGGGGAGCTCGCCTTTTAGCTGCTCTGGTAAGGAAGGCTCTCAGCTCTCCTCATCTAGTGTTGGTTTGAATTAAACTTCGTGAGGTGACGGGAGTGCCACCCAACACTGGGGAAGAGCTCGTGAGGGCCTGGTGCGACAGCACCGGCACAACCATGTTCACAAGAAATGTCTCTGGAAGCCTCTTTTTGTTACTGCATCCTTGTAGCAGGTGATAATCAGCCCGTCCTGGTCACACACCTTGTTCTTCTCATCCATTATTATCAACTGCAGGTTCCCAGCTGATGGGATAACGCTTTAAGTGCATACCTGCGTTTTGCTGCTGGATTTACCTCCTTTCTGGTACTCCATTCTATATATATTTTTTCTGTGTAATTTCAAGTGCTACTTTATCTGGCCTGATGTGGGAAGACCTCAGCAGATTTCATTGGTGAATGTCTAAAATTGGTGCCAAAGTTATTAATAAAAATATTAAATGACACTGGGGTTAAGAATGGTCCTCAAGAAAATTCATTAGCAATTGCTCTCCAACCTCACGCTCCTGCTTAGTGCTCTGCCAGCTGCTTTTCCCCTCAGGTCAGGTGTTGGTGCATATAACGAGGCTTCGGGTAGTCCTCCTGTTCTCTGTCTTAGCTGATGGTTCTCCGTATCCAATGCCTTGCTGAATTCCAGATAAATGAGATTGACCATTCTTCCTTTGTGTGATAGATCAGTTATTTTCCCATGATAAGGAAACTGTTGGGTTAGCCTCCTCTGACGAACGCCTGTCACAGTATGTGCCATGTGTAATTGCAGTATTTTCTCTACCCTTTCTCTCAGAACCTCTTGCATACCTTGTGGTACTGTTGAGGTCAGACATGAGCAATTTGTTGCCAAAATCGTTTTTTCACCTTCTTTTTAAGATGTTAATACAGTGTTTCCAGTCATTCTGAGCGGTGTGTCACTGAACTTTATTAGGACATTTGGTGCAGCAGACCCAGGGTTTAATGTACTTTAATGTACTTTCTTAAGTTATGGTTTGGCTTCCTCCACACCCTCACGTCCTCAGTTTGATACATTCAGTTACTTGACTTCCATTTAGTCAGTGGTGTATATTTTCATTCCTGTCCCATTCCTTTTATCCCTTGAGCCTTGTCCTGGTGTTCAGCGTGGCTGTGGCTGGAAGTGAAGGGTGGGATTTGTTCTGTGGAATACCGCTGGATGTCACAGAGGCATCGACGACGGCTGAGCTGGTTGTGTAGGCGCGCTCTGCAGTCGGGGAGGAGGTGCCAGGGCAGTCAGCACTTCTCCTGGAGCAGGAGCCTTGACTGCCTTTGACTTGATGAGATGAGGTGAGCAGCCTCTCGCTGAGTGACAGGTGTCCGTCCTGACTGCCTCGGGATGGCCAGCAGCACAGACCCAGGCACGAGCAGGTGTTCTTCTCCTCTTCCCCACCAACCAACCTCTCCGGTCAGGTGAGCTGAAATGCCCCTCAAAGCTGTCCCATCATTTGCAGACAAGGACGACCTTTCTTTTTCTTTTTTCTCAGTCTTTACCTTTCTGCACAGTCTCTTCTCGCACTGTTCCCGTGCACTTGTTACTTCTGTAGCAGAAAACACGGTCCTGTCTTTTCCTTTGCACTGCATGAAAAGACAGAATGAGTCAGACAGTTCACTTCATCCCTGGGCTCGCCATCCCCTGAGGTATAGGACTCCATGCTGAGCAGGTCCTTTTCATCTCCAGTAAATTATCTGCCTGTTCTCAGCACCCTTCTCAAAGTGAACATTTATCTACTTAGATTTGGGATCCTTTCCTCCCAGATTATTTCCTCATCGATGATACACATTCGTGCTATTTATGGCATCTTTTGAACTGAAGATATTTTCTTTTTTCCTGATGATCCACATTGTGACTGCTGAGTGCAGCTCTATGTATCACTCCATTTCTTTATTTTCTTAACATTTGTCCTTTAAAATCAGAGACTCTTAACTACAGACCTGCTTTGGGTTTATCCTTCCATTAATTTACACTGACCTCACTTCTGATCCCCTGCATTATCTTCTAGAACCTGACCTTCTGTGTTCGCATTACTTTTAAAATCAAGCAGTTTTAAAATAACCCAAACCAAAACTTGGTAAAACCTTTAAAAAGCATTACCTTTTGTTGCGGTTCCATGACTGTTTGGTGAAGAAGATCGTGCAGTTTTACATTTAGAGATACCCAGAGGCATTACTAAGAGCGTGGTTTTCCCATCTCTCTCTGGGTGGTGAATGTTTCTTACAGGGACTTGTCCTGAGGACGGTGCTTGTCCTTCTAATAACGTTTATGGTGATTTTTGGTCATGCGTGTATGGGAGTCCCAGGGGCTCAGTATAAGCAGCTTACCTCTCGTTTCCCCAAAGGATTTTGATAAACAGATGCTTTACCTTTGTGTTTCTCTGTAGCCAACTAAATTGTGACTGTCTGATGCTTCCCACCCGTCTGTACCTTCGTTTCTTTGTTTGGCGTGATGCATCTCTCCTGGTGTCCTGCCCCAGTCCCTCCCCGCCGTATTTCTGTCACCCCTCTGGCACCCGTTCCTGCCCAGCACCCGCAGCTGGGGCGGCTCCGTGCTGTTGTCCAGCTCCCAGCGTTTGTCTACGAGCATTTCACCGCTCTCTCCCCGCACACCTTGAATGCTGCAGGCTCACACGTGTCACCCGTGCTCAGGGCAGCTGCAGGGACCAGCCCGAGCGCTGGTGGCCCACGTGGGCAGGCGGTGGCTGGCGGGTGACGTCTTCGTTGCTTCTCAGTTGACTGTGCCTTGCCCAGCTGGGGCATGGTCTGCCGCCCCCTGTACCGCTTGCCTGGCTGCTGTTCCCATCAGTGTTGGCGCTTCCATTCTCTGTGTTCATCCACCCACTGACACTTTGTGTGCAGCCTTGAGCCACCTGCAAAGAGGCGTCTCGCAGCCCAGCCTGACGTCTCATCTGCCGCGTACGATACGGAGATCCCCATCGTTGGGAAGCATTTGGAGAAGAGCAACAGCGACAGCTGGGATGCTTGAGGGATCCATTTGGGGAAAGATTGAAAATTTGAGTATGGTTTAAATTGGTCTATGGCACCAAGTGTTTGCACATCATCCAAGGGTTGTTTGCAAATTGTCCAAAGATCACGTGCGTCTGAAAGGTGAAGAGTGGGGAGGAGCAGGAATTGTGGGGGATGAGCCAAGGGGTAAAATGAGGAGAAATAGAATTAAGTCAATCAGAGGTGATATTTGTGATGAAATATGGCAAAACGTGGCTAAGATTCTTCTTCAGGTTTCTCAACACCCTTTTTCTCTGATAAAACTTGCAAAGCAAAATATAAAGTGTTAAGCGCTGACAGATGTGCTGGATTGCAGTTTTAATGGGCTGTTACCAGGCTGGCGATGCATGCAAGTCTCAGGTGACTCTGGCAAGACTGAATTTCCCAGAGAGTCTCCACTCCTAAATAGGGCTTGTTCTCTTTTCCTAGACAGAAGCAGTTCGTTAGACGGCACTCTGCAGGGACCAGGCCGGGGTACAAAGCGATATTCCCAAGATTCCCCTCCATACAGTGCTCCTCTCTCCCCCAAGTTACCAAAGAATGATCGTCACCCCTTGGAAGGTGAGCACAGCGTCTCTGCCCAAAGCTGGTTGTTTATAGTGACTTGTAACGGATACAGCAGGATTAGATTTGCTGTGCCAAATCGAGCCGTGGGCTTAGGAAGCCTGTTTTGCTTTGTCTCTGGCATGGTTTGGTGCTTGGCGTTTCACAGACAAGAAACCGCGCTGTACCGAGGCAGGTTCCCCAAGCAGTTGTGTAAGGCATGTGGAACGCAGGGAGAATTCCTTCTAACTCTGATAGTCATCATCTAATACCATATAATGTGGGATTTAATTACCCATGTTTTAGCTTCCATTGTTATGCATGGTATTAACGGTCATAAAACTGCCCAGTTGCTTCAGTCAGTCTTCCCCCGAATTTTTCCATGATGGTTTGCTGCAGTGTATTGTACAGATGCTGATGTGCAGCTGTACGGCCAGGAATCTGCTGCCCTTTCCCAGGATCCCATCTTGTTCTTCACAATCCTCCCTAAATAGCAGGGAGGGTCTCACTAGCGTGTGCTCCACCAGTTAAACCAGATCAAACCAGGGGCTGCAGCGCTGCTGCTTCCTGCAGCGTGTGCCGAGTAACTGGTGCAGGTGTGCTGTGCCACGTTCTCAAAAGCAATTGCGGGGACGTCTTCTTTGGTATGTGGCCTGCAGGTGTCCCTTGCACATGCAGGTGGGAGATTTCTGGGGGACCAGGTAGTTGGGGGACTACCTGAACCCTGAGCAGGTGTCTTCAGTAAATACACTTCCACCTTCCCTTTTCTTTTGAACTGCAAACACTCCATAACGCAGACCCGAGGTTTAACCTTGCTGCAGCCTTTTAATTAATTGATGGTGAAATCTGCCAAGGTGTTAGTCTCAGTTCTTTGTAATGTGTCCCTGAAAAATTGCTGGAAACTCTTGGCTGGGCTCATAGTTCAGTGGCTTTGTGCTCTGTTGCTGTCCCTTGAATCAGCATTTCTTGCTGAGTTTGCTGGGCTTGGGTTGTTGAACCTAGATTGGAGAGTGCGCAGCCTCTCATGCGCTGTGGCATGATTTTAGACTCCATCCATTGCTGTGCCCTGTGCTCTTCAGGATTATTGACCCCGTATCTAAGCACAGCTGACCTGAATTTGCATCTTGTGACGGACAGTTTCTAGTGGCCTTAGTATCTACATTGATTAAAATTGGAGGTTTGTCATGTAGCTGAAGTGAAGAACAAGGTGATTTGTGGGGCTGTCTCTTCTATTCCAGCATACTGAGAAGTCAAAAATTGTTTCCTGAGTCCCAGGCTGTTTTTCACCTCTAGATACACATCCTTGCTGGTTTTGGTATTCTCCTCTAATGCGTCAGCTGCTGCACATAGGTAACCATCAGCAAAGCCAGTCACTCTACCAGCAGGTGGAACGCGGAAAGTTCGTCTGTTCTTGCAGCGCGGTGGTGTGCTCCAAAGTGCCTTGGGTAGGTGGTGAATATTGTACTCTGTATTGTCAGTGAAGAGACAAGGCTTCCGTAACGGGTAATTCCAAGGAGAAGTTAGGTTGCCTGCAAGACTGATTCTTAGCCTACTTTGAAGTCTACTCAATTATCTCTTGGCCTTTGAATGGGTCGTGCCATCTGGATGCCCAGAATACTCCAGCCTCTTCTGTGGAAGTAGGTACCAGTGAGCAGAAAGTGCGCTTTCATGTGAGGGTGATCCTGCTGGTGTGTGAACTTTCTACAGCAACTTGGTCTTGTTCTGTTCCTGGCCCAGGCAGAGGGTGTGCAGGGCAGGGGGAGATGAGGTGCAGATCCAAATTCTATCTAGAAATTCATTTTTGTCCCACAGCTAAAAACCTTTTCATCCTCCTTCACCATGAAATTTAAGTACAAGCAGGAATATTTGCATTTGAAGAGGGTATATTTTAAGAATATGAGCCTGAAATACTCAGATACTGAATATTTCTTGAGCAAGGAGGTACATCTCACGGTGATGAACTCCCTCAGCAGAGCACAGCCTGGCTTCAGCAGTGTGACAGACAGCAGTACCTGAACAGTTTCCAGTTTGCCAAATTGAAGGCAGTGAGTAGCAGTGGGATGTCTTCGTTCATCATGCCTTTGGCAAGAAGTCAGAAAGATAAGGAGGGGATCTCACTTCTTACATTGTTTTTCCTCTTGCATCCAGTGGCATTTATGTAGCTTTTTACTAAAAAGCTGCAGTTCCAGCACAGTGGGGACCTGCTTTTCAAAGACTACCATTTGTTGGAAACAGTGGGTGTTTAGTAGTTGTGCAAATCAGGTTTATGCTTGTGGCCAAACTCCATGTTTTAGCAGTAAAACGACGCTCTTGAATCTATAGCACTATTTGTTTAATTAAACTTTAATTATCTGCTCCCTGCCTCTCTGCCACTAATCGTGGCATGTTTTCCTACAATGCTCTAAACGCAAGCCTTTATTTAAAACTAGCAGTTTGTATAAGAAAATCTGCCTAAGAATTAACCACCGCCTCTTCGCTCCGAAGCTAGTTATCAAGGGTGAAAGGATTCTTGATAACGTGTGTGCCTGAACGCAGTCTGTGCCCTGCCGCTTGCAGAAGCATGTTGCCTTCTGCTACAGATGATCCACAGGGCCAGTAATCATTCCCCTCTTGCCTTGTTTCCCTGTCCCCTTTCTGGAGGTATCATTTGTCTGAGCAGTTCTCCGTGTGTTTGTGTTTTTAAGAACTTCCTAAATCTCTCTTGCATTGACCCTGCCAAGAAGCCTCCAGCTCTGCTGCGATGTTTGCAGCACAGCCAGGCCCCCACCAGTCCAGAGCTGGGTAACCTGGGAATGGACGTGCAGCTTCAGTTCTGCCTCCTGGGCAAAACAGAGGAGTGCTCCCCAGTTGCATGGCCTCATCCTCTTCTTCAGACGATCATAAGCACATGTGAGAACATGATCACGTATTTGAAGAATGTGTCACGGTGCATTCGCATCAGAATAGCGCCTGGGTTAATTGCTGAGTTGAATATTTTCTGAGGGTGAGTTCTGGATCCATTGTACTGACATGAACCTGCTCACACGGTCTCCCAGCCTCCCAAGCTGTAGTCTTCACTAGCTGAGTCCAGAAATTCCTTCTGCTGACACAAATCCCCTCCTGTGTGAGCTTTGGGGTCTTCACAAGTGGTTAGATGAGCACGTTTGCCTGACCCAGCACATCTGGAATGAGTGTCCTGGGGGTTCCTGGCAAGTTGAAGCTGTGTGCCACCTCACAGAGGGTGCTGGGTTTCCCTGGAGCATGGAGACGTGCAGCACAGACCTGTTCCCATGCCCACAGCCACTGTCCTGTTACACAGCATCCAGGCCTGGCCCCTCTCAGGCCTCTGCGCTTCCCTGTCAGTCAGACATCACCTTTTTGCACAGATGTTTAATGGGAAGTGGTTTGGGTTTTAACCAAAACTGTCCTGTTGGAGAGGGGACCAAGTGTCATTGCTGTGAAGAAGCTCCCGTGGAGTGTGAGTGTGAGTGTGTGGGTCGGGCTGGGCTGGGCCAGGGAACCTCTGTCCACCCCGGAGCCGGAGCAGCCGGCTCAGGGCTGGGTTTGCACGTGGCCTTGTGCTGAAATGGGATGGTGGCAAAGTGGTGCAGGAGTGGAGGGAGGGGTCCAAAGCTGTTCAGAGATAGTCACGAGTCAGAAAGCCTGCTTCTATGCATGGGGAGCAGGTGAGAACACATCTACCCATGTGGGAAGCGGGCCAGCACGCGGCACAGGTCACCAGGGGAATAACAGTCTTCACACCCGTCCTGTTTCTAGACGAGATTTAAGGATGCGCTGCTGGTTTCTGAGCGCATCCCAGAGACCTAAAAGCAGAGAAAGGCAGAAATGCCTCAAGTGGAGGGTAACAGCTCAGGAGATGGAGGGTTGCAGAACAGCTGGGCAAGGGGCATGTTTCTGTCCCGTAGCTTTACGAGATGAAGCCAGGGAGGGTGTGGGCTGGCTGCTGCAGCTGATCTCGCTCCTGGGATCTCTGCTCAAACACCAACAGCAGAAGCACTGAAACCAGAGCTTCCCAGTTCCCAGAATAGTCCTGTAGTTCATAGAAACCAGGGAAAATAATGTGCCTCAGGAGAGGCTGCCCCCCAGTTGGGGCCCAGTGTCTGCAACACTTACGTACCACTTCAGGCCCTGGCAGGCTGTGTCTCCCTTCAGTGGAGCATGGCAGCAGCAGCTTAGCAGGCAAGTTTGGGAAGGTCTCAACAGCCTTTGGGTCTCATGGGCTGCAGCATCACCTCTGCGCCCTCGCCACCATCCCGGTTCAGCACAGCTGTGCTGGCTTCTCATCTGCTGCTCCTGTGGTCTGTGAAGTCCCAGGGAAGAAACGCAGAGCCTGGCTGGGGCACTTGCTCAGGTTTCTTCATCCTTGTCACCTGCCGCGGTGTTTGAGTGGCAGCAGCTCAGGGCTGTGAGCTGCCCTCACGGTCTCTGGGGATGCTGGTAGAGGAGCTCCAGCTGCCAGCCAGATGCAGTGGCCCAGCGTAGTGTGCCCAGGCAATACCCCTCGTAGTAGGAGCTGCTTTCCTCTTTGGATGTATGAACTTGCCAGGTATTCAGTAATTAAGAACACAGGTATTTGAGGATGACTCATGAGGCATCAGGTCTGCTTTTGCTGAGACTAGGTTGTGTGTGCCATAGTACAATCTACAAACACGTGGTCCTAGGATGAAGCTGTCACAGTCTAACAGCAAAGGGAGATCCTGCTGGCTCAGCCGATACAGCATATCACCCCAGATAGTTTCCTGAGCATCTCCATCCTGATACTGCCATTGACAGCTGGAAATTAAATGTGTTTCTGGAAGAGAAGGTGAAGAAGCCAGTCTCACAGTGGGACCCCTGCCCAGGGTGAGCCCTCTGCCCTGTCCCTTCAGCACGTGTCCCAGCAAAGGGTGTTGTCACTGACTTGGCTAGGCAATGAAAAAGGGCCCAGGATGTGGTCAGGAGGGGTGAGCAGCTGGTCACCAGCACCTTGCTTTGGGGCAGGAGGATCAGCAGGCTGCGTTGTCTGGCTGTGACAGTGCAGCAGAGCTGCTCAGAGGAGCCTGCTGCTCCCTCCTGCTCTGCATGTGTGCTGCTCTCCAGGCCACAGCCTGAGCCTTACTGAATATCCCCCACGATTCCAACCCCTTGGTCCGTTACCTCACGCACCGGTGCCGGTGATGTGTGGTGCTTGACCCCTTGGGGAGCCTCCTTTCCCCACTCAGGGCTGTTCTGTGAGTCCTGTGACCACTGGCACCCAGAATGGGCAGCCCTGCACCACGTGCCCCCGCGGTGCTCGCTGCCACGGAAGGGCCTCGGGAAGCAGTAAGGGCGCGGGACCGTGGGCCGGAGCTGGTGGTGGCGTTAGCAGAGTAGCTGAGCTGCTGCTCCAGTCTCAGTACCGACCGTAATCACTGCCAGCTGGTTGGACTGGCATTTGCTGGGCACATAGCAGGCTGGGGTGCTTTAGCAGTGCCTGTTTTAATTTATGTGCTTTTGAGGAGACCACCAAGGCGGTGGTTTGATCCACAGCCATGTGCCAGCGCTGCCTTTGCTGCGGTTCTGCTTTCTGCCGCCGAGCGTAACTTCGGGCTGCGTGGCGTTCGGGTGCACTGACTGCAGCTTGGTGCGTTCCAGGTGAAACCTTTGTTCTGGGAGATGGCCTCCCAGGGCCCTTGGAGCCTCGCCTGGACCCCATGGACTCTGCCTTGAACTCTGTCAATTCATCCAGCCACAGCAGGAGCTCCAGAGACTATCGCCTGCAAGGATACAGGCACCTGCACCAACCCTCTAGCCTCACCCAGGGCAGTACCTCTGCCTTGCGTAGGCTTAGCTCTGGGGGTAAGAGAGTTAAGAAGCCAGCCCTCTGATTGTAAATTTCGCAATAAAGGGCTTTTCTAACTCCAGTTACACCTTTCTAACTCCAGCAAGTACCAGAGACTGGCCTCTACACTGTTAAACAGGTAGTCTGTTAGGTTTAACAGTAGCTCTAGAGACGTGGCAGATGGGTGGGTGGAAATACGGAGAGGTGATGCTTGCAGGGTCACTCGTTTGGTGTGGTGACTAGGTGGACCTGGAGTCACTGGAGAGGAAGGAGTGGGCAGGAGCTGAACTTGCAAGGATGGGCAGGGGGTTGTCAAGTGGTAAATGGGCTTTTGAGTCTGTGAGGATGGATCAGGAATGGGCAGGGAGTCGAGAACTGTCTGATGGGGCTGGGAGCGGGCGGCCAGGAGGATGGGTGGATGTGTGGGTGGCACTTGTCTGTCTGGAGGAATAGGGGCAGGAGAGCTGTTCGTCGGAGTAAAGCAGCACGTCAAATCCAGGTGTTTGCAAAAAAAAGTTGTGATTTTAGGTGCCCGGCATCAATCAGACCTTCTAAAAAGCTCAGGTTGCTGGTGCCCTGATCCGTGTGCCTCCTCCCACATCTGTGTATGCAGGCAGAGCCCATGCTGGCATGCTAGGAGCAGGACTTCTGTTAGCTCGGGCAGTACTTCAAGACAAGAGAATTTATGGGCTCAGTCCATCAGAAAATGCAGCCGGTGAAAACATAAACCAGCTTTGCCGTGTTAAATTTGCTAAAAGCGGTGTTCGGAGGGGGGGAGCATGGGGAGAAGCAGTGCATGGGAAGGGAAGTGGGAATGGAAGATTGTTTTCTGCAAAGGTGGGAGCCGTCAGCAGATTGGCAAGGAAGAGTGGGAACCGGGGTGGGGGGGCAAACTCGGCTGAAGGGGAGCAAGGGGAGGTTGGGGTTGAGACTGAGGGAAAGGGCTCAGGAGGCTGCCCTGAAAAGTAAGGCCTAAGGAGAGGGAATAAGGCTTCGGTGCTGAGCCTGTGCTGCAGGAATCTCTGGGGCACAGCTGGGACGTGCCCTTCTCGTTGTCTCTGCCATTGCTTTGAGAGAGGAGGCAGAGCGGTAGCTGAGGGTGGGTGGCTGATGGAGCGGTGCTGTGGGGATGCTCGGAGTAACGGCTGCTGTCTCGCCGTCCCCCCAGGTTCCGATAGATACCTTGGGTCTCGAGACGTCTCACGGCTGAGCAGCCGCGACCCCTCGTCCTGGACGGTGGAGGAGGTGATGCAGTTCATACGAGAATCAGATCCACAGCTGGGACCCCACGCTGACCTCTTTCGAAAACATGTAAGTATGTCTGTATATATGTATAGAAACACATACATGCGTGTGTATACATCTATGTGTGTGTATTGTATATGGGAGGGGGCAGATCATCACACAAGGAAAATCTAGGAGAGTCACAAGAACAGCAGCACTTTGTACCAGCTGAAGTTTTGTGCTAAGAAAAACATCTTCATAAATCCTGCTCATACCGCGTTCAGGCTTCGGATCCCCTTACTCAGAAATCATCAAGGGGAAGACGTCACAGCCCAGCTGGAGCTCCAAGCGCTGCTGCCTCAGTGCAGGTGGAGCTCAGCTCTTCGCTGCATTTGAACCCTCTCATTGAAAACACAAAACCTTGTTCCTCTGGAGTCTTAATATTCACCTCACAGCAAATTTCTCCTGGCAAGAAACATGTTCTAAGTGGAATTCATTGAGTGCATAGCTGCTAAACTCCCCTGTTTCCTCTAAAAAGCAGTCTCCTAAGGCTCTGCTTCTGTGCATATCTTGAAGTGTAAAATAGCTGCAGACTTATAGCATGGAGTTTGTACAAGTAAAGCTACAAACATTTTGACAGCTCCATGTCCTGATGCCAAACAGTTTGTCTTCCTTCTGCCTTTTGATTAAGTCCATGTTATACCTGGTGGTGCTCATGAAGTCAGAAGAGCATGTGAGAAAATACCTGTCTTCCCCAGGCAGGAGAGGTGGATGCGATGCTTCTTGGTCTGTGCTGGGACAACATTCCCATTGTTTTGGGTTGGTTTTTTTAATTCTATTTTAAAACCACCAGTAAATTAGAAGTGTTTTGTTTTAATTACACAAGAGAGTGCTCAGCTCTGTAAAGGATGAAAGTCCCCTGTATTGGCAATCCTGAGGAAGAACTTCTCTTTCATCTGAGGAAGGGAAAAGCAGAACAAACCTGGTGCTGGAGATCACTGGAGATCTTGCCAAGTGTGAGACCTAACTGAGCATTGACATAGGACAGGATTTTCTGTTGTTTGAGGTTGTGATTTTTATTTTTCCTTTGTAAGTCAAATAATGTTTTCGTCATGGAAACCTGTCCCATGCAAAGCTTTGGACCAAGCCTGGATCAGGTCAAGGAAAGGAGTGCTGCAAGGGACTGGAAAACTTAGACTTACAGGTGCCAAGTGCAAAGCTCTTCTCTGGTTATTCCGAGCTTCATGATCCTTCCCCTCCTGAGCCTCAGTGAGGGACACATCTGGCTCAGCTGTAAAGCATCAGATGCTTTTGAAAGACGTTATGTTGAAGTGAGCCTGGCTGGAGTCAAGATGCTCCACTGTTGCTCTGCCAGATGCTGGTACTTTGCTTAGAAACTGCAGAAACCCTCTTTGCACGCAGTGGCAGCCTCTGTGGGGTTACGGGGTTTGGTCCCTTGCCACCTCCTCCTTCAGCCTTGACTGCAGTGTCACACTGCTTGTGTGTGTCACAGCAGGGCTGGGGGCAGGGCCAGCGCCCTTGAGTGAGAGGCTGCTCCCCCTGCACTGCCACTGCCTCCACAGTTCCCCTGTCAGGGAAACCCCCCACTTTTCCTCCCTCCCCACCTCCCTTCAGGATTTGCTGACCAGGACATGGCTCCAGAGCGCCTTTATCACCCAGCAGATTTCCCACCACCTGGGGGGGGGGGGGGGGGGGGTGGGGGGGGGGC
>JAVJGJ010000037.1:118471624-118503295 GCA_035590215.1 Microhierax caerulescens | reverse complement strand
TCACACCAAATCCAGAGCACAGCACTGAGCCAGCTGCCCAGAGAAAATTAACTCTCTCCCAGCCGAAACCAGGGCACCAAGGCAGCACGTGCCGGGCGTTGATGCTCTCGGCTGTGTGTGATGCAGCCTGCGCTGCCCTTGGGGCACAAACTTGTGGGTGCCTCTTTGAAGAGGATGGTGATCTAGGGATGAAGGCATTTGGTGTTTTTGCTGAAGGCCACATAAGATTTCTGGCAGAGTTAAGGGGTGATATCAGGTCTCCACGTTTCACTCCACAACATAAATCCTACGAGATCGCTCTCTGGTGCAGAGAACAGATGACACAGCCTCTCACCCAGGTGTCACTTTCCCTCAGGTTCTTTTGCCTGTAAAAAAGGAGCATCCTCCTTCCACTTTAGGAGCAGAGCACGTGTGATCACCAGCAAGAAGGAGCACACCACTAGCACGGCAGCGTGTCTGAGCTGTGGGACCCGACCTTGGCTAGAGGACAGCGAAGCACGTGCAGAAGGAGCATCGCTGACAAAGTGCAAAGCAAGCAGAGGAACTGGTGTGGGAGGACACCTGCACGAGCAGAGGGTGTGAGGATCAAATGAGCACGTGTGCAGGCAGAAGAGTTTTCAGGCCAGCATGGCTGGCTCAAAAATACCAGGAGCCATGGTGAGACTCCTGCGAGTTTCTTCCTGGCAAGCTGGGCACGGAGCAGAGAGCCGTAACGGCTCCAGAGAGTGACGGAAATTCAGGTTGACACTGAACCCTGAGACATGAAGACCGTCCTGGGAGTGTTCTTGGATGGACTTTTAGCAGAGGTGAAGCTGAGCTGGCAAGGAAACCTCACAGAAGCAGCTGAACTCATGTTCTGCCCAAATCGCCTGCAGGTCTGCCATCCCACAGCGAGAGACGGCCGCTCCATGGGCACATCCACGGGGTCACTGCCAGGTCTGGTGTTTTTGGTCAGTGCCCAAAGTCAAAGAAATCAAACAAAGGCTTTGCCTCTAACCACCAGCCTCTCTCTCTGCAACGGGTGTCAGCAGAACTGGTGTGGTCATTTCAGGAGCTGGATGGGCTTTAAGCCACCCCATCTAACACCCTCTTAATAAACCCCCGAGTCTCTGCACAACGTTTGGCTATGTGAACAGCAGGTGTAGTACAACACGCATTATGACTGAGTAGAAGCCCCCATGAAGAGCTTGGCACCATCAGTGACATCCCTGTATCCACCCTGAAGGGTGAGATCAGCTCCACAATGCAGTCATTTGAGGGACACCCACCGGTCTAAAATGTCTTTCGTTCTCTCACACTGACTTTTTTGGACTCCTACGTCTTGAGCCTGACTCTGCAGGTGGCCTCTTCCTCCTTCTCTGCCATTTAGTTTCTAATTTTGAAGAGACAAAAAAGTTGAGGGATTTCAATTCCTTTCTGAAGGCATACGTGCTGGCTTTGTTGGTTGGCAATGAGTGTATCACACAAACAGGGTGGGATCTCTCAGAATGGACTGCATGGAAAAGGACAAATCACTCATAGTTTACACAGTCTTCAAGGCAGCAAACCCCTGCTGTAAGTACTCTTTAAATTCTTATGTGATTGGATTATTCATCTTTATGAAATGTGTGAGAAATACAGCGACTTTCAGTTAATTCCATTGCAGGATAATTTGAACTTCTATCTAATTCAATCAAAACCCCCAAAATAAAACCATTAGCATTCTTGAAACAAAACCATTTGCACGCTATTTCTACCAGGCTGAGGTAGCTGTAACGGGTTTTTCATCGAGGGGCCACTGCACAGCCGATTTTTATGCTGTTTTTGCTTAACTGTCAATGAAGAAATATTCACACACTGGTGCTACTAATTCCTGCCTAAGTTTATAGCATTTCCCTGCACAAAGTGAGTCATTACAGAGGAAACCCTCAAGTGCAGTCAAAGGATTTCGGTGCGCTTTCCTGCTGGGCTGCCGTCAAGCTACTGCTGCAGCTCATTTTGTTAAACGTTCCCGCAAACCACACTCCACGCCTGCGGACCAGACAGGCTGCTAAGTGCGAGCAGGTTATAAACTCGGATCCATGCTGAGAAGAGACCAACACTGTGAAAGACACGAAAGAATGAAGAGCTCGCAGGGAAGGAAGGTGCGAAAGGACAGGCAGCACGTGCGTGCTGGGCTGCCCGCGCCTGCGGTGCACGGGCTGGGGGCAGCGAGGTTTGGTGGTTTCAGTCAGGAGAAGCAGAAGAAACTGGGTCAGGAGATGAGGAGAGCTCTGCACAAGCACACCTGGGTCATTTTCAGATAGACATGAACGCTGTTCATCGTTCCAGGAGAAAGGGAAGAGCGAGGGGTCCTGCCGACGGCCGGCCAGACGGCGGGAGCATCGGGAGGGTAAACCCAGCAATATTCACCCCACGGTGAAACAGTTGGCATTTTTATTTGATCTCTCCCTCTCAATCGCTCTAGCACAAGGCTGAGCATGGTCTTAAGTGTCCAGTAGTGAGAAGGAGATGTGCCACAACAGCAGGTCAGAGAGGCTTTTGTCCCTGCCATCACCCCAGGGCTGCAGTCCTGCTGCATTTGCAGAGGGGCAATCTGGATGGGCCAGAGGAATTTTAATCCTGAATGATTTCCACATTCCTTCCAGCCTGGCAAAGGATTCTGCTGAGGCATCAACTGCCTTGTCCAGCTCAGCCTGTCCTACATCTGATAAGTTAATTGAGGATTTAATTGAGGAATTAATTGAGAGGCATTCTGCTGGTTACCACAACATAATCAGTCAGCTTCCCAGAGTCAGAGCTTTCCAGTCCGTTTGGACTCAGTCCTGTAAACAACTGCATGTCACCAGCCTCCTCCGAAACCCCTGGAGCTGCGGGGAGGTGCAGAGGCTGGTGTCCTCTCTGCCTTGGTGGGCTCCCCTGGCCTCAGCGCTTGCCCAGCGGCTCCGGGGTCCCTTCGGAAGCAGAAGTGCTGAAATGCCCTTGTTCCCCCCGTGCACGGGTCCTGCAGCTGCAGCCGATTGTGCTGTTCATTAGATCCGATTCTGGCATGTATCTTAGCGTCCCAGGAAGACGTTTAGCTTTTGTTCTCAAAATGATACGATACCCAGAGAGATTTCTATCTTCGTTCAGTGCATTTGTGCAAATTGCAGCTGTAATATGTAATGCAGCTGCAAGGTAATAATTGCACTTTGATGAAATTTGAGTTCCTGAACTGTAACATGTAGAACCAAAGACCTGAAGGGTTCCTACTCAAATTGGTGCGAATGGCAATAAGGTAATGGGGTAGTCACGGGACAAGGGGGCAGAAGCAGGTCTGCACTTTCTTCTCTTTATTAGACTTGTGTAGCCAACTGCAGAATTGCAAAACAATTTTTAATTCTTTTCCTTTTCTTTCCTCATTCCTAAATTATAGTGTACTCCAAGGAACCTGAAACAAGGAGCAGGCGCTTGGAACGTACCGGGTCTCTGCCACGGTAACATGCCTGTTTGAGACCAAGATTTCTACGTGCTGACACCATGGATGTTTTGTTAGCATTAGCTAACCCATTAGTAAATTATTATTTTATATAATTAGTAAATTTTTGTATTATATATATATTATATAATAATATATATTTATTATATAAATTAGTAATTTATATAATTAGTAAAACCCATGTCCTTGTAGACAGTACATTATTCAAGCCGCTAACAAGCTTTGCTGTACCTAAGGCTGTGTTGTCCTTCTGGCAGCTCCGAGGTCTTGCTGCTCCTGCCACAGGTTCAGACACCATCCCAGCTATATGCATTCGCCCTGGGGGGCACAGCCTGCCCCGCCGTGGGCTTCCGCACCAGATGCCGAGGAATCTCACCAGCCAGCGCTTGGTCTGTGGCTGATGACTGTTAAGTCCAGTGGTCTGGCCAGTTTTCAGCCACCCAAGTGTAGCTGTGCCCAGCCCGCGCTGTTGTAGAAGGCAATGAAGTTGCAAGAGCATGGTCTTCACTAAACCCATTCCGGATCTTTCTGATTGCTTCCTCATCCTTCACAGCTTCAGATAAGGGCTCCAGGAGGACACGCTCCATGACCTACCTAGGCACTGACGTGAGACTGACCGGCCCATAGTTCCCAGTTGTCTTCTTGCCCCAGCTGATGCAAAATCATCAGGGATGTAAGCCCCAACTAGCTCTCTGGCCCTAGGTATTCCTTCTGGCTTCTAATGATGAAGTAATGCCACAGGTTACAGGCAGAGCATGGCCCCACGTCTGCACAGCTCTGGGTCAGAGGCGCTTTTCAAACAGTCCTGTTGTTCTTGTCTCTCATTCTCTTCAGCTGAGCAGCTGCTTCAGCTGTGCTTGTTCCAAATTGCAGCATGATGTTAATTTTCTGTCTATCGAGGAGGATTTCATCTCAGTTGGCAAAAGACAATGCACTGAAACAGCTACAGCCGAGACAAAGATGGAAATTAACATTTGTAAAGGGAGGAGGGGACAAAAGAAATGTTGGTGACAAGGAAGAAAGGGAAACAAAAATGAAATCATTGTCATCATCTGAATACAAAGGGGAAAGATGCTATTCCAGAGATGAAGACTCCTGCCATGTCAGCCTGCCGCCTGGGATGCACTCCAGCAGGGGAAGCGGGGTCTGTGTCCACATCCATCGAGGAGCAGGGCAGGGCTGTGAGCACCGAGGGCTCAGCCACCCACCGTCAGTCCTGGGCAAGTGGTTGTTCAAAAGGTCCTTTCGCAGGGTACTCACCATCAGAGCCGTGCATACCCTTCGTTAGGTAGGTTGTTTTAAAATGTTCCCCCAGGTAAGGGAGGATCCCCCAAACGACTGACCAAGTTGGGCTGTAAACTCCTGGCTGGTCCTTAATCTTCACTTGTTGCTGGAAGGTGGTGAATTAGTCAGGAGCACTCCCAACCCAGTGGCTGGGAGAATGTTACTCCTGCCTGGCAGTGCTGTCTAGTGAAAACACACATTCCTCCTCCTTTTCTTTCCAGGAACTCTCAGAGGGGACCGTGGTCCCAGCTGGTGTCCCTAAAGTCATATCCATGGCAGCCAGCCGTGATGGCACACACACAAGGCACTGTTCATCCTGGCCTGATGGATGCTCTCTTGCAGGGTGGCAGTTATCGCCCTGGTACTGGTGCAGCTTTGTCTGAAATCAGAAAACAGTCAGTTTGGGCAAGTTTTGGCAAAAATGCAGGTACCAAGCCTGGGAGCACCTAAGTCCCTACATGTACAGCCATCAGCTTGAGTGACCCCCGACTGTGGGCTGACAGTGAGCTAACATGTTGTCCTGACTGTGAAAGCTGCAGACACACACAACACGCTTGCTGAACACCTGCCCTGAAATGCAAATGCTTTTCTGGAAGGATTTGACTGTTTCCTAAATGCTTGCACGGCTCAATTCTCACCATCCCAGGGCAGGTACTGTCCTGTCTGCATGCTCCCAGTGCCTGGCTGGCTCGGCCGGTGCCCTGATGGTGCTGGGCATGCCCCATGTCCACACCTTCTGTAGGGTCCATTTGCTTGTGAGGACCTGTCATGAGGTGATTTGCTTCGCATTTACACCTCAGACTTCACCTCTGTGAAGACTGAGATGAGCCCAAGGAAGCTGATCCAAGGGGTCCTGCTTTGTACTGGTTTGTGCCTTGTGTACGGTCACTCTGCAGTGTTAAAAATTGCCATCAGGAGCATGTGCTCCTTACCCTAACTGCCTCATTCTCCAGAAAATTAAACTGCAGCACTCTGGGGTGGGGGGCAGGACACCAGCCACTGTCACAGCTGGAGGGGTTGGTCCCAACTGCAGCTCTTGCGCAGGCAGCATCCTCCCCAGGGAGCAGGGAAGGGGGTGCCTGGGACTGAGCCCTAGGGGCCAGGAGCAGCAGTGGTCTGGGACCTGCCCGCAGCCACACGGCTTCCCAGGGCAGGAGTTTGGGGGACACGAGTAGGTTGTGCCTGTCCTGCCGTGGACGAGTCGCACAGATCCAGCTCTGCTGTCCTGGGTGGCTGGAGCTTGCCGTACACGCAGTTCTGGAGCAGCTGCATCATCTGTTCCAGGAGAGACACTCTGAAGTTCGGGGGTTTCATTGCAAACTGTAGCAAAAATTCATTTTTCCAGTCTGGGATGGTCATTCCCTGTCCATCTCAGGTGATGACAAATTATGACAAATTATTGTTCTAGTTCATAGGTGATGCTTAAGCAGCGATCTTAAATGACTGTTCCCAGAGGCACGCTGAGGGTGTCCCTGGCGCTGGTGGTGTTTTGGTCAAGGAGAATTGTTCTGGGCTGGGACCCACACCGGACACCAGCGGACTGCTGTGGAGATCGCAACAAAGGGGAATTGCACCGTCTGACTATAAGTCTTATTCCCATGGTCCCCATCTGGAGATGACTTGTGGTCCTGCCCTGGAGCTGTTGCACAGTGGGAAACTCCCTTCACGGTCCTGAAATCAATAGAAACTTTGGGACCTCAAAAAAAAAAAAAAAAAAAAAAAAGTCTTTTTTGAAGAAGATGAAACAGCTCTTCAAATTGCAGCCCCTACCTGCAACTCGGCGGCAGTTTCCCCCGTAGCAGCCGCACGCGTTAGCAGCCCAGGCTCAGCCAAGGAACAGGGGTGAGGATTTTTGCGTAGCTGGGAATCAGCTTTGCCAGGGAACCACAGGGACTCATTTACAAGTAATGAATCATGAAACAGCAGGAAGCTAGCTAGCCAAGAGAAAGTGTGAGCTCTGCAATTAACTACGCAGCGCTTAGGTGAATAACAAAGGGATGTGATACGAAGGCAGAAAGCAGGTCTGGGAGCAGGCAGAGCTGAGCGTTGCAAGACTCGTTTCTATAAGCCACAGTTTTTGCAAACAACTTTTAGTCAAAGAAATTGCTACTTTGTCTTGAACTGAAACAAATCCCACGTGCCCGTAATTATCCGGTAAAACAGCTGACAGCTTTTAGCTCATGTTTAAATTTATGGGTGACCCAGATCAGCAAAAACTAGGAAACCATCTCCTCGAATTGCTCCGCTCCTAACTGCTGCCGCTGAGCCACAGCAAGGCAGCGGGTGTGGGTAAGGCCCGCGGGCGGGTGAAGGGGGGGTTCCACTAGTAGAAAGGTTGTTGTGGGTTGTCAGTTTACAATGCAGATGGGAGCAGGACAATTAATTATCCCCTGGGTATGGGGAGGGGTTGGAGGTTCAGGCGAGAAGGTGCGGGCCACCGCACCACGGCCAGGACGCAGAGCTGGTGCAGGGATGCTGTGTGCTGTTCCCACTCGGTTACGGGCACGTGGGGTTACGTGCTGTCCTGGGAAGTGCCAGCTGCCTTTGTACGGAGCTTGGAGGTAGAGACAAAACTGCTATTTCAGGACAACTACCTATTATTAATGTCACCCAAGTCCAAGTAAATGCATCCTCCTCTTTGTCTGAGGCACCGTGCCAGGAGCAGCTGTGGTACAGCAGCCAGCTCCCCTGGAATTCCAGATGCAGCCTTGGGAAGTGAGGAAACTTCTTCAGAAAACATTGATTTCAGCCGATAAGCCCAAGTTTTATATCCTTCTATTTAATGTAACCCCAGAATCACTGGTTAGTAAAAGCCAAGTTGATACCTCTCCTGGGCAGGGGACTCTTTACAGCTCAGTTTTACCAAAACTGTCTCTGGGAGGAGGCACCAGAAACCATCACTCTGGACAAAGGGATGGAGACCAGCTGGGACCCCACAGCCTCACTGGATCCAGTGAAGATCCCGAAAGTGCACCCCTGCCATCAGTCCAGACATTTTACCTGCTGTCCCTCTCCTCCTGATCTGTATTTATGAAGTTTGGGGACCCTGGCCATTCACGTGTCCTGCTCATCCTTTGCTGGCAAACACCAGAGGAGATGCTCTCCTTTCTTCTGTGCCTCTCAAGTGTAAGAACTGGAGCAGAAGCAGGGAGAGCAGAGACTCTCTTTTTGTGCTCACGATGCAATATCACCTTTGAGAGACGTCAGTTCACATGTCCAGCTCTGATATTTGCCCAGGCACTGTGAATCACCACGAATGCCAGTTTGCTAAAATAATTGCTTCCAAGCTTGCAAAGGAAGGAAGGTACAGCCAGAGGCATGGCTGAAAACTTGGTAGAAGTCTGCGTTCAAGGGACCTGAGGGGAAACTCCGAGTGGACTCAGCGCTTGTGGCCTTGGCTGTATGGGGAAAGCAGAGTTGTCACACTGTGCTCATCGTGTTGGCTCTTTCATGGTCTCTCTGCCCCCAGTGATCCCACTGCACTCACTCCCAATCCAGTGACCGTAGCTGCTACAGGATGAGCGTGGGGGTGGGAGATGCTTCCCGTTTCGGATCACTTCCAAAGTGACGTTTACAGAAAGCAGTCATGTCCCATGTCTGGCGTACAGAGACCCTCTCGTTCCTTTGTGTTTCTTTTCTCAGCCTGCTTCTTCTCTGACCTTTTTTTTGTTCTCTTTGCACCCTTTGCTGGTTTCCCAGGCCCATGAGGTGAGCAGATCAAACGGATGGATGCTCTGGACTTGTCTCCTGAGGGCTGGGAAAGCCGAGTTAGGCAGAGCGGGGAAGGTAGTGCCTGTCAGGGTAAGTCACCAAACCTCTGTGCAGAAGCTGTCACTGAGAGGTAAAGCAGCCCTCACTCCCTGGAGCTTAATCCTCTGACCTCATACCTGTATCACTCCAGCCCGAGGAGTAATTCTTAGTGTTTACATGGGTCAGCAGCTAGACAAGGACTTGACTTAGATTTTCCCAGCGGGTCACACAGCTATTTGCTAATCAGCGGTAGCATAAACACTGCCAGGATCCTTATGGGTCACTTGCTAGGGACAGGCTAAACAAACCATCACCAGATGAAAAGCAGCACGGGTGAGTGGATGAGATTTGAAACAACTATACTGGAGTCCTGAGTCTGTGCCTGGAGGGGTTTCGGGACCGGTGCGATGGAGGGGTAGTTAGCTGGGAGGCTTGGAGCTCAGCCCCAGTCCCCGCACAGATGGGAGCGCACCTGGGCTGGACTCCGTGCCAGCACGTGAGTTTGAGCACGCTGGGGATGGGGGGAGCCTCCCTTCCCTCCACGCTGGGGATGGGGGGAGCCTCCCTTCCCTCCACGCTGGGGATGGGGGGAGCCTCCCTTCCCTCCGGCTCATTGCACCTTGCAGTGTGCTGACGAGGTGTGCGGCAGCTCCATTACAACAGCTGATCTGGTTCCCCCCGCGGTGTGTATCTCTTTACCTGCAGAGATGAACCCTCCCTCACAACCCCAGCCCCGCCACCCCCGCAGCGGGCAGCAGCTGCAGCCATGTGAACCCCCCACCAGCAGCTCGGGGGGGGGCCTGACCTGAGGAAATGCTCCTGGTTCTCCATCTACCTCTTCCGTCCGTGCCCTCCTCAGCCACGGCGCAGCTCGCTGTTGGGTTGGTCTGGCGTGGAGCCACCACACTGTGCAGAAACGGGGTGACCCGACTGAGCCATCCGCTCCCCTGGTGATGGGCAGGACGGAGGGTGCAGCCTGGGGCTGGGGGGGTGTAAGGCTTCTTGCTAAAGGAGCTGGAAAGGTGAGACCCCGGCAAAGTTTGTGTTGTCCATTCCAGCATCATGTGAGCAAGACTTTTATGAAATCAAAGTTCAGAGCTGCTACTCGCACTTACCGATCAGCAGGACGAGGGGCTCTGGCGCCGTTAGCAATGTTGCCTCGCTCTGTCAGCAGCTGCTCCGCTTGGAGGCAGGCACGCATGCCTGTAGTTCTTCCCGTGGGATTCCCGGGGAGAAGTACTCATGGACCAAAATGAGGAGGCTTGGCCCCAAACTGTCCACAGCAAGAGCTGTCTAACAGCGTAATGAGGATCTGTGTTCTCCATGCAGCTAGCATGCAAGTTTCCAAGGAGATTTAGGAATACTGAAATCTCCATGGCACAATAAAAATAATTTTTTGCAGTACAGACTAGAGCAACAGCATCTATATTTTAGACCAGGATTTATTTTTAATAATCCAGCTGCCAAAAGCAGTGGCATGATTCTTCCTCGATTTTTGAAGACACTTTGCCATCAAAATAAGTCAAGCTTTTTTCAAAACAAAAATGCTCACCAAGCTGTGGTGATTACAGCTCATAGCCAGAGATGGAAGCTGACAGCAACCGGAGCCATTGCCCTCTCCAGCTCATGGGGAGCTGGAGTCAACCAGCTCATCTGTGTTGGTTTCACGGCCAGCACAGGCCAGTGGGGCTGGTGGGATGCTGCAGGGCTGCTTGCTGGAAACATCAGGGCCGGATAGGCCAGTGCTGGAGGGATCGGCAACCAGCTCTTTGGGCTTCTGTCTTGTCCCTGCTCCCTCTCGTGCCACGCCAGGGCAGGAGCCAAGAGGAGGGAAGGGTGGAGAGAAGGTGGGCTGAGGATTTCTTGAGGCGGGGAGGTAGAAGGGAAGAGGGATGCTCCCTGCAGGGTGACTCACTGGGTATTGCTGGAAGAGAGATCTGTGGGTCCTGCCTGGAGCACAGAGGGGAGAGGGCATCAGCGCCAGCCCCCAGGGTGCCAGCCTTTCCCAGGGGCACCCTGTCTGACCAGGAGGGAACCAGACTGGGGGCAAGACAGGGCAGCAAAGCTCTGGCACCCTCCTCCCCCCGAGGCTGGGTGCTGTGGGCTGTCCTGCAGGCTGTCTGCGGGCAGGAGCAGGGCAGCAGGGTGGCGAGCGAGAAACCTGCCTTCCCACCACCGCTCCCCACTGCCAGCCCAGAGAGGAGGAAATTCAGGATTCAAAAGTGCAGAGAGAGAGGGAGTAAAGATGAAAACCCCAGTGAAGAAGGGCTCTCTGGTGAAGGGTAAGTCCTGCCTTCCCTCTCTCACCTCTCCCTTTTCAAGGAAGGGGTAAGATGCTGTTGCCATTAGCCCTGGGGCAATGTGCAGCGTGGCAGAAAGTGAAAAGCAGAACCATGCATGAAATTGTCCTGGAGGAGAGGGGTGGCAGAGATGGAATTGCATTATGATGCCACCTGCCATCACTTCAGCATGACAGAGATGACGAGAGGACCTGTGCTTCTGCCCAAACAGCAGTCAACCTGACTGTGGGGTAAGCCGACATGGCTGGGTCCAAGGGGCTCCTGCCTTGCCCCCCGCAAGCTTTGACAGCAGCACCTGTACTGTGTTTCTCAGCAGTGGCTGACACAACCAAGCTGGCTGGGAAGAAAAGGAGCTTCTGACTCCCAAAGCAAGCACCTTTGATCTGGAAAAGTCAAAGGGATGCTGCCAGCTTCCCAGGATGTCATTTGCATGAGGATGCTGTGATGGCACCGGGCAAACCGGTAAAGGAGTGAGCCTCTTGCAGGAATTAACCCCTATTAGTCCCCAGGTTAGGTGCCACAGAGGCTGACCTGATAAAGCAGGAGGTAATGACAGCACAGCCCAAAGATAGCATGGGAGATGCTGAAGGGGTGACGTGTTTCTGCAGGAATAGCTGTCACGCAGGAGGACCTTTCTGGTGCCACAAGGCGACCCACTTTACCAGCGTCTGCTGGAATGAGAGGCGGGGATGGGGGGCTGTGCACACATGCACGTGTGTGTGCGAGAGGGGCTCAGAGAGGAGGCAGACAACTGGGATTCAGTCTCCACAGTGATTTATCTGGGTGGTATCAGCATTCGCTTCCTTTTCCCCCCATGAAAGCAGGATTGTGCTGCACTTGCCCAAGGGGTTGTCACCTCCTGGGTGGTATAACTTCGCAAATGGGACTGCTTGGAGCTGCCTGTCTGTCATGAACCTGTCCCTCACCAAAACAGATCTGGGAGCTGCTGCCATCCCAATCATTTAATATGAAGCTATTATCGATGTAGGAACCAACAGATTCTATCAAACCTGTGTGCAGTGACTGACCAGCTCTGCACTGTGATCCGGAGGAGCCAGGCAGGACTTCACGGTGATCAGCCGTGTAATAATCCCTGTAAGAAAGAATTTCCTCTCTTCTTCCCGCAGCAAGCTGCTTCGCACCTTGGTACCCAAGGATCTAGGGCTTATGTTTGTGTATAGCTCTTCAGGATACGTTAGTCACATCTTGATTTTATCTTTTTCATTCTGCAGAAGTGCTGGGACTGCTGGTGATGGCTGGTGAAGGATCTTTTTGCTCTCTTTTCCATGCTGACCCCTTTCTGGCCTGTTTTTGCTGCATTTCTTGCCACGCTGCTTTACTCTGTAGCTCAGTGTTTTACAACTGAGAGCAACCACGGAAGCAAAATGCCCCAAAAGTTCAGGCTTTTGGAGTTGATCCCTAAGAACTTTCCCAGAGTATTTGCACTATGAAAGAAACACAGATCAGTTAAAAGCTCATAAGCGAAAGACTCTGTGGCTTCACACAGCCCTGTGAGCTCTGGACACTGGTGGCGGTGAGGTGGGAAAAGCAGCCCCGTTACACGCAGCGTTAGTTACACCTGGAAGTGGCTGCGACGTGGGGTTTTAAAGCCGTATCTGTTTTGCTTTCCAGTCCATTTGCCAGCACAGGGCTGGGGAAGTGGTGGTGGTGTTCTTGCCCTAAGGTTGGGGGTGACGAGCCCTTTACATCAAGAAAGTACCAAAGGGCAGAGAGCACTGAGCTCCCTGCACAAAGCCGTGAGCCGGCTGTCCCAGCCCTGCAGTCCAGCCCGCGCCCTCCCTGTCTGCCAGGACCCTGCGATCTGCAGCGAAGGCAGACCTCAGGTTTCCAGGCTGAATCTACAAGGGCAACATTGACCTAATTAGTCTCTGAAACAAATGGGAGAGAAAGACTTGGCGCCGTATGTTACAGTAAGAAATCCTCTCCCTCTCCTTTCGCTCTCCTGGCCCCGGGGATTCATCCCGGGCAGGTGCTTCTTTGATTGCAGCAGGTTTTGAATCCTCTTCCCTCTCCTTGAGGGGATGCCACATGCTGTCTTCTGACCTCGTTAGCTTCTCCTCCTGTTCCACTTCCCTGCTCTGCACTCCCAGCCCCACCGATG
Organism: Microhierax caerulescens; assembly: GCA_035590215.1. NCBI lineage: Eukaryota > Metazoa > Chordata > Aves > Falconiformes > Falconidae > Microhierax > Microhierax caerulescens. The sequence goes on along the minus strand of JAVJGJ010000037.1, from coordinate 118,490,382 downwards.
TGCTAATTACTACAAAGCAATCTGCAGGAACGCGCTCCTCCGAGCGGGGTGAGGGGAGCGGGGAGAGGAGGGGGAGATGCTCTCAGAGCATCGTGGGGGATGGAGCAAATCAGGTGAGCAGGGAGCCTGGTTAAGCAACGCTGACGTTTGAGCTCACACCAGACTTTTTCCCTGACTAGGTCAGTGCCAAGCGTGGCACATGGGTGTGCGAGAGGTGAGGTGGTCCCCCATGGTGGGTCTGCAGAGCAGGCTGTGCTGCCATGGGATCCCCACATCACCACAGTAGCTTGCGTGGTCGTGGGACCTGGTGTGCCTCAGCTGCATCCAGGGCACCAGCGTGCTGTGCAGGAATAACATAAATCTCCAAGGCTGATCGCCACCAGTTAACCATCCCCACTCAGCTCCGGACCCTCTTGCACTGGTTTGTGCAGGAGGGTCTGCACGCCTGCCCACAGACAGGCCTCCTGCGAGGTCCCGCTGCCCCGGACAGGGTGACACAACCGGCTCTGTAGCAGAGCTGTGGAGCCGTGGTCAGCGCTGCTGCTCCCACCGTCCGGCTGTGACGAAAGGCAAGGAAGGGCTTTGCTCCAAGGCTGCATCCCTCGCAGGAGCAGTTCATGGAATTCCAGAGCTGGCGTGCCTCCGAGCACGGGCAGAGGTCCACACAGGGCTCCTCTCCTCCAGCACTGAAGTTTGAAGTACGGAGGGGTCTGAAGTTTGTGTTAAAGTTGTCTGGCTGGAATGACAAGATTTTCCTCTTCTTCCTTAATCGGTGAGAGACGGTTGAAAATAGAGAGGGGAAAAACAACAATTAATGAAAAAGCCAGATCCTGACACCCTTGCCCTTGCTGTAAGTCTGAAGACAGCCCGTTGAGGCTGCTGGGATTTTACTTTTATTGAGCTGGTGTGAGTGAAATTAATGTTAGTTTCACTAAACTAAAAGCAAGACAAAGGAGAGAAAAGCCAGTCCCTCTGGCTGTAGCTGATGGGTAAATCAGGGAGAGGGACAGTAGGGTGACTCTCAGGAGGGACATTTTCCTTGTGAAGCCTGTTTGGGAGCGAGGGAAGCGATAAGGTGCCACTCGCCCAAGTGCTGCCGTTGAGGAAGGTGCCCCTGGGGTCTGACCGTCCTGCACATTCACACAACTTGCACGGTCCCAGCCGACACTCCCCTTCTCCCTGCTTTCAGACCAGGACCTGGGTTATAAGCAAGGCATGAAGTGTGTGAAGAGACCCAAAGGGCTCAGCTGAGGGCTCACGTTTTCCTGATGCTCGCTGGGGTTTAATACTCGTGTCGTGTTTTGAGTGCACAAGCTCTTGGATTAACCCAGCCTCCCCTGCAGGTCCCCTTTGGATGCATCTGGTGGTGCTTGTTGATGCACAGCCTCACCAGACATGGGGGTCTCTGTCTGCCTTTCGGGAGCGACCCACCTTTTGGTAGCGTTTGAAGGAAGTGCCCTTTCTCTCTGCTGTTACTCGGTATCTTTGTCTTTCAAAGCTTGCCATTGTTCTCTTTCTTCCCTGTTGCTTCCATTTTAATTAGGTGGTTAATGGGCCCCCCTTGCAGCCTCTACCCTTCTTAGACCTTTTTCCGTACCACACAGGTTGCTCTATCTGCTGGCAGAGGCCCACGGCCAGCGGTGCTGGTGCTGGTGCTGAGCGGAGCTGACCCGGGAAGCACAAGCCCCAGCTCCGAGACATCCCTGCAGCCTGACCCATCCCCCCGAAGAACCGCCAGGTAGAAACAACTTCTGGAGGGCTCACGGGGTGCAAAACGCACGTACGTGGAAGGTGTAGAAGTGTCTCACTTTCTCGTGATGTTTGAGGAGGAGGTGCGGCTGCAACACGGCTATTTTTGGCGTGGTATAGACTTCATCTTCTTGCCTACCAGCTCGTAATGACTCAGTTTTGAAGTCCACGCTGTTCTCTTTCTTTGTGGGTCTTAACAGTTGCCCTGGCAGAGGAAGGGCAGTACGAGAGCTGCCCAAGGGGGGGGTGTGCTCTCCACTCTACGGTAGCGGCTCAGGGTGGGTTTGCACCACCACCGATCAGCACCGGTCCGTCCCGCAGCGGGGACAGTGCCCGTCTCTCTCCTTGCAGGCTCTGGAAAGGACCCAAACACCAAACTACGTGATTACTAGTTAGGTGGGACAAATGCCACCTACACCTTAGCTTTTCTCCTACCAGAATGTTTACCCAACAGGCAGCTCTGGAGTTCTTTCACAGATATTTTGGCATTTGGATGCACGTGAATGGGAGATGAGTCAGCTCTTCCTCCCCAGCCTGTTTGCAAAGGGCACATCCATAACGTGATTGAATTGTGTGTTGACAAGTTGACGATAAACCCCCCAGGCCTCTGTGGGATGTGATGCTTCTAAATGCTTCTAAAGCTCATCCACGCGCCAGAGCGAGGGCAGGAGGCTCGTGAGTGGGTACCTGCCTGAGCGAACTGTCAGGACTGAGTGGCAGATACCTTCTGGGGGACATCTGCACACCCTGTGATAGGAAGGTCCACATGGAGATGCTCTGTTAAATGTCTTTAATAAGAGTTCACATGGTGCTATGTGTTGCATTTGTGACCAGAACAGTGTTGGTGACACAGCTGAGCCCCTGCCTGCCGGTGGGGAGCGGTGAACGAGCGCCCGGCTTTGCCTATACGTGCAGCTTTAGCTTTACCTGTTGAGCTGTCTGCATGGAAACCCATGGGGGTTTCACATCTTCACCCTTTTGATGCTCTGCCCCATCCCACTGCGGGGTGAGCGAGCGGCTGGGGGTGCTCAGCTGCCTACGGGGACACGGCAAAGTGGATTTTCTGCTCCCTCGCAGCGGCCCTGGACGTGCCGACCCAGCGCGCAGTGACTCCGGGTGCTGCCAGCACCCTGCGATTCTTACGTGCACAACAACTTCGTTTAAGCACAGCTTTTTTCCTTATCTTCCCTCATCGGTTTTTTCTTTTCAAATATCCACTTAACCTTCCTTTTCTCTTCCAACTGTCCTGTTTCAAGACATGAATAAGTACCTTCAGGAGTAAGGCGCGCCCGGACTGGAGCCTGTCCCTGCCTTTTTGTCATTTGTCCCAGACCCGTGTGCAAAATGGAAAATGCTTACTTGCAACACAATGAGGGAAGGGCATAAGGTCTGCCGGAAAATTTAGGATGTGAACTACATTATTTGCAACTAGTGAAGCTCTGTCTAGTAATTCCTGGAAAATGGGAGTGAGTGTTAGCTTTAGATCGTTCCAGGAGTGAATGTTAGCTTTAGATCGCACAGTGCATAGGCACTGCAAAACACAAAAAAGTTACAGTTTATTTTGAATGTTTTGTAATGTCATTTTTTTTTTACCTGGTCTTCTTAATTTACCCACCTTTTCATACTTCCAGAATTTGATTTTATAGATTTACATTTTTACAGATTTGCATTTAATTTTACAGATTTTATTTTTCAAACTTTAACACGTGGAAATGTCCACAGAAGATAGCTTTTCCTGGACTTTGATGTTGAAAGGCTCTTAAATTGTTTTCTCATTATTCTGGCATTGCTTTGTATTCACTGATGCTTGCCCCATCGTTGTTGTGCTTTTTTAAAGGATAACAGAGATGAGGATGGTGGAGTTTGGTTTTCAGGGAGCAATGTAGTTTTCCTTATGCATGTTCCATTTCAAACTCTTGGTCTTCCCATTTCTTTTTACACAGGAATCTTCTCCTGTCCATTCTTATCTCTGTGAGCAGTGGAAATGACACTCCCTTGTCAGGAATGCAGGGCAGCTCAGTGGTGGTTCCAGAACACCGCGATACACATCAAACATGAACCCATCCGTACAGTGGAGCTCTATGAATTAGCTGAAAAATAAAGGTGTTGTGAAATGTGACAAAACTGACAATGAGGTGCATTTAAAGGAATACATCAAAGCCTGTCATAATTTAATTGTATTTTAGTCCAGTGGCAATATATAGTTGAGGGAAAACCATGTGCTGCGTTAGGGATTTTTTTTCCTTGCTGCAATACCTTGCAGGGAGAGGCAGTAGCGCTGGCGCTCCTTGTGACTGTCGCTTATTTCCAAGGGATACTGGAAGGTACTTTGATTCTTTTAGCAAATATTTTACTTCTGACACATTCCTGACCCAAAAGAGAAAATATCACCTCTAAAGAGCTAAGACTTAGTTGCAAGCACCGGCTCTGTTTCAGGCACAGAGCAGATATTGGGGCTGCCCCGTCAAGGGGAGTTGCTTGCCCAGCCATCCTTTGCAGGGTCACAGAGACATCAAGGTACACCTGGCCTGTAGTTGCTCCTTTCTGTCCCTGCTTGGCACCAGGGTTTATCCAAGAAAACACTCAACTTTATTTCCACAGCACTTCTGTGACTGGCAGAGGTTCTCTGCTGCACGATACCGGCAAAAACTTCTGTTGAAGCAGCAATATGCTGCTGACAAAACTGATCCCATCCCTTGATGGTCTTTGTAGGTATCAAAGGATGCTTTAACAGACAAAACCCTCTCTCGTGGGCCCAGATGCAATGAACAAAGTGGCAGAACTCTGTACCCCAAGAGGAGGTTGTGCTCAATAGCTCATCATGCTCAGTGACTCATTAAACACTTCCAGCTCTTTCAGAGGATCCTGGTCCTCCCTCACTTATCCCCAGTCTCCCTGGTGTGATTTCTCCAACCTTGGCTGACATTCCTCCTCCTCCTCCTCCTCTCTACAGGTGCAATTTAAAGACACTGCCTTTGCCACAGCCCTTTGCAGCCAGCCGTGGCTGCTCCCCAGCTTTTCATTCCAAGGCGCCTGAGTCACTTTGAAGGTGCGAGGGAAGCACCGGTCCCCCATGCAGCTTTGGAAATGCTTCTCCCAGAGTCTGTACAGATTGCAACATGCACTGTCCTGCTGTAGAAGGCCTGAATTCCACCCATCAGCTGAACAGAAACAGCTTCGGGGTGTGAACATCAGGAGGAGGAGGAGGAGGAAGTGTCTAGATAGGGCAAAGGATCTTAGGGTACTGGGGAAAAGCAGCGCAGAAACTGGTGGGGTCCAAGCCTGCCATCCTCGATGGGTAGCCCCATCTCTCGTCCCCGTGGCTTTCATCTAGCAGGCTGTAAGTTTTCTGTAGAACCTGCTATGGGCTGCACATATCCATTGGGATGTCTGGGTTGCATGGGGACATTGAAACGGGGGGGGGCAGTCACTGCTGGTCAGCAGCAGCCCTCAGAAACAGCGTGTGCTCTGCCAGCGAGAACCCATCACGGGAGGACTTGGAGCTGGAGCAGCCAGTGACACCTCTGATAAAAATCTTCCACACGAAGTAATGCATCGGGCTGACAGGAAAAATCCACACCTTCTCTCCCAGGTGGGTGAGGCTCGGCGTGAACTGACAGCCTTTCCTCCCTCCAAAGCACACGGGGCGTTGCTGTGCCCCTTCGCGCCCGTCCTGGGCTCTGCCACCGCATCCTGATGCGCTGTCCCTGAGGCTGAGCTCCATCGGCGCTGGGTCGGTGGCTGTCCACCCCGAGAGCCAGCACCGGGCTCCAACGCTGCAGCTGGGAGGTTAATCAGCAACTGCAGAGGGAGTGCGAAGGAAAAAACACATGTCCTTTTCAATTATGTTTGCTCAAATCCACTGCAATGAGCGGAGGGCCGTAACACTCAATTATTCCCAGCAATCAAATTAAATTTATGCTCATCATTAAAGAGTCTCTGTTTGCCCACGGCTGCCTCATTGGGAGCTCTGATCACCACTGTGTTATCATTGGGGGGTGGTGAATGAATTCTTGTGCATGCTTTATCCTCAGCCAATCTTTGGGGACGTCATTTGCTTGCTTTTTAAAGCTGTTCTCATCATAGGATTTGGAAAATACCCCCCAGTCTGATGTATTGTAAAAGTGACTTAGTGCATAATGTGATTTGCAGTCTAGAGGAGAAAAATCAAAGCACTGCAGCCCGTTTCCTCCTTTTAAAGCCAAAACTAGCAACTTCAAGGCCGAGCAGACTGCAGGCTGAGATGGCACCTCCGACCCCCGGGAGCTCGGAGGCAGTTCTTTGTGTGATGCCGCACACGCAGCCAGCGCTGAGAAGTCAACACCCCCTGGGTCCTGAGCTGGGCGAAATGTTGAGCTGAAACTTTCTGAGAAATTAAACACAGGCAATACAAATTGTGGGTTTCTCTCGTTTTTGCCAAGTTCGTGTTCATATTTAAAACATTTTAACCCTGATGACCCAAGGAGGTGGTATCACGCTACTGCGTTCTACCTCTGCCTCTTGTCTGCCTTCATACAGCAACACTGGAGTCTTTTGGCTAACTCCGATCACTTTAGGTAGAGAAATTGAGGTCCAAAACATTAAATTCTTGTATGTTTTCATGAAACTTAGTATCTGGAAGAGTACCCTGCGGTACTCCTCCAGCACAGGTTACAGATCAAACAGACCTTCATTAACACTTTAAATTACTGCAACAGTTAATGGTCCATTTCCTTCTGTTGTCCAGGGCAATTCACCCAGAAGTTACAGGAAGTACTTTAAAATTCGCAAAATGCCTATTATTCATGCAAAACACCAATTGAACCACCAGCCAACAGACTGTAGGACAAAAGAGTTAGAGATGGCAACTCAGCACCTGAGAGGAGCTTGTGCTGCAGGAGGAGGCGAGTTCTGCTCCACGTCACCGTTGCCTGGGTGGCACCACGCGGCGAGGGAGCAGCTGATCCCCTGGGCTCCCGTTCAGGGGGACGTGGGCAAGCTGGAGGGGCTGGCCAAGAGGAGGTTGTGGGACTGGCCACATGAAGTTCCGTAAGAAATATGAATTCCTGGAGCTGAGTGACGCCGTGCACGGGTGCAGGCTGGGGGCCGAGTGACGGGGGGGCAGCTCTGCACAGGAGGGTCTGGGGACTGTGGCCAACAAGCCACAAGGGCAGCCGTGTGCCCGGGCTATGGTGAAAGCCAACCAGAGACTGGGCTGTGTGAACAAAAGCGTAGCCAGCGAGGCAAGGGAAGATTATTCTCCTCTCCAGCACTTGTGAGACCATATCTGGAATATTGTGACCATGTCAGGCTCCTCCGGTGTAAGGAAGATACTGATGAAAATGAGGGAGTCCAGTGTGGGGGCCACCAAAATGGAAGAACAGCAGGCAACAGGCCCAGACCGCAGCGGGGGAAACCCCATGTAGGTGCGAGGGGAGAATTCTTCTCCACAAGGGTGGCTGAGCCGAGCGGTGGTGGGGTGTCCATCCTTGGAGGTTTTCAACACTTGACTAGACAAGACCTTGAGCAACCCGCTCCAGCTTTGAAGCCAGTCCTGCTTGGAGCAGAAGGTTGGACTAGATGGCTTCCAAAGGTCCCTGTCGGCCTTTTATGGTTGGTTTTACATTCCATGATTCTCTCAAGCATGAGATTTGGCCACAAATCCATCTTGTCGGGCACCCAGTCTCCCAGGACATTTAATGTAGCGCTGTAAATGGGTGCTGTTGACAGGGGATGGTGGCTTCACCTGGGACCCACCCCCTGCAGCCTTCTGATGCTGTTGCTCACGGTGCTCTCTGCCAGCAGCCTCCATCCCCTGGGAGGATCTGGGCTCGTGCTGATGCTGTCTCCCAGGGATCGTGTGTCCCTGTGGCACCAAGGACAGTTTTGATTCAGGAATGCTGAATCATTCCATGGCCAAAACCACCTTCCAGCCAGGGGAGAGGCAGCTACTTGTACTGCCTGTGCAGCACCCAGGACATTGCAGCGGTGGCTCAGGGATCAATCCACGCTTGGACTGCACCATTTTATCGATTATTATTAGCAAATGCTCCTCATTAACCACCATGAACATAACTGCACATGGCAAAGTCTTGCTCTCTGTTGAAGCCAGCGGGACAAAGAGAATGACGTGTCCAACTCTTGCATTTCCTCGGTGACATGGGAATTAAGTAGCTTTCACGATTCCCTGACATGAGACCCTGAGCTTTCTGCGGCTAACGCTGTGGTGACGCTGTGTTTTCAGCAGAGGGAAAGCCCAGACTGACCGTGCAACTGCGTGGCTTTGGGGGGGGTGGCGGGGCTGGGTGATAAATGGAGCTGAACAGGAGGATTTATGCATTTATGCATTAATGTTATTGCTATTGCTTGGCCGAAAAAGATTATCTTCTTGTGTCTGGACTAGTCTAATGCTGGCCTGATCCTGTTAACCAGCTACCACAGATGTTTAGACAAACACACCCATAATCTCAAAATGAAAAATGAAAGAAACCTAAATAGGTTTTCAAAGGTGCCTTGAGCATGACTGAAGATGCACAGGAAACCAGGCTAGTGCCTTCTGTTTGGATTTCTTTTTAATGCATTTTTGTTTTCTGTTCATACAAAGTGGTTATGTTCACACAGACAGGTCACGTGCCACTTTTTAATATACGTTAGGTCACCTGGTGTGCAGAAAAAGAAATCTTTTGCACATTAAAATTAATTCTGCCTCACCTGGGAGGCAGGGCCGATATTTGATCCAGAGCCCTGGCCCACCACATCTGGCGAAATGGCAGGATGGGGCTGAGGCCCTGAGCAAGTGCAGGGGCTGATGGCAGGGTGGGGGCTGGGCACGGGGCCCTCCCTGCTGCCCCTTTACTCACACTCGGAAAAGGTCTGAACTGCCCCGAGTTTTTCTGAACTCTGCTAACCTCTGACATTTTTCCACCTGCCTTCTCCCTTACTGCTGGAGGAGCCCCACCGCCGACGGGGCGCGGAGCGGAGCACGCTTTCAGCACAAGAGCCAAGAATCTGCTCGTTTTGCGAGGAACTTTTGTTCTTCAAATATTCTTGAACTTCTACAGCCCGGTGACCCACTTAGGGCTGAGGGGCAGGCGGTGGGTGTCTGCCTGGGCCCTTGCACCATCTTCCGCAGCGTTCGGGGGACGCCGGCTGCGCGCGGCTGGGACGGGTGCCTGCAGCTGGCTGGGCGCCCCAGCCCAGAGCGTGGCGGTGAATGGAGTGGGCAAATATATCTGCATAAATATTCAGATGAGAATATTTGCACGAGTAATTAGGACATGTTTGTTTTTCACAAGGGTTTATTTGGAGGGGAGTGTTTTTCTACTAAATATTCACGAATAAAAGAGGCCACGAATGCAAACAAAATGTTTCATGGGGATTTTTCTGCAAGATTTCTCTGTACTATTTCTGCTCACCTCTGGCTGCTGTGTTGCCAGCCATCTGCAAAACCTGATGAGATCTGACAAGGTCTTTCCAAGTACGCAGGATGGTCTGGCACACTGATGGAGGCATTACTATAGGTTCCCTAAACCACTGAGCTTCAGCCAGTAATTAACAATAACAAGAAATAAGAAAATTAATTATAATAAAATAATCCTTGCTCGGCGTGAGACCCTGAGTCTGGGCTGACACCTGTTCTTTATCCCCAAGATGCCATTCCCAGTTAATGCTGCCTGAGCCCATCAAACTGAATCCAAAGGACAGGACGCTATTGTGGTTCTTATGAACCCCGGGGACTTGCTGCGAAAATGCTGCTTAAGTCTTGTCTTCCACTTAAGGGCATGCCTTGACTACAGAGCTTCTTGACATGCTTCTCCCACTTGAGGAGCGCGACCCGGTCTCCACGGCACGGCACCGGCTCCAGGGTGGCCACAGCACTGCGCGCATCTTGTGTGCAGCATCAGGGCATCGTCTGGGCTCTGCTGTGCTGGTTCCAGCCTCCTCCAGACGAAAGAGATCATTTTCACGCTCCTTCTCCTCTTCCTTCAAGGCAATAAGAAGCATGAAAGGATCTTTGCCTTCTACCACCACGGGTTTTAAATCACGCGGGTTGGCTTTTCAAAGCAGCTCAAAGGCAGACAGCGACCAGGTATCCGTGGGGGCTGGGCTCCGCAGTCCTCTGCGGTCTTTCAAGAAACCAAAGTGAAGCCAGAACGACCACATATTAGTGCCGTGGGTTTGACCCCTTCACCCTGCACGAGGCCAGCATTGACTCCCCCCGGCATCTCCCCCAGGAGCCACATTCCCGCTGCTGCCGGAGCTGCTCAGTATCGGCACAGCCACGGCGCCTTCCTCCAGCAGTCACAAGGAGCAATTAGCAATGACACGAGGATCTCCAGCAGGCAGAGAAGACCCAGCATGGGTCCTGCAGCTGGAAGGTGTGAAGATGGAACAGGAGCGCCCAACCTGAGGATGAACTGAGGACTAGTGAAGCGCACAGGTATTCCGGCACTGCCCTCCACCAAGCAAAGCGGTTTGGATGAGGACTGGGGAAGGGGCTTTTGCTTCGGTGGCTGAAGGAGAGATCGGAGCTGGGTCCTGTGGGACCACAGTTTTCTGGTGGCAGTTGGGGAAGAGCACAAATGGGAGAGACCACCACAATGGTGGCTTCCCAAGAAGGGGAATATCAGCTCTTTTTGACTCTGAAGATCTCAATGGAAGTCTTACCAGGCACTGGCTCCGAATGGAAAATGTCCAATTAATGTTTTCTAGAGTGATCCAAGGCCCAGAAAACTGTCTTACAGTGGTGCTACAACTGCTCAGCCAAATCATTTTAATAAAGAAATGAGAAATATACACCTCATAACAAATGTAGATGGATAAATGGCAAATTCATTTCTGCTGGTCCATTAATCTAGTGGTAAAATACCTAACAGGATCCAATGAATGGGGGCTGCAGCAAGGCAAATTCAACCCAGAAATATTTGTTAAAGCAACTAACCCCTGGTCAATTTATCATGTCTGAGCTCAGCCTCACGATGTGCCTCCCAAATCTGCTTTGACATCTCTTTCCCAAGTATCTCATTGGATACAAAGGGAACAGAGCTTTCCCACAGGAGCTGTTTGAGTTCACTGCTCCTGCTAGACAGGGCTCAGATGGGCCAGGAAAGGCTTTGCTGGTGCAGGTAAAAGCATCCCCACGGCCATCTAATTCACAGAGTTTGGACTTCATAATGCAGAGCTATTTCTAGGGCAAAATAGGACACTCTGGGAAAAGCAAGTTAATGCCAACATCGATGTTTCTATGCTGAAGTGCAGAATATTTTACTGGTGCAGAAATATTCCTAAAGCACCGCAGCCTTGGCATACCAGAGATGCTCCCAGTATAGCTGTGGTCTCGCTGTTGCCTCCCAGCACCCCCTGCCCTGGCATTCATGGGTCAGTGGGTGCTACAGCCCCCCCCACACACACACACTGTGCCACCTCCACACACGGCCGCTCTCCTGAGTCACCTGGAGCAGCTCATTCTGGTAGAAATCACAGGCGATCGACTGCAATGGCAACGTCAAACGAAAGAAAGCTCAGCGAGCACGGCACGCCTGATGGCCAGGGGAGATGGAGGCAGCCTGGCGTGACCTGCGCCTGCTGTCGCCCCCGCTGCCCCTGCCCAAGCAGCTTGGCTGGTGCACCAAATGGTCCTCCTAAGAGGCAAAGTCCACGTGCTGCTCCTGCAGCCCAAGGTCATGGATTAATGGGAGTTCCTACAGTTTGCTTGCTGTGGTGACTGTTTTCAAAGTACACCTCGCCTGCACAACGGGACGGTGGGGGTTTGGGGCCGTTACTGGTTTTGGGAATCGCCAGTATCCTCTGCTGATGCCATCAGCATCTGACAGCTCCTGCAAAAGCAGCTCCAGGAGAATGATCTGAGCTCAGGCCGGGTGATCTGGAGATCTGTGCCCTACTTAGCTGGCGTATATATTTGTCAGTAAGTGGGACACTCAATAACCTGAGATCTGACAGTTTTCAGATCCTGTATGGAGAGATGTCAATCACTCTGGCTTACATTAAACATCTTCCCAGGCATCTGGGCCATATTATAATATCCCATCAGTGGCAAATTACAAACGTGAACCACACATGCTAATCTCTTGATCCTGTCTTATTTCCCTCTTGGACAGTCCCTGAAGGGAGGAAAAAAATGTCTTTTGTGAGCATAAGAAAATGATAAGCCATGTGGGGGAGGCTGGAGTGAGCAGTAGTCATCATCCTGCGTCTCTCCCAAGCCAACTATGGATTTTTGCAATGGATTTGAGAATGTGTTTATGATCATTTTCACTCTCTGGCCCAGTAATAATTGTAATGGAGACATCCAGTAACTGGCAAGTGTAATTACTATAGAAAAAGTCCTTCGACGTTTTGTGTGCTTCTCAGTTTGCACTACGACATGGACCCACCTCCCCAGGTGAAGTGGGACTGAGCTGGACCTGCTGGCGAAGGGGGACAGGGGCGCTGAGCGCAGAGAAGGCGCTGACCTTGTCCTGCTCTGGGGCAGCATGTGGGAGCTCCTCAGGGGACACGTGGGAACCACTGGGTAGCTCAGACCAACTAACAGGTGAATTTTACATCTTAGAGTAGCTTATGGTTTTGTGTGGATGAAGGACACTTTCCCGACAGCCCTGGGGATGGGATTCTTGGCATGCAAAACCTGCTGCTGCAGCTCACCCTATTTGCCCGTACAGCTCTGCTCCGTGGCCAGCAGCTCAGCTCCAGGCAGAGGTAGGATCCTACCTGGAGGTACCCACGGCTCCATCTGTTCTAGGCACGGGCACAGCTACCTGAGCCAGGAAGGCAACAGGAAGCTTCTTGTACATCTTCAGGATGCGGAGATGGAATTGCTTTGCAATTTCTGAGAGGTGTTCAGCTCCCGAAGGCTTGGGGAAACCCGCCCATCTCTTTGGGAAGCTCCTCCAAGGAGCTGCTGCTGTCTCCTGGAGCACCAGAAGTTGCACACTGTGGACCACAGGACCTTCTCAGTCTAGGTGGGACCCAACAGGAGAGCTGGGCAGGCCTTTCCCAAGCAGAATTTTAGAAAATCAGCAAATGTTTGAGCCCTGCTACTTCTCCCTTGCCACAATGACCTTCAGGTGACCTTGCTTCCCAGTGTGAGAGTAGCAGCAGAAGTGGTTTCAGTCCACTGCAACTGGAATGGACTGGGCAGTTTGCCAAGTGAATATCTGCTGGGTTAATCACTGTGCAAATCTAATCAGGAACTGGAATGTGCCAGGCTCATTACTGAAATTAAATTCACCTCCAATTAAAGAGAGAGCTACAAGCTTCCATCGTGTAGAGGTGCCCCCAGGCTTCCCCTCCCAAAAACAACCTCAAATCCAGTCCTGCTGAACTGCAGGTTTGCTGAACACGGGAGGGATTTCCAGGTGCGAGGAAGTGAATTTCTGCTCGTGCTTTCCCCCAAGGCTGTGTAAGGACTTTGCTGATGCCCTTAATAAGTCACCTTGCAAGTCAGAAGTAACTTCAATCGTAGGATTTCCAAGGAGCACTTGCCAAGAGAAATGTGGGGACACAGTTACTGGAACATCTCCCACGGCAGGATCTTTGTGGACACCTTTACAAATTCTCACCTTCACACGCTGATCTTTCCTTGGGACCTACGTGCCTTGTGTCTATATTTCAGAGCCCAAATTAAAAAATGAACTTCGCAATGAGAACAGCAAGGCTGCAAAGCCAAGCAGGTAAAAATGCAGAGTTGCTGACTTACAAGGTGTTCAAGATTCATTTGCCCCTTTGGCTTCTATGATCAGACTTGCACTGCCTAATCGCATCATCACCACTCTCGACATCATCTCTTCCTCCATCTGTGCCTCACCTGAGCATGATCTGATTTCAGAGAAGAATTTTTAACATCTTAGGTCAAAATATGTGTCTGTAACTGAGATCTAACTCGGGAGACCTGGAAAGACTGCAAATGTAATTCCTGCCTCCTTCTTCTCTAATATTCAAAGAAGAAACAATCCACAAAGATTTGGGATTGGCTTTCACTTGGAGATGGCCAACAAAAATGGAAACCTTGGAGGCTTTCCGTACATGTCCTTGTTCCTCTCACACCTTCTACTGCCTACTCTAAAATCACAATATTCCCACAAATCCAGCTGGGGTCTGAGCTTCTCCCACCTCACGGCCAGGAGCCAGCATGGGGTAATGCTGAGGAAGGGGCCATGCTGGGATGGATGAGCAGCCCCGGGCTGGGATGGATGAGCAGCCCCGGGCTGGGATGGATGAGCAGCTCCGGGTTGGGATGGATGAGCAGCCCTGAGCAGCTCCGGGCTGTGGCCCTAGGACAAACCATCCACCCTGGGGGCTGCAGCAGGATCCCCCACTGTGTGCACCTGGGTCTGTGCCTCACACGGTGACGATACCTCCTCAATGCAAGCGATGGACCAAGTGCTCCGTTCATCAGTGAGGGTTCAGCACTCACTCATCAGTGTCCAGCACGGGGCACGGCCGGCCTGGCGCAAGCTCTGCCGCGTGCTGTCATCCCGGCTGGTGGGGGGGGCAGGAGCTGAAGCAGAACAGCACACTTGCTCCAAAATAATACACCAGCAGAGGCTCTGAGTAACCCATTTACAACAAAAGCAAAGGAAATTTTCACGTGAAGGCCTGGGTTCAACAAGGCAAGAGGGGGACCCTCTCTGCAGCACGGTGGCAGCACAGCTGGGATGGGGGGGACCTATCTGCGCTGGGGTACACCCCCTGCTTCAGACCTGGGACCCCAGGGCTCTCAGGAGGGTGCTCTGCCCTCCTCCATCCTCTGTTCCTCCCACTTGCACAAAAAGCAATTAAAAATTATTTAGGCTTATTGTGCCCCCTCTGCTAGGTGAGTGCCCAGTGGGTGAGTGGGGGGCATGGCTGCCCAGCACCACCACCCCCCTCATGGGGACCATATCCTCCAGAGGTGGCTGTCCTGGCTCCAGACCCCTGCGCTAAAGCAAGCAGGAAAGTTGTTCAAGCTGACATCTCCCACATTTTGACTGAGCTGAGGGGATTGAGGAGAGAATTACCTCTCTGTCTGCTTTATAAATAATAGTTATAAATTTGTCTCCAAAGAGAAAAAAGGCCTTTTATAAATTATCAAAATGAAACACTTATTTTATCTGAATTTTATATGCATTTATGGGACCATCAGGTCTATCTATAGAAGTTCTTTAGAATTAAAATGATATATTTTTTGCTGCCAGAGATCGATGAACCACCAAATTCAATGTGGGTCTGCCCCAAGCCATAGCCTGACTTAACTAAATGGGGAGTTTATAGCCCTGCCAAGGTCAGGGTCAGTAAAGCAATTGCTGTTCTGTGTTCTTGAAGTGCTGGGCAAGAACCTGATTCTTTTTTTTTTTTTTCACTGGGATTAGTGAGACATTGAGAAACAATGTTTTATTTGTTTCCAGTATATAGGAAATTAAATCTGTATATTAAAGAAAATATTGCATTTGCCAGCAAAAGGATTTCATATGTTGCCATTTCAAACTGGGGTATTGAAGCATTAATTTTAGAAATACATACACAAAATATTGTCCATTTTGGGGATTTTTGTTAATATAAACAACCTGGTGAATGCTACACATCTGCAGTAGGAGCGGTTCAGCCTCAAGGCACATTTTCTCCGTGCCCAAAGCATCACCCTCCTGGATGCCAAAGGCACAGGTGCTGAGCAGAGCTCGATGCCGGCAGGAGACTTTATCTTTTAGCAAATCCTGTTTCGCTGCCTCACAGGCTCGTGGGCCCCGGGGTGGTTGTGTCCAAACGGGCTGCCCAGTGCTCAGGCGCTGGGTGGGTGTTCGGGGGGTCTGTCCTTGCCATGCTGTGGAGGGGCAGGGGCACTGGCTGTCAGGTCTCCTGGGCTCCTGCCTGACCCACTCCCCTACAGGAGGGGGGGAAGCCAGGGGGGTTGTTGTGCCATCTTGCTGCAGGTCTTTCTAGAGCACTGTCATTGCTTTGGCATTGCCAAAATCTCCATCTGATCTAGCAAGGTATGTCATGCCTGTGATTTACGTCTGCCTGGCCCAATAGACCCTGTACAGCAAGGCAGAAGGTGCTTGTTGCTGGCAGCATCTTGATCAATGAAATCTTTGAGTCAGCCTCGAACCTTGGCTCCTTGAGGAACGGGCTCCTGAAGCTATTCGTTTGCAACCTCAGGTGCAGCCAGCATCTCTGGATTAGCTTCCAGATGGCCGGGGAATGTATTTATCTGCCCAGGGGGGAGTTGGTGGCAGGCTGGACCCTGAGTCCTGTTCCCTTCTCATGACAGTTGGGTTTTTTGGGTTTGTTTGGTTTTTTTATTTTTGTTTTTGTTTTTTTGGGGTTTTTTTTTGCCTGCGTTGTTCCTCACACCGTTTCAAGACTTAAGGGGAAGAGAAGGCAAAAGGCTCCCAGGCAGATTCCCAGCTGGGGTCGCAACCACCTCCCTGCCTGCTGCACCTCTCATTGAATAGAACTGGTGAGGAATATCCTGGAGGACTGGTATACCACGTTCCTGATTGATACTTACTGTGGTGGGAAATTGCACCCATGACGGACCACACAGCACGTGATTGCTCTCAGCATCACTTGCTCCTAGTCTGTGCTGCCTCCATCCTGCTCTCAGCCCAGACCCATGCCTCAGCCTCCCAAACCTGTGGGCTTTATTTCACCTGCCTCGGAATGCTGATGCTGATTTCATGTATGAAGTCTGAAGAAAAAGTTTTCTGATGCCTTGAAGGTTCCTGCAGAGTCCCTCCTTCCTTCCGTCTCTTCTTCTTTCCCTTGCAGAGGATGCTCCTAGGTGACTCTGGCATGAGGAGGGACCTCAGGCCAAAATCTCTTCTCTGACCTGTGTCCCTGCAGGAATACTGCTAGGAGCCATGCTGTGCCACCTGCAGCCACCTTTCACTCTCCAAAGGATCATCTTGGAGAGATGCCGGTTCTGAGGCTGCAGGAGCTCCTGAGATCCACCTGCCACATGAAACACCTTCCCCATCACCTCCAGCTGGCTGCCCCGGGTCAGAGGTTGCTCCCGTTCCCTGCTGAAGGGACAGCCCTGCCTGCAGCAGGCATGCCTGTACCCTGCTCCCGACGACGGCGCTTGCACTAACAATGTGACACGAAATTTCTGCAGATGCTGGAACTATTCAGGAACTGCAAGGACAAAGAGGAGCAACCAGGGCTCGGGCAAACTCCTTCCACAGGTTAGCAGGTAACCATTCAAAGAGCAAAGCTGCACTGCTTCCAGCCCTGCTCCAGGGCTGCGAGGGGAGCCTGGAGTGCGGGGATGAGGCAGAGCGGGCTGCGAGGGATGCGGAGACCTTGTTACGGAGCAGAGAGCTCAGCGCTGCCCCAAGGGTTAATTAGCAGCATCCTTTGCCTTTGGAGGTGTTCATCTAAGTGCTTCCTCGCTGAGGGACATCCGTCTTTGTTGCCTAGATACAGCCTTGCCCGGGGCTTTGAGGAAGGTACCTGGAGCTTCATTAGAAGAGGATGTTAGTGGGATTTTCAGATTTAGCTGCACTATGTAAATTATTACCCGGGGCAGCCCTGAGGCAAAGCGGCTGCCCATTACTATCAGCCACACATCACATCCAAGCGCTGACAAGACAAATAAAGGTAATTGTGTCTCTCCCCTTAATCAGGGGGATGTGATTAGCTGGAGGAGGCCTCGGCCAGGTGCTCAGCAGCGTTACCTGGCTCTGCACAGTGAGCATCCCTGTGGGCAGAGGCTGGGGAGCGAGGACCAGCCAGGTCCAGCACCCTCCCGCTGTTGGAAGTGAGCAGCCGGCAAGCAGCCAGCTTTCATGGCTTGGAGGAAGGTCGCAGGGAACTAAAATCTTTAGCAAATAAAGAAGATCTGAGGAAATGGTGGTTTGTCTGGGATATTTACCTGGAAATTACAGGACTTCTAAGCACTGATTTAATAAGAATTATATCCATCATTTGAAAATGGTTTGATTAAAATTTAGAAATGGAGTATCTTGGTGCAAGATTTAACATTTTGAAATTTGTTTCTTTTATTTTGTTGCAATGTATTTCATTAAGTAGTACAAGTTCCCCAAACTCCTGCACACTTGTGCTCATTTACATCTCAGTCACTGGCTTCATTTGAATATTTTGATGCAGTTAGAGGTCTTAACTCTGTTTCTTTTCACCTGGAAAGAATTTAACACAGGGTCATCCCTAGCAAAACGACTAGGCAGCTCACAGTGGTTTCAGCAGACACTGATGCTGCAAGTCATCCTTCACAGATGTGGTTTATGGTCCGGTCTGCAGCTTCCAGCCACTGCTTCCCTCCACCTATTGCCCTGAAGGTGTTTTGACCTCTTGCACTAAAGCTTGTGCAAGAGATTTGTGGGGTTTTTTCTTATGTATTACAGTGGATAACTGCACTTGTCTCCTCCATGCTGTGAGCAGAGGGGTTTTTATTTTTTGGAGTGATGTATTTTGCAAGGTGGCTTGTCCTGACACCTTCCTTGCTCTTGTTTACAGACACCATTTTGTAGCAGGGCTCTGAACTCCTGAATCAGAGGGGTCAGACTCATGAGCCAGGCAAGCCAGCTTACACCAGGATTGATGATAAAGTTACTGCTCCCTGAGCGTCCTCTCACCTGCCACATATAAATCAGTTTACTTCATTTTGCCTTAAAATGTAACTGTACAACGCACATAACGTATGATGCGCTGACTCACCACCAGCCCAGCCATCCACACGCTGGGAGCGCAGCGGAGCAGTAATCCTGCCCATCCCCCCATGAGGGCCAGGCCACCTCGGATCTGGAGCCTGGAAACAGGCTGCTTCATCAGTACTTAACTGAATTCTTATTAATTCTTCTCAAAATCCCACCCTGCAGTCAGTGATGCCGGCCTGCATGACTTTCTGATTCTAGGAAAGATTTCAGAGTTAGCAGAGATGAAACACTAAAACAAGTTAAAAAGAGCGAGCCCAGGAAAGCAGTGGGTTGGAGGGCTGGCGAGGTGAGTGGGAAGGGTGACCTCCCTTCCTTCCCTTCCTTCCCTTCCTTCCCTTCCTTCCCTTCCTTCCCTTCCTT
>JAVJGJ010000037.1:118447163-118458168 GCA_035590215.1 Microhierax caerulescens | reverse complement strand
ACTGCCCCGGGGTGCTTCAAGCAAACAAATGAAGGAAACGTGTCTATTAGGACTGGCCATGCACTTGGGCCAGCCCCGCCACTGGGAGCTGGCTGGGTTCAGGGCAACTGTACATTCACAGAAGCGATTTATACAGGCTCACAACAAATATTTTTGCTGAAGATTTTCTGCAAGATTTGCCAGCGTTTTTATCAAAACAAAAAAGGACATTTGTCTTATTGAGCTGGGGCTTTTTCAGGCTCATTTTCTTAATGAGATTCTGAAATTTCGACCCTCCCCCAAGTTATACACTGTTTTCTGTGTTGATGAAGATCAGTTTTGGCTGAAAATAATTTTGATGCAAAATGTTCAGCTGTGTCTCCAGCAGGGTAAAGCTCTAACGGAGCCCTGCGATGCAGAAGTGCTGGCATGACTGAATGCCTTTACTTCAAGAGGCAGCAAAGAGAATAGCCCCTGGCAAGGAGAGAAGAGTCCTTTCCATCCCAGCTGCATTCTTGGAGCAGCCTCGGAGAGGTAGGAGACCCACTGAAGTATCTCAAAGTACCAGCCCGCCGTGGTGAGGAGCACATGGTTTTCTGGCTGTTTTCTTCCCACCCTAACCCAGTGGGATGGCTCTGAAGGCACACTGCAGACTGGGCAGCAGAGGAGAGAAATGCAGGGGCAGAGTGGAGGATGCTGGTGATGCTCAGGGCTGAGCTGGGTACTGAGATTTTTGGCATCTGAGCAGGCTTGGCTGGACATCTAGGCATTCAGACATGCCCAAGGAGAAAGGAGGGGCATCAGGGGTCTACATTTTGCTAACCCAAGCCTAGGGTGATGGTTTTGTAATGGTTCAGCCTCAAGAGGTTTTATGGATAGCAGTAGCCCCAAAGTAGGGTGCCACCAGGGAATTACACCACTGGCAGGGAGTGTGAGTGGGATGCTGGACCCACGTGCAAGGGGGTCTGCGGAGGAGGTGATGTGACATGTGTGCTGGAGCTGCCACAGGTCCCTTCAGGAAGAGACCTCCTAAAGGTGCTGGGGAGGTCTCATCACCCTGAGCTCTTGTCATCTGGAGAGGAGCAAGAGGTGAGAATTATGGCTCCTGGCAGTGTGAGAGCATCGTACAGGGCAGCGCTGGCAGAGCAGCACACCTGTAGGAACCAAAGGTGGAAGAGCAGTGGAGCAAGAACAGGATGTTTTTGTGGGAAACCCTGGTCTGAAGCAACTGGAGGCATGGGGTGCCATCTGCCAACAGGCAGGATGCCACAAATGCCAACATCACCTCAGGCTGGTACGTCTGAACAGTGAATTAAATAGGTCTGGAAATACGCCCAGGCACTGGGACCAACGAGCATGAGCAGCCCACACTATCTTCTGAACTTGCCTGGTCCCTGCAGCAGGATGGATGCATCCAAAACAGTCCCAGGAACACTCCAGCTGCTGACCATGTCCAGAAATTGCTTTGGAGAGAGCTGTCTGGCACAGTCCAAACCCAGGGCCCTTTCTGACCGTTTAGCAGTGCAGATAATGGCTTTTCTAACCCTGGCAAGCACCGCCAGGCTCCGTTCGGTGCATCTGCCATGGTCTGCTGCTCTGTCGGAGAAATGAGGACTGAGGGTTTGGCACCTGGCATTGGTTCATCCCAGGGAAAGAGCAACAACTCATTTTCTGTCATTAGATTCTGTAAGAATACTTCTAAAATGAGAGTTATGGGTTAAAATATCATTTCTGCATGGAGGGGGTAGACAGATCAATTAATCAATCAACAGATTGCTTAGATATACAAGCAGACCATCGTTACCCAAGGCTGAGTGGAGACCAGTGGCACACACTGCTGTAACAATTTCCCATTTGCTGCCATGCCACGGGGCTCTCATTTGCCATTTTTATGATTATTTATGCCACATCTGTCGATTTGTTGGCATCACATTCAATAGTGTTATCAGCTGGTTGAAGTAAGTTTGAACACCGTTTCAATAAAAATAAATCATATGTGTCCCAGGGTCACAGAGCCCCCACAGGAACACCGGGTCCCTCAGCCCCAGGCACGGCTCTGCTGGATGAAGCCTTTCCTGCATTCCACCAGGGAAGGAAAGACACAAGGTCAGGACGGTCCCTGCAGTGACAGGCTGGGGACAAATGCTGCTGCAACACATGGCAGCACCAAGAAGCCGATGGAGATGTCTTCCCTCTGGTAAGACCCTGGACCTCTTCCCTTGAGCATCACCCTTGTCACAGAGTGTGGAGGTGGGTTTGGGCCCCGGGCTGGACACACCGTCCATCTCACCAGCCCGTTCTCAGGGACACAGGGCTGCAGACACCACCCCCCCAAGCCCTTCCCCCACTAGCCAGTCAGCCCAGTCAGCCTAGGAAAGGATTTACAGGGCCTGGACTCAACACCCAGCTCTGGGTTGCTAAATAAACCCCTGTCAAACTCTAACACCTTCCAAATGGAATGAGACACCTGCTTCGTCCACTCGTGTCCAGCACTCCAGGTAATGAGGTGGACAGATTTTCGCAATCAGGAATCCCAACATGTGGGGTTTTTTATTATACTTTTCTCAAAATTTTTGCTTCAGGACCGTTGAGCTCAATGGCACATTAGGGAGTATAAAGCAAGTGAGCTAATTCAGCCCAAGCAATTTGGAATTGTTGAACGAGGGAGCGCAGCCCCTTCCCTGCGACTCGGGCACGCTGAAGCTTCACCCACCGTAAAGGCGGCCAGGTTTGCCCCCGGGCTCCGTCACCGGGTGGTCACCGGCCCCCGGGGCCAGCAACCCTCCGAGCAAAGGGGACAGAACCGCCTGAGTGTCCCAAAGCACAAGGGTTGTGGAGGACAAACAGCGCAGCTCGTCCAACCCCGGCCGCTCCCCAGCTAGGGCAGGGTCCGTGACCCCCGCCAGGCTGGGTGGTCCTGCAACCTGGGGTCTGGTTTCGCACCAGGGCAGGCATGGGTGCTGCTCCCGGGGGCAGCGGGCAGGCTCTGCCGTGCCCCCAGCGCGGGGCTGGCTCGGCACCAGGCTCCCACTGGGCTTCCACCGAGCCGGGGGACGAGTCGGGGCAAGCGGGGGCTGGGGGCTGGAGCGTGCCCACCTGGCTCCATCCCGATGCACCCAGCTGTCGGGAGCGGGAGGGAGGGGGGAGCTGTCGGTTTGTATATTTTGCGCTGTAACCTTCTGGGGTGGAAAATAGCTCTAAGCGCCAAAGAGGAGAATTAAAGCGCATTTTAATGATATGTGTCTTATGTCTGAATGAGCATCTCAGATTACAATATTATTTGGGTCCATGTGATGAAATCCAGCCGGTGACAAATCTCTCATCATCTCCTTCTACATTAATACACATATTTACGTTTTAGAGCTTAAATTTAACTGCTATGTTCTTTCAGAAGTAATTAAACCGGGCTTCAAATGAGGAAATAACCTCGTGTACTCTCTGCCCGCCAACCACACATGAATATTAAAGAAAGTGGTCAGAAACAGATCTATTTCTGAAAAAAAAAATAAATTAATTAAATGCAGTTTTCCTTCCCTGCAGCTTCATTCAACCTTTATATCAAAACCGACATGAAATGCATCTGTGTTCATTTGTTTAAAAAAATCCTTTGAACACATCTCCATCTCCATTTAAATTAAAAAATGACTTAGCACAGAGAATAACAAAAAGCCTTCTATGCAAGAATACAAAGAGTAATGAACTTCATATCTGCATGAAGGATTGTCAAGTTGGATATTGTTTTTCCATATGACCTGTTTTTTTTCTAATTGTTGCATCTTTCCTGGCTCTGATTTTATAAACAGTGGCACCTCTCCTCTTAGCTGGCTTTAAAAGAGGTTTGTTTAATCTTTGACATTTCTTATTCCACAGGCTTCTTTGCAAGTGTCACACAATACAGCCTTGTTGGTCTCAGTTTAATTAAACACAATTACTTTGATTTAAGTAGCAGAGGCAGTGACACTTTAAAAAAGTTCCTTTTCTGCTTGAAAAATAATACAGTGTCAGTGAATAATTAAAACATACAAATCATCAGAATTAATTAGCATCTTAACACTTTCAAATGCTTAAGAGTCTTTATTTCTGGACGTTCCGTTTGAAATGCTCTGCAGATGCTGCTGGGATTCGCAGGGAGCTTTTTGGTGATACTCTCCGGGGGTCGTGGGCAGGGACCTTCACCTTTCCCAGCAGCCAGGCGAGGAGCTGCGGCGTGCCACAGGGTCACCTGCGATATGAAATCCTCCACCCCATCTCCTCTGAATATGCAAAGCCGAATCCTGCACCCTGCGCCAGCACAGCCCCCCACGCCGGGGTGCTCAGCCCCGTCTCACCGACCAAGTCCCGTAGGAACCAACCTCATTTCAGCGCAGTGCAGGGCCATGCCGCTTTCCTGGTTTCTTTGTGAAAAAACCCAAAAGGTGTGCGTCCATCGCCCAACGGCGCTGCCTCGGCCACAGCCGGGAAGGCCCAGAGAAAATCCCATCACCCCACCTTCCCCGCAGGACCGGGCGCCCCCAGAAGCATCCCCGTGCCGGCTCCACGGCGCATCGTGCTCCCGGTCACTTATTTCTATGCAGTTCACATGCGCTGTATAGTAATCTGTCAATATTCAGTGCGGCCATTCCCATACGCCAGTCCATCAATATTTATTGCAGTCATTTCCACTCATCTGAATAATAGAAACTGCAGATGAAAAAGCCGGTCAGCGGCGGCGACGGGAAGGAAATGGGGTGTCGCACTTCTCAGCCGAGTGCCTGGAAGATGCTGCTCTCGACTTGAAATGTAGCTTTGTGCCTTTCATCCCTTTACACCTACTTGCTCCAAAGCAGTTCTTTTTCCTCTTTCATGAGTACACTTTTCAAATTATAATGGGCTGGTGTCATGACCTTGCTGAAGCAGAGGCTGCCGTGCTAAAAATATTAACGCTTTTCATCTTTGCTTCCGAGTCCCAAACGGTTTTGCTGATTTTCTCTGAACATTTCAAATGTATTGATATCATTATAGAAATGAACTTGACCCTTTCTGGCTAAATATGATAATCCGCTGCATATGCATGAAGATTTTGCTTTCATAAGTGTTTTGGCCGCGTGGCACCCAGGCAGTCCCTCCCTGCCCATCACACCGGTGCAGCACGTCACAGCCAAGCGGCTTACTCAGCACCTCATGGCAGAGCCAGGAACAGAGCTCTGGTCTTCGACACACTCGCTTTCACCGAACATGTGGATGTAGAAATTGCATCTTGTTTCCTGCTCCTGTCCAAGCTAGACCTCCTTACTCCACTGCACTGGCCAGTCAGAGGGGTTGAGTCCTATCATACCTAAATACTCCCTTTGGAGACCTTCCAGGGGCAGGAGCGTGGTGCTCAGCCAGCCCCAGGCATCCTCTGCACTCTGGGGCTATTCAGGACCAGAAACCTGGATGTTCAAGACCACCTGAGGAACCCAAATATATATAAGTCTATGGGACCTGATGAGATGCACCCCAGAGTCCTGAGGGAATTGGCTGATGTAGTTGCCAAGCCACTGTCCATGATATCTGAGCAGTCACAGCAGTCAGGCGAAGCCCCCAGCGACTGCAAAAAGGGAAACATTGCACCCATTTTTAACAGGGTAGCAAGGGGAACCCTGGCACCTAGCGACCCGTCAGCCCTACCTCTGTGCCTGGGACGATGGTGGAACAGGTCCTCCTCGAAGCTATGCTAAGGCACATGGAGGACAGGGAATCACCTGCCCCCAGGGCTCTCCCAGCCTCGTGTCAGGGCTGTCCATCCCATACCTGCCTGACAGACCCCTCCAGGGCCAACCATGTCACCAACCCCACTGTGGCTGATGGCGACGTGGCCCATCACCAGTGTTTTCCCACTGTGACCTGGATGCGAGGGCTGGTGCCAGGAGCTCCTGTGCTGCTCGGCCCTTGGCTACCGGGGGGAAAAGGGTGCGTGGTTCTGCCACAGCTACAGGAGCTCCCAGTGGGCCGTAAGCCCATAATGGTGTTGGGGCTATCGTACGTGTCCTGCAGCATGCTGGCAGCTCTCTGGCTGAGCATGTGAGGGGGGACAAGACAGGAATGTGCCACAGTCTGGTCACATCCCTATCCAGGCAGCCGGTGTAACAGACAGGAGAAGGGATGAAGGAGGAGCAGCGACCCTCCAGCACCGTGGGCAGCCCTGCCCATCCCACCCTGCCCTCTCCTCTCAGCCCTTGCTCACCAGGCTACCTGCCTGCCAGCCTGCCCTGGTGTAGCCCTTTTTACACCCATCCTGGGCCACCCAGGTCACCAACACCTCCTCCGTGACACAGCCACAAGGCTGGGTCTGGGAGCTGGTGGCTGCCTGCTGGACCAAGCCATGGCATCACCAGGGCTGGCGCCTGGCCTTAGCGTTGCATCGTTGTGACATGGCTATTATCTTTCACCATCCAGACAAGACGAAATAATTGAATAATAAAAATATATTTAAATAAACAAACAAAAAATAAATAAAGTAACAGCTGGCAATAAAATAAAAATGTCCAGGGACCTGGACAAGTGCAAGAAGTGAACCTCATGAGGTTCAACAAGGCCAGGTACCTCTGTAAGGGCTAACACACCGGCAGGGGTTGCAGCCTGCCATGAGCTGACAGTGATGTTACTTGGACTGGCTGGTGCCACCCAAGCGTGGCACCTGTCACCACTGCCCTCCAAAGCCAGCATATCTTTGCTTGGTCCCTTGTGGTGCTAACAGATGTGTCACAGCTGGACTGGGCTATCAGCCAGGCAGTGCCCAGTGGCCAGCAGCAGACGGGTCGTGCTCTGTGCGGGACCTCGAGCTGTGTCGTGGTGCTGCGTGGCAAAGCTCTCCCAACCTACAAAAGCTCTGCAGACCTGCCTTCAAGGCATGTCCAGCTCTGACCTCTGAAGAAGTTTTCCAGGAAGACTTCATCCCTTGGGATGACAACGGCAGTCTCGCTGTTAGAGGTAATCACAGCAAGGTCCTTTTTGTGGTACTTTGGGGAAATCTCAGCTTTTTGCAGGGGAAAGGTGAACATCAGCGTCTCAGTCACGCAGGGTAACACTGGTGATACAGAACCAACAATAAAGTTCTTGTCTATTGTGGTCTCCGGCAAAAAGCTTTGAAAAGGAGTTGATGTTTTCCTTAGATAACTGATAATGGTCTGGGTATAATGTGCAGCCAATTTAATCCTTCGCAGCTTTATGCCTATAGCAGGTGTTTGTTTAAGAGAGATTTCACAGGACGGAGAGAGGTAAATAGCAGATTTCTTCCTTTAATGGGCCTCAGGCTCATTAAACAACATTTCACTTTCTCATGTACAAGGTTCTTACTCATTAAAGGGATTCACTCTGTTTCCAAGGGTGTGCTTTTCTCCTTTACTGACAATTCACCTAATGTGCTGCAAGTTGCGCGGCTGGGGGATGGGCAGCGGCTGTGCAGGGCACAAGCTCCTCTCACACCGGAAAGATGCAGCTTGACAAACCTCATGTTTTCTGGAGTCATCCTCTTCTGAAAGACAAATCTGGCAATGGGATTTGAAAGGTCCTGATCAAAGGAAGGTAATGGTCCAGATTAAAAAATAAAAAAACACACACAAAAAAAAAAAATACTAAAGGAAACGGATGCGTGATGTGGACGGCCCTGTAGCAGCTCATGGCCTTGGAGGAGGGCTGGGTCTACCACCAGCAAATCAACTCAGCGATTTGGTAAAAAGTTCAAACAGCATTTCTTTTGTGTCCTTTATACCAGAATTTATGGTTAGTTTGCTGTCTTAGATTAGTCGCAACTTCAGGCCCGTGGGAAGTAAGTAAATACTAGAAGATTCTAGAATCACATTACTTGTGGTGGACACTCTGCTCTTTCCCACCAAATGCCAGGGTTTCCCAGTCTCAGATTTCCTGCACTGAAGAGATTTGCAGGTCCTTTGTGATAGGAAAAAATAATAAAAGTTTGTCCCATTCTTTCTTCCTGAAGAAGAAAGGCCTTGAAAGAAAAGGCTTGGTAAGAATGAAATCAAAAGACAAAAATTAAGAGGATGGCTGACTTAGCTTTTCCATCAAAAGCACTTTCTCATTTGAACACATTTAAGGTTTTTTCTTTTTTTTTTCTTTTAAAGCCAAACAGCAACAAAAAATGAAAAAGTTAATTATTTTTTGGAGTCAAACCATTTCTTTCCATTCACCCCTGAGACTCTCAGTTTTGTGTTAAGCAGTTGACAGTGACTCCAAATTGAGAAATATTTATCTCAAAATAACGTGCTCAATTTCATATTTTTTTTTTGAACACAGAGAACACCACAAACCCTGGGCTAGCCTCTCCTTCACTCCCTTCCACGACTTCTTGCTGATACTGGGCCACCACCTGCCCATGAAGAAGCCCCAGGGGCTGAGCACACCCAGCACCCAGCCTCTCCGGCAGGACCGACCCCAGGGTCTCCATCGCTTGTAAACTCCGAGCTGCTGGAAAGGATGGAGCACACCAAGCGCATGCCTGCAAATACCGCGTTGATTCATCATCCCATGAAAAATCATGGGAAAACTCAAGACAATACAAAGTTTTGCTATTTTTAAAACTGAACACTTCCACTTTTTTTTTTTTTTTTGCTTTTGCTTTATTTTTGGCTATTTTCTTTCATATTCACTCAAAGCAAAATTATTTTCCCAAGTTTTGTAGCTCAGCCAAGCGAATGAATTCATAAAGCTCTAATTATTTGCATCTCACAAAAAAGTCTTTGATCCAGAGCAGTGACCTCGAGCTGGTGGATGCACAGGGAGTCAGTGATCTTCTACTCTCAAGACAGTTCCTGAGAAATTCCCCTTGTTCACTGTGACCCCCTCATGTGACAAGGACCTTCTTATCATTGCCTAATCCAAGCCCTGAGAAACACAGATGTCTTTATGGAGGAAACCAAGAGAGGTAGGAGCCCTCTGCTTTGGAGATGCAAAGCCACTCATGATGCTGAACTCCCTCCGTCAGGAGTCACGGCTGTGGTAGGTCACAGCGTCTTCAGGACCAGCAGTGGTTATGGCAGCTTCAGAGGTTCAGAATCAGAAATCTAGTGGCAAAATCATGACATGGATTGTAAATTCCCTCTGTATTTTCCCATGTCTGCCCACACTAACATCTCTGAGTGCAGAAAGCACCATGAGGCTTCGGTTACATCGAGGAAATGCCCACACCTACAGTGTGGGGACACAGCCCAGGCAGCAGTGTCACACTTGGAAGTCTGTTGCTTCATTTGGAAGTTCCTCTATGTTGGGAAGATGTTACTTCACAGCTTCTTAGGAAGTTAGAGTCTTCCTCTGAGTTTACTTGAATAATCAGGAACCAGAACTTTAAATAAACGCAAAATGTCTGAAGTGATGAAATCACAGGGAGAAACACAAAGTCATTGGCTCTGACTGGTCTCAAGGTCTCAAGGGACCAAAGTGACTTCGTTTGTCATGCCGTGCCCAGAGCAGCGGGCGTCTGTGCCAGGGAAGCGTTTCTGCACTTCTGAGTTGCTGCTGCTGACGCAGGAGAAGGCTGTGCCATGGCATTGGGTATCTCCCTTAATTCTTAATGTCAGCGGAGGCGTTTGCAGGATGAGCATGGCTTTTTCTAATCTTATGTACTTACAGACTGCAAGGCTAAAAGAGACTGCCTTGGCCAGCTAGCCTGACCGCCCGCCGACACAAGTTCACAGCACTGTCCCGGATTTATTTTTGATAATCTAGAGAACTGTCCACATCTGATTTACAACTAAGGACCAGAGGTTCAGGGGCCAGCTGTTCTGATTAACAACTCTGAGTCTCAATGGATGTGAATCAGATGCAAAACCTGATTTGTTTTTTTTTTTTGAAAAAAAAAAATCAGATGCTGTCTGCAACAGCCATACAAACAGCTAAAACCAGACGTGTGTTTCACAACTCTGAGATATTTTAGCCAAAACCATGGCATTCCCAGTGTTACGTCAGGGATCCTAAACCTGTCTGGTATTTGATTTCAAAAGGGTTTTATTAATATTTTGTGAATCAGCTTGTACTCTGCAAAGGGCTGCTGCCTCTGCTGTGCATACCTGCCTCAACCAAACGGTCAGGAGCTGGGGGAGCACAGCCAACTGCACACCACAGCTGTCACCTCAGTAATCTGCATTTTATAGACCATCTGATTAGCTGTCTGTGGCGTTTTCTAGCCTGCCACACCATGTATTTGCTTCTTTTTTGGGGAAAGAGGGGGAAAAAAAAAGGAATTAAGTGCAAACGATGCCTTAAGTGCCCATGTCATGCCTTTTCATGGAAGTAAAGCAGTCTTCACAGTCTGACACGAAGAGATGAAGGCAGGCTTTTTGCTCTGCCACAGACTCTGCAGGATGCCCAAATCCCAGAGTGCTGCCCCGCGCAGGGGGGGTTCACCCAGTAACATCATCAGTGGGAAAGGTCAGCCAGGGCACTAATCCCAGGGCAAACAGTGGCAAAATGTGTCCGGGGCTGGCGAGTGCAGCTTATCTG
Organism: Microhierax caerulescens; assembly: GCA_035590215.1. Taxonomy (NCBI): domain Eukaryota; kingdom Metazoa; phylum Chordata; class Aves; order Falconiformes; family Falconidae; genus Microhierax; species Microhierax caerulescens. Next base: position 118,447,713 of record JAVJGJ010000037.1, on the reverse strand, counting down.
TGTTTGTGAAGAGGTGTCACCTCGCCAGTCAGGGTGTGTATCTACAGGGAATACTAGATGGATTCGATGTGTTTCCCTCCGCTCTCTTCCCTGTTCACAAACGCACTGGTTAACGCACGGGGCAAATGTCTCCCTCTGCAACGTTGCCCACGTAACAGATGCCAGAGACTTGCAGAGCCTTTCCCGGCCGTGCCAGATCTCCAGCAAGGGATCTCCTGGCCCCACGAGCCCAGGCTGCTGTGTGCTCACACCAGCATGTTCCCAGACCTGGGCTGGGAATGCCTCCCCAGTGCTGGTCTGCCCTGCAGGAGAAAAGCTCACTGTCGCCTTCCCTGCACCTACCAGCGTGTCAGCTGGAGAGAAACAGAAACTGAGCCTCTGGGTGCTGGGCTGGGCTCTGCAGAAAGCTGATACATCCCATTAGGAGATTGATCCAAATGGAAAAGTTGGACACAGGGGACCTCTCCCCAGAAGAGGGGTTGGATCATGCATACCAGCTTGGCCCCAGTCCATACCCATGTGGTACGAGTTGGAGTCACTGTGCAGTGAC
>JAVJGJ010000037.1:118424160-118435123 GCA_035590215.1 Microhierax caerulescens | reverse complement strand
GAGGATGGGACCGGCACGCACAATGCACTCTGCTTGCAGTTGAGTACCCGAACTCAGCCTCTGCAGAGGGTTTTGGGAGCAGCACGGACAGGCGGTGCTGTGAGGACACAGAACAGCTCACACTCAGCGACTTGGTGTCTCCTTCGCTTGCCTGGCACTGCAGGAAATTCCTGAAGCGGTGACAAGGAACCTGCCAGATGTCATTGACTGCACGTGGAGGCTGTTCCGCACGCATCCACCCAGCAAGGTGGGAGGTGACTTCAGAGTGAAGACATTGGTTTATGGTTCCATGTTTGAAGAGCAAACCATGCTCTTTTGCCAAGAGACAGACAGCGAGTTTTACTAGCACCAATAAACAAAATGCCAGTAATGATCATGGTTAGACACCCAGGCAGGTGTCGCTCTCAGATATGCTGCTGGCTTCTGAATCGTTCTGGGGAAAAATAAGCAAAATGCTAGACACCTCAAGAGAAATCAGCGTCCGTCTCAGGCCATGACTTCCCTGGAGCATCTCACCCTCCCATGACAAGCCACACTGGTTCAACTGGAGATGTAAGCAGAGAGACCACCTCTAAAAGAATACACTGGGGAATAGTAAGGTACCAAAGCAAATTCCACCACTGCAGAGAAGGGAGACACAGAAGCTGACTGACGGTGTTCACCCCCCTGGGCAGTTTTCACGGTGGGCAGGACCCTGCAGACCACCGTCCCTTTAGCTGACCCAGCACCGTGCGCAGCCTCGCAAGCCTGACATCCAGGAGGAATTAGCGTGATCGGAAGCTTCTGCCTCTCGGCAGCTGCTCCCGTGGGACTGGCTTCAGCACAAATGGCTGCTGCCAGATTAATTTCACTCCGGGCCCTGATCCGCTTGAGCTGCCCTGTCCAGGGCTGCGGAAGGGATTTGTTCTGCTGACAGGTAGCCCTGGCAGGGGGACGTTCCCCAGCAGCTTCTGGCACAGAGAGGTGCTTCCACTCTTTGCACACTGGTGTCGAGCAGAGTAAATCCTCTTTGATCAATGCAAAATCAGGTGTAAAACAGGAGTATCCAGCCCAGGCCATTTAATTCTCCAAGATCTAAGCTGGCTCGTAATCTTAATCAGCATTGCTTCCTGCTTGAAATGCTTTTCATTAGCTGCTCATTCAGTGAACACAACCACTTCTGCTGCCTCAGCAGAAACACATGCCACACTTGTGCTCAGCAGCAGAAGGCAAACATTTTATTGCATTTTAATCATTGGCAGTTTCGGCAGTTGCTTCCTGGTCTCTGTGTTTCTTCTACCCCTCCTACTGAGAATCCTGTATAACCTTTGATTGCAGAGACGTGCTTGACCAAAAGCGACCCGGTACCTCTTCAGCCTCCAAGTAGCTGCACAGCCTGCTGCAGTTCCTGGGCAAGCTGAAGGCTGAACGCTTGGTTATCTCAGCGGCCTTTTGATCCAGTCCTGGAAGAAGTGAGACAGGCTGAGCATAGCTGTTCAGTTGCAGAGGCTGGCTGCCCTGCCGAGACCTTTGCCATGTCATCAATCTTTCTGGGAAATTTCATACAAACTTTTTCTTCTGGAAATAATGGTTTCTTGGAGTGGAAATGTTCCAGAGAAACATTTCAATGGGGGAGGGAAGGAAGCAAAAATTTGTTGCCAGTTGCAAAATGGAGCAACGCCACCGATGGGGAGCCCTTTCCCAATGCAGCCATCAAGGAACAGGCCGAGCAGACCAGGAACCCGCTGGGAGAGCGGCGCAGCCGGCTCTCGGGGCAGGGTCACGGTTGCTCTGACACTGCAGTTCCAAGCCAAGAGACGGGCACAGTCCCAGCCCTGCCGGCCCGGGGCCGGCCCAGCCACCCAGGGTCTGTTTGCTGCTCTCCTGGATGATGCCTGAGGACCCGCTCGCCTACGCGGTCCCCAGCAGATCGCTCCCTTTCCCCTGGGCAGCCCACATGACTCCTCTCCCAGGCTTAGTCTTCCGTGCCTCTGAGTCACAGCGAGTGCTTAAAAGAAAATTTTGGTGCCTCATTTCTTCATTTTCTTGTGTCTGGGGGGTTTCCAGCCTCTGATCCACACCCTTCACACTGCTGTGGTGGAACTGGTTCTCCTCGCTTGGGCATGATCCCTAACGTGCCCGTAATTCGCTCGCAGCCCCCGAGCTCAGGTCAACCACCCTCGTCCCTTGCGCTGCTGCTGCTTCTGCAGTGACGCGTGGGCGAGGAGTGCGGGTGGGCTGCAGGAAGGCGGCCACAAACCAGCTGGGGGGGGGCTGGCGGGGCCCATCGCTGCCCACCGCTGCCTGGGATGGTGGCAGTGGGACCGCTGGCGTCCCTCCAGCCGCACCAGCCTTTTCCTGCTCGGGCACCACGCTCGGCATGGCTTTGGCGGAGTCCTCCCCCATTCACCCCCAGAAAATGAATGACAGAATCAGGCCCAGCATGTCGGTGGCTCTGACCCGGAGCAGCGCCCTAAGGCAGAGGGTAAATGCCTGCACAGATGCCCCAGGGGAGCCAGAACAAAGGCAGGTCCCTTCTCCTTCCTGCAGCGTTATCTGGGATCGATCACTGCCCCGATGAAACGCAATCCCCCGCCTCCCGCCCTGCACAGTCATGCTCAAGCGATTTTGTTTCAGGGTAACACTGAGTTAATTTGTCTGAAGCCCTGTGGGACTTCCCAGGCAGCCCTTTCCAGGGGATTTTGCTGAGTCTGCAAAATAACTCATCATGGGAAGGGGGGCTTTCATGGGTCCCCAATTCTCCACTTTTCCTCCTCCAGCTCTGACGCCCCCGGACCACCGAGCTCTTGGGTTGTCCCGGGGCAGCGGCTCCTCTGAATTCAGTATTTTCTCCGCTGCACAAATTTCGCTGTGTCTTCCTCCCCCTCCCAGCGCCTTCAAGGTCACATTGGGAGGTTGTGTGATCTGACGAAAGGAACAGGGAGGGAAAATAAAAGCCCATCGAGATGAAAACTGATCCCGGTCTCCAGCTCCAGGCTGTTCCCTTCAGCCCCCCCTTGGCTCCCTCTACAGCACCCCAGGACGTTCACTGCTTGCACTCGGGATGCGCTTTTGAGATGGTTATGAAAGGAATTGTGCATTCAGGTATTCTAAGAACTGGCTGAGGTTTTTTTTCTAGAGAACGGATGGGAAAGCTTACGCCTTAGTGCCCGCTCCTTTAGCAAAGGATTGTGTAACCCTGGCATGCTGCGGTGCTCCTGCTGGCAGGTGATGAGAAACTGGTCAGAAAACAGCCTTTGAAATGCCCAGCTGGACAGAAAAGGGCCACGCCGGGGAGCCCTGACCCTCCCTTACCCCACTCATAACCTGATGGCTGCTTCTCTGCCCAGAAGGAGATGCTCAGAGGTTTACCAGCAGCCAGAGTGCTTGCATCTGTACCAGCAATTTAAATATGCCTGGCACGGTTCCCTGGCCCTGAGGCCACTGACACAGAACAATCTTTTAAACTTTCATACCCTCCAAGCCAGGATGGATGTATCCAAGTGCACAGGGCAATAATATCAAGTCCACACTGCTCTTTTTTTCCAGGAATTGTTTCTGAAAGCACTAGTTGGCTTGACCCAAAATCATGTCGGTGACTTGCAATCACAGTGAGACCTGGGAATATTCTTAATGGCCACGGAGACCTTCCAGCCTAGGTCTCTGTGGTGCAACCCCCTGTCATCCCCAGCTTTACCACGGCTGGAGCAGGGTGTGCCAGGAGAGGCAGATGAAGCAGGAAGCGGTGACTTGCACATACTTACCCGAAAAGCGCAGGGCAGCTGCAGGGTTTGTTTGCTCAGTCCCTGCGCTCCCGCTGTCCCGAGCTATTGGGTCTTGTGCGTTCCCAGCCCGGCAGCAGAGACCTGCAGGTTTCATTGCACAGCTCTCACCTGCAGCACCTTGCTGACAGCCCAGCCTGCCTTAGGGACAGGAGGCAGCACAGGGTGTTTTCCCCTCCGATGCTGTCCTACACCCAGCTGCAGTCCAGCTGCTGGAGAGATTTGGTTTTGGAGCATCCCTGTCTGGCTGCATGCACCGGTGCTTGTGAGAGGGCTGCGTGCAGTGTGAGGCAGGAATGAAGATACAGGAGAAAACACCGCTTTTGCTTAAATTACATGGGACAGCAAAATGAAGCTGCACTGTGTGCTAAAAAGGACCTGAAAGCAGGAGCATGGGCTGTCCCCTAAAGTGGGGCTGGGACAGCAAAATGCTCCCCATCACCACTGCTCCCCTCGGGCAAACAGCATCCCTGGGCAAACAGCATCCCTGGGCAAACAGCATCCCTGGGCAAACAGCATCCCTGGGCTCTGCCTGTTTGCGAGGCAGCCGCAGCAGATTTCACATGGGGGAAGGGATGAGGTTAGGACACCTGCAGCATGAAAGTCACTGGCAAGGCTGCACATGTCCCTGAAAATCCCTGCTATTGTTTGAAGCTCTCCTCAGCACCGGTGGGATTTTCCTGCCTCGTTGCCTAAAATCCCCGCCATGGTTTTCACTGCTAATAAGGTGGAAAGAGGTTTCGCGCTCATGTGGCAAACACAGGGCGGTGGGACTTCAGACGCTTCAGGAGCTCTAGTTTCACTGTTCTTCCTACTGCTGATGGCAATGGCACTACAGTCTCCAGCAAGGTCATTTGAAGGTTATTTCCCATCCCACTGCAAACCTGGAAGGCTAGGTAGGGGTTAACCTACACCAAGTCCCTCTTTTAGCCAGGAGGGGAGCATCCGCAACCTGAGTTTCTTTTGCAGGTCTCTAGGCTCCTTTTTTCTTAGGAGCACACTGAGCAGCTCTCTCCCCCTCCACCCTCACTTTTACCGTTTGCATCCACTTTTTTCTGATGCACCAAACACAAGTGTTTTGCGCTGGTGCCATGTTCCTCGGCCTGATTGCTCAGAAGAGCTACCCGATACGCTCCTACTCCTTTGCTGGGAGGGTGCCAAAGTGCTTTCTGCAGAACTGCTGGACACTTTTCCAGCAAACATCCTGTCAGTAGCTGGATTGTTTGAATATCCAGGGAAATCAAGCGCAAACTGCAGATTGGCCAGGCGTGTTCCCAAGGAACAATTTTATCAAAACTTCTGGCAGAGAAAGTGCCTGGTTTGACAGAGCCTTTGCAGGGGTAGGCATGGAGAGCAGCGATCCAAGCACCATCTTTGTTTAAGTGCAGTTGGAAGCTTGGCTCTGCTCCTCTCGCTCCCAGTTCATGCCCCAGGCACAGGCTGCAGAAACAACCATCTTCATCTGGAGTGTGTAATTAAATGTTCATTGGGCTGGGAGAAGGCTGGTGTGCATGGTGCAGAAGACACCCATTTGGGTACCTGAGCTGTTTCTTTTCCTAGGGTAACCACAGGAATATCTTAGGTGATCAGGACCCAAATCACATCCTCTCAAGCACGATTTCAGATGTCCTAGGTTTCATTCTGCCTCATAAATCAAATATCTGGGGAAGCTCTGTCTTTTTTTTTTTTTTTCCCCTTTTCACAAAACCAAGCTTTAATTTCCCATAAGCACGGAGCACAAGTCTGAGCCTCCTGAGAACATCTTCACATTTCTGGTTTGGGTTTTCAGCGAGACATCACCAAATACCAGGTGGAGCAACACACTGCAGAGTGGCCATCACGCTCCACCCTCAGGAGCCAGCAAAGCGACACGCAGCTCGACCACCGGGATCAGCAGCTGTGTTTGCAGTGTGGGACACCACAACGCCCAGCACCAGACAAATCACACATCTTCCTGAATGTCTGATATGCTATTGTTAGCAGCAGTAACCCTACGGTACAAGAGCTGTAAGGGATTAGGAAGGAAGAGCATTCTCCCTGTGTTGCAGTGATTGCACAGTAAATTTCCACAGATTAGCGTGCACGGGGTTGAGGGTTTCTCAGATAGAGCAGTCTTGTAATTGCTGCCACTTTTGTGGGCTTTTTAAACAATAAAGGAGTGACGAAAAAAAAGTTGTACCACTAGGATGTAACTGTCAAACCTCAAAAATGGTTGTTGGTTTTTTTTTTCCCAAAACAGTGGTAGGGCCGAAATCTGCTTTTATAATCATTTTGTTGCTGTTGCTTCGGTTTCGGGCATGCAGGCACCTTCAAGACTGCCCTCCCGGGAGCACAGGATCACTGTTTCCTTAGCAATGAGTTTCAGCGTTGCCAGCCACTGCAAAGTCTCAAAAGTATGAAATCAAATTAAAATAAAGATATTTTCACATTAGAACCACATGTTGGATTTTATTTTGCTTACTGTGTTCGGGTCTTCTCTGTAGTTCCAAGCTTTTGTCTACTTCAACTAACCTGAAAATAGAGAGGAGGCTCAGATAAGGCTTCACAAATGGGTTTGCGGTGGGAAACTGGTGCATGCACTTGTAGGTCCTGTCCTTTCCTGCTGTACCGTGCCCTCCGTTCACCGTGCAGCCCCCTGCCCTCAGACATCCCCCTGCCCACTGCAAAGCTGTAGCTCTGGCTCTCCCATAGGCCCCGGACAGCCTTGGCCGTCCAGCTGTGCCGTGCTGGTACCTGCAGCGAGGTGAGGTGCTCGCCGTCCGCGTGCCTGGCCCCCGATCGCCTGGGCTGTGCTGGAGAGCTGGGCTTTGTCAGACAGCAGCTGTCTGCCCATCGTGCAGAGCCCAGCCTAGGCTGAGCACGCAGTTTCTTCATTTGGAAGCAAAAGCTAGCAGGAAGGATGCTTTTTGTTCTGTTTTTCTTATTTAAAAGACATGAAACACTTCCAGATATGGTAACTGGCTGGGATGGATCTGTCTTCACAAGAGCACAAAGGAGGGCGCAGGCTCCAGCAGATACATCCTTTTTCATCCACCCTGTGCCAGTGTCCTTCTTCCCCATTCACATGGGTGTCAACAGCCTTGTCCAAGTTCCCCCTTGGCAGCGTGACTGGAGCTATTTTCTATGGGCTGTAGCACTCCTATTTTCCATGGGGCTGTAACAGGAGATGGAGTGCTTACATGTGACAGACTGATTTAGGCCCTGGTGAGAGGATGTTTACAGAACTGGGACACTGGCGACGTATTACAGACAGGCAGGATGTCTTTGCTCCTCTAGCTCCATGGATCAGCAGAGCTTAACCTGTTTGCTCCTTACATAAATGTTCCAAAGGGAACAGAGAGTGTCTCCAGGCATTTCCCACCGATGTTCAATTAGTGTTGTGGCTATCAGGGGTTTACAGAAATGCTCTGTTATGGGCCAGTGCCATGCCTGGCATAACCCTGATGGCAAAGAACAAAATCCAGAGACTGAGGCAGGCGTAGCAGAAACTTAATTCCCTTTTTTTTTTTTGGGGGGGGGGGAATTTCAGCTACAGCAATGGGAACACGTCTCTTCAGAGCCAGAGACTGCTTGCAGCTGCAGGTGCTTCTCTCTCTTGCCTGCCAGAAGCACAGACCCTCTGGTGAGAAATACCCACAAGTGGTTGCAGCGCCCTGGTCGTCCTCACGCTGCATCCTGAGAGTCAGAAACTCTCCCCATGAGTGTGTGTGCGAGTGCTCCAGGCAGTACTAATGGCAGCAGACAGAGAGGACGTGAGGCAGCCAGTGAACCCAGAATAACTCTAGAAACGAGCGGCCTTTCCACTGAAAACTGCCCAACGCCTGGTTGCTCTGACTAGACCGCAGATGAAGGCAAGCTGCTGGGTGGCCCCCCAGCAGTCAGTGTGTGGCCACTGCGGTGTGCCAGGGGGGAGCAGGGCTGCAGAGGTGGCAGCTGTCTCACCCCATAAAGCACCGTGGGAGGGTTTAGAACCTCCCAAAGTTAGTGCTATGGTTACATCACTTGGCCAAGCCCTAAGTCAGCTACTTTGTCCCTGTAGTGAGCAGGAAAGCCCTGAGGTCAGGATGTGTTGTGGCACTCCACAGACAGCTGCTGTTATCTGCGTAGCAAGGATTATATCTGTAAGCCAGTTAAGTCCTGCTGCCACAGTGTCCATGCGTCCTGAAAACCACCCTCCCGTCACTAGTCCTGTCCTGATGTTCCCATGACATCTCATGTCTTGCAAATATTAATTCCAGATCATTGAGACTATAAAGTTTCCATCAACACACACACACACACCTGATCTATCTGCTGCCTGTGAGCAGCTCAAGATGGGAAGAAAGCGACTGGTTCCCTGTCAGCATCTTTAATGGTATGACATGCTCCCGTCAGGTCAGCAGACACATGCTGTTTGGCCACACCTGCCCTCTACTACATGTCTTTTTTTCCAATGGGATTTGCTGATGTGAATGCATAAAAGGCAGGAAATGGAAAAATTCAAGACCCATTAGTGAGAGGAGCTCTGCTGACCCTGCCTGTCCAGAGCATCTCACCAATGCAGCCAGGAACTGCAGTCCAAGAGCATCAGCACGGCACCGGACTTAGTGCGCTGCCGTCAGGAATGGGAAATATTCACACGCTGCATCCAGTGCACGCAGCCTCACGGCCAGCTTGAGCCCAAGTACCAGGGTGCACATTGCATATAAATAAACCATTCCTTAAATGATACCAGCATGCCTGACGTTCACCACTCTCTTGTCTGTTCTGAAGGAGCACAAGACCCTGCACATCCAGCTCCATCTTCATATATGCTGGTATGTGCTCATACAACTGATGCAAACGCTGATGCACCCACCACCAGCCTCTTCCTGGTCCCTTACACAAGCACCCTGCTTGCACCATTGAGCAGGGAACACAAAATTTAACCACTGTCCAAAATTTTCCTTGGTGTTAACTGTTGGGATTGTGGATATTCCTGTTGTTCTAGAAATAGCTGGTAAGATTTCAATGCTTCCTAAACTGCATGCTCCAGCCTCGTGAATGTCACAGGCAAATGACAGATGCTCAGTTCTTACTTCAACACACTTTGTGTTGCATTGGTGACATCTTTGTTCTAGGAGATATGCCTGACAGTAACCCACAGAAGAGTTACTCATCAGTCTGCATTGTAGGAGCTCGCTGGCTGTGAGTGATGGAGGCAGAAGAAGACAGGGCTGTATTAATTACAAAATGATTACAAGCTGCTTACACAGTGTGCCCATAAAAAGGTGAATGGATGATAAAAATCAGGGCTGGGAGACACCGCAAGCTGTCAACTAATCCCCTTCCCAGTACAGTGATGCTTCTGTCACTTATGAGAGGAACGTGTCTGACCTGATTTTAAAATCCTCTCATGCTGGAGTCACAAGATTTTCCCCAGACAATTTCCCCAGCATTTGCCCTTCCTGACGGTCAAAAGTTTTCCACTCAAGTTGAACCAAAACATTCTTTGTTGCAGTTTATCGCACTATTTCTCTTCTCTGCCCATGAACTGTTTGTTCCCTTCAGCTTCGTGCAGATTTTTCAGCTGAAATGGCTCAGCAGCTATAGAAATTATGCCTACCATTGTAAAAACATCAGTTTTGTAGGAGGTATATGAATGGTTTTCCTAAGGCTCCACCTTTCATGAGCACAGACACACACATCCACATGCTAGCACACCCCTCTTATTGTCTTGGGAAATCCTCTCGTTCCACCACGGAAAAAGAGATCTGCCTGCCCCAGGCTATGTGGTCAGCTCTCCCCGCAGTGAAGCAGGATATAAAGTGGAAATACTGTCCAAAACTGAAGTGGGACACATCTCACCTCCCCTGTAAAATGGCTAAAAGGCAGGGAACCACGTGAGCTAGTCATCCCCAGCCCCCTCCGTAAGCACTGCAGAGAAGAAAGTCCAAGTGACCCATCTTGTTCTGACTTCACCCGTCAGGCAGGTGATTCCTGCCCCAGGGAGGCTCATGCCCTGTACTGACCCCGAGGCAGGTCTGGACAGCTCGCTCAGGGCGGCAGTGACAGTGTCACCCACCTCTCCGGGTACGGGGGAGAAGGAGTGTGAAGCTGAGAAGCTCCAGTGCTGGACCCTCAGCCGGGGCAATAAAAGGATCAGGGTCTTTTCATCTTGCAACTTGGAAAACATTCCTCTGTCCCTAATTTTTACTCGTTTTCTCTTTCAGTGTAACCCTTTTATATGGAGTTCAACCACGGGCTCTCTGCAGTTTTCAGATGTCCTTAAACTTCAGAAAAGTGTGCTAGACTAGACTAACTGGAATGGAATGGAATGGAATGGAATGGAATGGAATGGAATAGAGTGGAGTGGAGTGGAATGGAATGGAATGGAATGGAATAATGCAATGCAATGCAATGCAATGCAATGCAATGCAATGCAATGCAATGCAATGCAATGCAATGCAATGCAATGCAATAGAATAGAATAGAATAGAATAGAATAGAATAGAATAGAATAGAATAGAATAGAATAGAATAGAATAGAATAGCATAGCAGTTGGAAGGGACCTACAACAATCAGCTAGTCCAGCTGCCTGACCACTTCAGTGCTGACCAAAAGCTAAAGCTTGTTATTAAGGGCATTGTGCCAATGCCTCTCTAACCCTGGCAGGCTTGAGGCATCGACCATCTCTCTAGGAAGCCTGTTCCAGTGTTTAGCCCCCCCCTTGGTACAGAAATGTCTCCTTATGTCAAGTCTGAACCTCCCGCTGAAACCATGCCTACACCCATACCCTGAGCAAGGCTCCGCTGTGAGGCGAGGTAGGCAGAGGAAAGCCTCGCTCCTCAGCTGGAGTGTGCAGACATGCCTCAAGGGAGGGAAGTGGGTGAGTGGTGCCTATGTGAGAGATGCGTTTGTAACGTACGCTGCATCGTGGAAGTGGGATGGCTCCTTAGCTGGCAAGCTCTTGCCCTCATTAACGTGCCAGCCAAGCTCCTGGGCACTGGAACTGGTGTCAGCACAAATCCAGACTGGCTACTCTTTAAGAAAGCAAATGTCACTGATGGGGAATTTTTATTATATCCCTTGAGGTGACTTAAACACAAGTTTGTGCTTAAATATAAAAGAAAAATTTAATGAACAATGCATTGGAGAGCGTCCTACCACACTATGAGGTTCTACATGGAGTCTGCAAAGATGCATCACAAGCAGATTGATTATATACCCTTGCAGCAGCGTC
>JAVJGJ010000037.1:118389590-118422407 GCA_035590215.1 Microhierax caerulescens | reverse complement strand
GCACATTCTTACCTTCGCTTGTGGAGGTTTTCAGCTCTGCTAGTTCTTTTCAAGTAGCTTATCTTTAGCTTTATATCGACAACAATACTACCCTTGAAATCTGTCAGTGCAAAAGATACCCACATCCGCAATCTTTTCAGGTCCATATGAGTGAATTAAACATTTCCCAAACCACTGGCATGAGATCAAGCAGCCCAGACCCTCCCACAACCCTGCTATTAAACTCTGTGAGCCTCCAGAACAGCGTGGCAGATCCAGCCTGTCTGACGGGACTGGTGTCTGCTCTACAAGGAGTCCTGAACCATGCCCAGCAGTAATTTGGAAGAGCATCAGTTGGTCCAGGAGAGCCATGCCCACTGTGGCGTGGGCTGTTTCTTGGCATCGTTTACACAACTGCTGTAAAGGTGCAGAATAGGGGTTTGATTATTAACAGCAGCTCAACACTCAATCTGACTTTACTCCACACAAGTCTGTCGCAGTAGCCAAGAATACTAGAGCCTGCTGACTTCAGAAACCTTCTGGCGTGCTTGCTGGAGGCACATTGATCTCCAGTACTTATGTATCATTAGTAATCTCATTCAGCTCAATAATAATAATAAAAAAAATCCAAACGCAAACAGTCTTAAGCCTGCAGCACAAGGAAGAAGGCTGCCTCTGTGCAAGTGTAGCCAGAAAATCCTCAGACCATATTCCTGCAGGCACTGCAAAAGGTGGCTGAACATAAAAACTGTGGCTGTCTTCTTCCCCCTTCCCAGCGGTTAGTTTTGCCTGGTTGGGATTAGCACAGCATTGAACATGTCAGCTAGGTACAAAATTGTTGTCAGCACTAGAAAAATCACTTGTCCTGTGGACAAGCTTAATGCACAATGAGCTGCTCTGGTGGGGGCACAGATTCAGCACGTCCAGACGGGGAAGGCGAACAGAAGAGCCTGTGCTGCTCCTCTCGTGATGAATGAACTGCAGCGAGCCGGCTCCCAGTTCAAACACCACAGAAAACTTCATTTCCCAGTATGAACAGAGACCTGATTTATGCAAACAAAACCGTGGCACTGAGCCTGCACAGAGCCCCAGGGCAGCCTCCCAGTGCCCGCTCCGCACCGGGGCTGCCGCATTGGTGCTGCACGCAGCAACGGTGCCCGGCTGGCGGGGGTCGGGGGGGGGGTGTGTGGGTGTCGGGGGACAGCAGATGCCACCTGCTGCCACCTTCCAGGACGTGACCCCACGCACTCCGGGGCCAGCAGCACAGCTCTGCTGGCAGGGCTCAACGCAGAGCAATTGACCTTTAGGCGACAGTTCGCAGAGTGTCAGCTCGAATGACGCTGGCGGGGGAAGCGGGGAGGGTGGGGGGGTGGGGGTGGGGGGTGTGCCATTATGCCATTAAGGTGTACGGTATCACCCGCAAGCAGGAAAATAGCAAAATCAGCCTCGGGGGTGAAAAAGCCGGTGATTTCTCCCGGTGTTAGACTCCTTGGCTCAGTGCTTCGCAGATTCTCTATGGGAGGCAAGAGCTTATCATCAGGGTACCTGCATTTCTGATAAAGGTAAATCGCCTTTGATCTCCTCTCCATCGCTCTGAAACCGGCCCACTTAGCTCTAATGATGTGCAAAAGTTTACAAAGCATTTTCAGATGACCTGGAACGCTTGCCAGCCTGCGAGTGGAGCAAATAGCTTAGCCGGGATAAGAGAGAGGAAATCCACTGAACAGCTCAAGTCATTAAGATGTTTGCATTTGATGAGGCAAGCCCTGCCAAGGGCCCCCCGCCCGCAGTGCTGGGCTCGGGGGTCCACCCGGGCTCCCACCCCCCGCCTGCCGTGCAGGGCTCGGGGGTCCTCACGGGCACTCACCACCCGCCTGCCGTGCTGGGCTCGGGGGTCCTCACGGGCATCTGCCCCCCCATCATGCTGAGCTCGGGGTCCCCCCAGCCGGCCGCTCCCCGCCCGCCCCGCTGGGCTCGGGGGTCCCCCCCGGGCACTCACCCCCCAGCCCTGCTGGGCTCAGGGTCCCCCCACCCACCCCGCTGGAAAGCTGCAAGGTGCCCAGGGTGATGCCACGCACGTGCAAGCAAGTACCACATGGAACCCCCCAGTAACCGCATCTGCATCCGAGCTGCGGGGAGGAGGGCCGGGACAGCGGGGGTACCCCACTGGGGCTTACCTCGGGAAACATCATAACCTGAAATTATAAGATGGAGTTAAAAACCTCTTCCTATCCATCTCCGTTCTTGTAGCTTTCAACGTATTTTACAACTTTAAGGAAACCTTTTTCCCCTTTATCGCTGAGTAAAATGCACCCTTCTTCCCGGGAGTAACTGGGGGGGCAGCTGCCCGGGGGATGGGGAGCACCACTGCGGGAGGGCAAAGCACTGGCCGCGATGAACGGAGGGGTCAGGGAGGAGGACACGGCACGCAGACACAGGAGCCCTTGGACTCCTTTTGGTTGTGTCCCTTGTCACCACACAGGGCTTGCAAAGGGAAGCTGACACAACCACAAATGCCTCAGGAGCAGCAGATGTAAAGGAGAATTTTGTCTTTGTCGTTCAGCCTCAGGGACAAACGCAAAGGAAGGGCAGAAGGGATGGGGACTGCCAGCAAATAAAGCAAAGCTGTTTCACACGGATGGCTGCTGTGGAGGGGCCAGGAGTCGGGCACCTTCAGGCAATCTGTTTGTTACAAGGGCCCTTGTCCCTACCCAGCTCTCAGCTCCGCTGTGGGAGATCCTGTGATGCCATCAGGACTTCTGTCCGCTTGCTCCAGGACACTTGACTTGACACTCCTTCTCTTTCTCCTACTATTTCGCTTTCTCACCCTAGATGCCAGTTCCTGGAGCAAAAGGGAAGGAGAGCTGCTGGTTCTCAAAGGGGGGAGACTGCACTGGGGCTTATGGCTTTTTTACCCAGACTGTCAGGACACCATCCGAGGACTAATACCAAATGGTTATATCAGAACAAATCCAGATTAACTCCTTGTTTTTTTCTTTCCAACTGGCTGTGGCAACTCAGCATGTCCAGGGGGTATCTCGAAGGATAATGGAGAATGCTTGCCTTTCCAGAGTGACATTAAAACCATCCCTAATTTGGCTTATTATGTGCTGACTCCTTAAGTGTCATTTCAACAGCTCAAGGGCCCCTTATGAGAAACCATTGTCTTCAGAGCAACCTACATTACACACAGTTACATGGAATTCTTCCCCAAGCCTCATTCTCCTTTGTAGGAGTCACAACAACACTGGATTTTTTTCATAACTAGATAAACACTGTGACAGCAGCAATTGTCTGCAGTAAAGAAATACCAGAGCAAAGTGGATGAGTCACAGGTACAGTGCTGAAGTCTTCAAAATCCACTTCTGCACTGGGGAAGCTGTGTCCTTTGCAATGACATTGCTTTCTGACGTGACCCTCTTCTGATGTAGCACAGATGTCATCCCAGGGCTATGGAGTTCCTCTTCCTGCAATAAGATGTGAAGTTTTCAGACAGGCAATTGCTGGGATTCACTAAAACCTGTTAGGACCAGTTTCATGGGCGCTTAGTGGATGCTGGATTTGCTTATATCCCCCTCCTCACCATTCATAAATATATGCACAAGCATCATTTTATTCACACAGACTTTGGCAAAAGGCCCATTGAATTCAGCAGAGAGAAGTCCATTGACTTTGGTAGACTTTGCACGTTGTGGGTGAGAACAGATGGAGGCTCCATTCACCAGTTGCCACTCGTTATTTAAAGCTTATTATTGTTAAAGAGTTTTGTTAATACATTCACAAATGAAGCGCGATCCAAGTGGTGTAACCACCGCTGAGTGCTGGCGAACGGCAGACGAGCCCTTCCAGCAAGGACAGTGTGAGCAGAGGACACCCCTGAATACACAGGACTTACAAACAGGCGGTTGTTGGCCCACTTTTCTCCTGGCCCCCAGAAGGCAGCAGTTTGCCCACGGTAAAAGGCAGTTTCCAACAGTCCCAGTGCGAGACACCGCAGACCTGACACAGGAGAAAGAGCAACCACGCGTGAGTGCAGGTCCTCTCGGTTGCCCGCAGGAAGGTCCCACGGGTTTTGGCAGGAGCTGTACTGAGCCTTCCCATAAGCTAAAGCTACCCAGAGCAGAAACCCTCCTCGCGTCCTGAGGGAACAAGGAATCGTGTTTCCTGAGCGCAGCCAGGGGAAGGGAAGTCTTCTGGAGTGAAAGATCTCCCTACACGTGGCAGCTGCAGCTTTGGTGAAGATCGTTCCTCCAGGGATCCGCTCCATTGTGTTTCTCGAAGCCAGAGCTCATCTCACTCCGCTGGAGCCCCAGGACTCCACACAGCAAAGGCAGTAATGTGGGGGCTGCCCACTAGCTCATGGACATGCAGTGCTCAGCAACTGGTCTTTGTAAAAGGCAGGAGAAGTTGACGTTGCCTGTGGGGCTCCAGGGTTATAACAGCCTTAAGAAATGTGACTAGTTCAGGAATTTCTAGCATTAATAAAGCAGGAAGGGCAACAGTTGCCACAAACAAGCTAGAAAGAGAAGTTAAAAATCCATGCTGAGTTTAAGGGGTAAGATTAAAAATAAAAAAGACATGTCGGGCTAACCTAGAGGAAGCACTAACAGTTCCGAGATGGGAGTAGCAAGAGGGATGGCTTAGTCCAAAGTGAGAATGCAACAGCAAAAACGCATCACTGAAGAGCAAGGAAAATGTTACTTGCTGCAAGCCAGAGGCCTGAGCCCTGGGGACTTGTGCTCCAGAAAGTGGTGTGAGAAACACACCTGGGCACACTCAACGCAAAACCGTTCCCTGCTGCGGGTCAGCAGCCTGAGCAGATCTGAGCCATCATCGGGCAAAGCACCCTCTGAGACAGATATGAATAATTGGCCTTGATCTCTGCACAGACCCCAAAAGAGAGCACTGCACACACAGGTGGCAAGAGGTAATTAATTTCAGCTCCCAAATATCTGATAAAGATGGCATCAGTGCAGCCTCCTCAAACAGCATCACGTTCCCAGTTGTTAATTATGGGAGTGTTGCAGCTGGGGAACCTCTTTGCGCTTCCAGCCTGGATGCTGGGCAGCCTCACGTCTTCCAAGGTCACTTTGTGTGTTATGTAGGCAGCAGCAAAGGTCAGCAACAGACAGGTTTGGGGACTACCCCTGCTGCATCGCCTGCAACTGAACACCTAATGGGTTTCCTCATTTTGTCTTCTTTTCTGCATTCACCAACATGACAGTGGGGCTGTGTGAAAGTGTTACAGCTTTGGGGCTCTCGCAGCAGCAGGAGTGCACGTTTGTGGTCCTGGAAAAGAGAAATTCTTCCTAGAAACACAAAAATAACTTAGTTGTGTACTCATTTCTCGGTGTTTCATTTCTTGTGCTGGTCTCTGTGCCTTGGGGTTTTGGAGCTGGGAAGCTGTTCCTGGTATCGACGTTTCGCAGCCCTCAGGAATTCCGAGCTGTGTGCAGTGCTCTGCTTTCCTTCCAAGAAAGGTCTTCGCAGCCCTCCCCCCCAGGCCCTACGTCGCAAGCCACATGGATGGAGCTGGGAGATGTCGAGGACATGTTTGGAGCAACTCCCGTGAGAAGGAGCGTACAAGGCCGTCAGGGAAGCCAAGTTTGCTTTAGTTCTGGCGGGATGGCTACTTGGCTTGGCACCGCTGGGGCCAGGGAAGAGCCAGCTGGGCCTTGGCGCGGGGCAGAACAAACAGAGCCACTGAGAAACAGGGGCAGGGAGAAACGGAGCGCTCCCTCCTCGCCGTCGAAGCGCCTCGGCTGAGGCAGCGGCCACGCTAAGAGCAGGATGAGTGCTTCAGGTCCTCCTGTTGCTCCGGGGACTCCGGGTGGGGACTGTGCCCCGTCAGCTCTCTGGACAGGCCAGCAGCCTGAGCAGCACATGCGAGAAGGATGCCACATTCCTTCAGTGGAGGGCTTTGTGTCCCGGGGGGGACTTGCTTACCCCCCCCAGTGCTCACATCAGCTTCGTAACAGGGAAGAACATGGGCTAGAGCTGCCAGAAAAGGGGTTCTGACCACTGGAAATGGACTTGGTATGAGATTCTCTGAAGAGAGAGTCACAAGTGACAGTGACGACTACGTGGGAAATGCAAGAGTGTCCCCAGAGGAGACAAACACCCAGTTTCCAAGAAGCCCATCAGGGATCTCTTTGCAAACTTCCCCGTGAGATCCGTCACCGCGGCGCAGCACTCGTCAGGACCCAAGAGCCAGCCTCCTTGAGGTACTTTCTGCTTAATCCCAACCGTTTTCAGTACCACGGAAGAACGCTACAGCTTTCTCCGGCCGTGCCGCAGGCTGGGGGGGCTCCTCTGGTTGAGAGGGGCTGGCGTGCAGCTGCTTCATCTGGTTCGCAGTTACCCCGTGCTCCAGCGCAGCATCGCCCAAGCCGAACACAGACCAGAAGCTGGCCCCAGCCACGCTGCAACCAGGAGCAGTCAACCCGCTTGCCTGGGTGTGAGGTGGCCATTTACCTACCACCAGAACCAGACAAAAACTGCCTTTCCGTGTTTATTAGAGCAAGAGTAGCCAATGGGCTCAAGTCAAAATAGTTCTCAAGCTGTCAGCTTTGGGTGGTTGGACTTACTAAATAAAGTTTGAAACTTTCTGCTACAGTTACCAAAAAAACCTAAAAAAACCCAAACCAAAAACCCCCAAAACAGTAAAAATCAAACTCCTATATTTCCATATATGCATATATGCAAGCCCAACATGGCAGCTGATCCCTGTGCAGAGCTGGTCCTTCTCCCGCATCCGTGCTCCCGCTCCGGCACGGGGAGCATCAGGCACAGGGAGGGATGGCTCCCCTGGCCACCATAGGGGCTATCGTCTGGCACAGCAGCTCTGCTGTCACACTCCCAGGCTGGACCGGAGGGTCACACCTCTGTCCCCTCCTCCTCTCCTCAAAGGTGCCACTCCGTGTCCCCAAGGCCAGACCCAAGGACCAGCTCTGTGCCCCTGCTGGGGTTTCGTAACAGTAACCCAGTGCTGAAGAGCAGCCTGGCTCTGTAGCCAGTATCAGTTAGTGTGTGCAGAGGCTAAAAATAGAGACCCTCTGCTCTCACAATGACTCAGAGGCGCAGGAGGGAAACCCGCAGGCTCTGTGCTTGGCTGTCCCCTGAGCCAATTGAAAAGTTTTCACCTAAAACTTTGTTTTGACATAAAACGGCTTTTCGAAAAACAAAATACCAAAAAGCACCCCAACAAACCAAACCTCATCTCTCACCACCAAAGCTGCTGGGAAGACTTTAAGTTTGGAAGAGGTCTTGGCCAGAAAAGTATGACATTTTGTATTTTCTTAAGTCTAGTTGGCAAGCCCCCTGCAAATATTTACCTGCTAAGCTCTTTCTTGGAGACCAGTGAGAGTGCATGAAATGGTAACGCAAGTGAAAGGTGTGCAAGTCCTCTGAAACTTTCATGGGAAATACAGTACACTTTCCAGACAGCTCTAATTCCAGCTCAGGAAGAAAACAGATCCACCAGCTGGCTGCATTAAACCCCCACAGAGAGGTGATCCTTTCGTCCTTTAACTCCCTCTGTCCATCACCAGCATCAGGGGCTCCAGCCAGCGCTGCTCAGGGTTTGGCCGCGCCATGGGTGATGGTGGTCTGGAGGTCGAGGGTCAGGGTGGGGAAGCAGAAGTGGGACCCTGTGGGGGGGTGCACTGCTGCTTCAGCACTATCTCGCCCCTGAGGAGAGCAGATCCTGCCTGGCCCTCTGTCCATCTGTCCCATGGTCACCGGTCATTTTAAGCTTGGTTGAGCAGGTGCCCGTAGGTGCTGGAGTCTCCATCCCCAGAAATTTTCCAAATGATCAGACAAGGCCAGAAGCAACCTGACCCACCTTTGACATGAGGAGGTTGGACTAGAGACCTCCAGGGATCCTTCCAGCCTTAATTTTTCCAGGTTTCTAGTGTAGCCCCTCTCAGGCTTTCGTGCCGGCTGGAGGTGGGCAGGCAGCCTTGACTCTTGAGAGCGGTGACAAGCCCATCAGCCGGGAAGCAGAGCAAGCCAGGCACCCAGCCCACCCTCCAAACCCCCTCTGCTTCCACTGGAGCCCCAACTGGGCTCCTTTTGTCCTTCCCCATGTGGAGGGGAGGGGAGGAGCGGCAGCACTGGGGCACCACGCAGGAGTCAGGCTCTGGGACAAGAGCACCCCGTGAAGGAGGTGAGCCCCGCATCCCTGCTGCCAGCGCCACCTCCACGGGGGACCTGGGCACCGAGCCAGGCTCTTCATTTCCCTGCAGGGTCCCCAGAGACGGGGCAGGCTGGGCTAGCTCGGTGGTGGTGCTGTGTTGGACTGCGGCTCTGCAAGTGCTTCCTCACCGCGTGCACGGGGCTGTGGAGGTACAACCCAGCTGGCTCGTGACGGTTGGGATGCTGAACGGTGAGAAAGCCAGGCTTCGGCTGAGAGAAAACAAAACTGCTGCCAAAGTTGGTTCATTCTGCGTTCGCAATCCAGCGTGCGCTGCTGTGAGAGCATGGCAGGGGCGTCTCGCCCTGCACTTACACCCTGAGAGCATCCTCGCTGCCTTCTCCCTGCTCTGTGACGGATTCGTGCCCAGCTCCAGCACAGACAGCAAGCCCTGCCCCGGAGCAGACGTGAGCAGACACACCTGAAGAGGCCTTCAAAGTGCACTGAGTCCCTGTAGCACCTGAGGAAAGGGCTGACCCCCAAGGGTGACCGCGGTGGGACCCCAGCTCTGTCCCTGTCAGCCCTCTGTGAAGGGCTGCAGAGCACCTCGGGGCAGCCCTGGTCTCCCGTGGTGGGGCTGCCCCACAGGAGGCACAGCTGGACCCACAGCTGGACCCACAGCTGGACCCACAGCTGGACCCACAGCTGGAGCACATTCCCGGCTCCCAGGGGAACGCCAGCTCATCTCTGTGCCTTGGCTCCCTACAATAGAGGGCAAGGGGAGACAGCGAAAACGAGATCAACTGATAGCGATGGGATGCCAGTAATTCCCACAGACAGCTGGAGTGAGAAGGACCTCTCAGGAAGCCCCCCCCCGCCCCCCTCCAGGATCAACCCTACCTAAACTAATAGACCATCTGCCTGCGGCCCTGGCCTGTGCCCCCCCAGGGGCCGAGCCGCCTGGCAGCCAGGGCTGCAGGTGGGAGCAGCTCGTCCAGCACCATCCGGAGCTGCCGTGCTCAGCACGGAGAGCTGAGATCCCCACACTGTGTGCTGCCGGCAGGGCCCTTCCCTTTCCAGAGCCCCACACCACTTCGGCCGCCCTTCGCTCGTGCCCAGGGGAAGGCCGTGATGGCACCATGTTGCCCCTCGCCACCACGCGGGTGACAAGGGTCCCCTGCGTGGCGGTGGTCACTGCTCCCATGGCCGTGGCAGGGGCTTTGTCGTGTCCTGCCGAACACCACCTGGCCCTTCGGCAAATCCAGCAGGAATGAGATGGCCTGTCCTGACCTCACCCTAGAGCTGATGCTGCCACAAGCATCTGGCGGCTGGGGCATGCGATGGCGTGCGGCGGCCCCTGCCCACGGGAGCAGCTGCTGGCTGAGGAGTGGGTGCAGGTCCCGTGCCCACCTTTCAGCTCACTTGCGCCAATGCCTTGCAGCCAGTCTCTGGTCAGGACAGGGTCCATCCCATGCGCTTATCGGTTTCTGACGCTGAGAAACCCAGGTAACGATTTCTGCTGCAAGAACAACTGAATTTCCGATTAAATCACTGAACCAGAAAATGATCTTATAATCAATTCAGATCAAGCCACTTTTATTTTCCCTCTTTCTCCCCAGCAAAGTGCTGTTTGGCATTAGCCAGGAACATTTTGTCCCAAATTAAATGAAATGTCTGCTTTCATTACAGGCCTTTGTAACAAAGGCAGGTCCTTGGCCCCCGTGGGCAAGCCGGTTCACGTCTAACTGAGACCCCAGGGCTGAGGCTCAGCTGGGACATCCAGTGTTGGGTCTGAGCCCTGCCTCCAGCCGTGGGTGTCCCCCACACCAGCAGGGTAGGAGCTCTCTCTGGGCCCCTCGCACCCCTTTCCTGGAGAACTGCTATGGACCAGCTGTCACAGGCAGGAGCAGGACCCCTGTCCCTGTAGGAAGGTCCGTAGCCCCCAGGCTCCAGGGTGTTGTCACTCTTCATGGACCGATGTGCACTTCATTATTCTTCACAGAGCAGAGAGGACCGAGACAGTCTTCCACCCCCTGGCTCTGCACACCCACAGCAGGACAAAGGCACTCCACAGCTCAGCAGCTGTGGGAGTCCAGACCCAAACATCTTATTCAGACCAAAAAGTCATGTCCAGTTTCATATGACCATCACTGGCATTTCCACGAATGCCATATTCACTGTGAGATAAGTCACTCTCTGTTAATAATGATACTTGAGTTGGTGGAGAACACTGGGAGTTTTTCCCGCATGAGATGAAACAGTATTTTGTTTTGATTTGAATCAAGATTTTCTTTTAATTTTAGTCTGCAAAATTTTGGAATCGATGGCTTTTTTCCTTTCCCCTCCCAACTTCTTGTCTGTTTTTCCCCTCTGAAGCTGCCAGCCCCCAGTGTGTCCTGGTCAGGTTTCTGAAATTTGTCGATACAAGGCAGGACTTGGATCCCCATGAAATTGCCAGCTGCACTTTAAATGCAGCATTTTCGCTATGTTACAAATAACCAGAATAGATGTGCGAGAGTCTGCTCTGAAATAGGGCACTGGGACAAAGAGACAAAGCTCAGTGCACCCAAAATGCTCGTGATGAATAGCAGCACAGAAATGTCACCACTCCTCCACACCAGCCCATCGTTAAATACTTCCACTTTCTTCAGTGAAATGACAAAAAACTAGTTGATGCTTTACAGCACAACACAGAAAGCTCTATCCACATCTGCCTTAAAGTGTCAGATTCATGCAGGAATCAGAAATGTTCCTGTGCGATTAGCATTTCTGTTTAAAACATGTTTGTGAAAGGTGAGAACACAAATCTAGCACAGTACAATGTTCCTGCTGCATCTCCCTGTGTTTTATTCATGATAACATTGGTAAAATGAGATTATATGCTCTTTAGTTCTTTTTTTTTTTTTTTTTTAATTGTAACTGACTCAGGTTTCTGGGCACTTGCTCAGAAATGTATTCTTCCTGGACCTTAAAATAACCCTTCTAACTCAGTCCTGTAAGACTACAGCAGAGTTCTGCTGTAGGACAGCTTATGCTCTGCCCTTCAAGTAGTGCTCAGGGATTTAATTCTGCCACCACTGTTTATCTAAATTCACATGAAGAAATGGTGATTCCCAGCTCCGAGCAGTGCATGGTATGAAAGCTCAAAGAATTGAAAAGTCTGCTTAATTTTAGTAGGAGCCGATGCAGAACCTAGGATTACTGCAGAAACACTCACGCCTGACGATCTGCTCCAGCGTTTTGGTAAGGTGGGTGCCCTGCATCTCCTGGCCCAGATCCTCCTCACGGTGGTTCATGTGGCCGTGCCACAGCCAAGAATATCTTTGGTAGTTTAACTCCCCCTGCAATGGCCAGCAAGGTGGGCTCCAGATCAGCTCAGCTGCTCACCCATGTCAGCGATCTACAGCAGTGCCCTGGGGGCTGGCTTTGGGGCTCCTTGTCTGGCGTTCCCAAGGGGACCCCTTCCTGCCTGCAGCGTGGGTCCCCTGCTTCGGCAGCACCCCAGGCAGCCTCTAGGTACCTGCACTGCCTGTCAAACCCAAGCCCAGCTCAGCCTTTGCAGATTCCCAGCACCGGGCATCGGGACAGACCTTGGACTCACAGTCAAACGTGACTGTAGGTCCAGCACAGGAAAAGCCAAGGGAGTCTCTCCGGGCGTTCATTACCTCAAGCCATCGTTTGATCCTTCCTCAGCTGCCTCATGGGAGATAAACGAGGAAAACAATGAGAAACACCTATAGAAGATATTCTGGGATTAGTTTAGGAGCCATAAATATTTTTATCAACAACAATCAAGGGGGTTTAGGGAGGTGTTTTAGTTTTGTAGGTGGCATTCATGGACTGTGGTGCCAGTTACAGTGCCCACACTTTACAACAGATGTGGACAAATTAGAACTTGTCTGTGACAGATTTCTTGGAAACCTTGCAGCAAAAGTCTGAAAAAAATTCCTACATTCTCTATCCAGAAGAAGAAAACATAATTTGAGGTGTAACCTCTGACTCCTGCTGACAGGAAGATGATCTGACTCCTTCTTGTGGCTCTTTCCCAGATCTGCCAGTGACTCCCAGTTATCCCATGCGTGCTGGGAAAGATGGTTAGCTCTGGAGTCCCTTCTGTGTGTGGCTGCCCTGCTAGCCCATGGAGCTTACAATGCTGGGAAAGCATTTGTTTGGGAAGCCTTTGGGTGCTGCTCATCCAGCACCACAGCAGTAGTTGCTGGTCCCTCAGTTCTGCTTTTTCCATCCCGGTGCCACAGCCAGGGAGGAAATGTGATTGCATCAGCACAGAGGAGCTGAGATGATGCAGCTTGTGGCCACGCAAGCAGGACTGAACTGGCTGTGCAGCAGCGGTATTTGCCAATGGTCACATTCTGGCAGAGTCTCACCAGCCCTGCCATTTCCAAGATCTGCGCTTCCATCCATAGGCGGCTCCTATATTTAGTAATTGTGCTGGTGGCAAAGGCTCAGCCTCCAGGATGCTGATTCAGACACCCAGCCTCCCCGCCACTTCCTGTTTGGATGCATTAAAATTATTTGCATCATTTAAAAAGTGATGTTGGTTAAGGGAAACAAAGCGTTATTGTCAGAGGAGGCTGAGAGCCGGGTTACGTACCCATGCACAATGGAAAAACCAGCAGAACAAATTCTCTCCATCTCCCAACAGCAGCGCACACACACACAGCGTGTCCCCAGGAGCTGCCCCCACCACTCGTCCCACACATTGGCACCTGCATTGCCACAACAATGCAGTAAATGCGACCCCCCACATGCCTCCTCTCGGGGCTGCTCGGCCATCCCAGGGTGACCAAATATCACCTCTAGCTGCAGATCAGGAGCAGAGGCACACCCAGATGTGGTCTGGCAGCTGGAACGGGCAATAGGAAGAAATACAGGCTCCAGCACCTGCCCCTGCTCTGCCACTCAAGCAGTTCTGGGTGGTGACAAGGTTTTCATAGGAGAATGTGGCTTTCCACTGTCACACAGCCTTTGCGACCCCATGGGGGGCATAAATGTGGCACCCGAGACGTTCATGGACTTCTGGTGACTAGAAGGCCAGCAGCATGCATCTCCACCCTGAAGGCTTCGTGGGCTGTGACTGTGTCTGTAAGGTGGACGCAGCTCTTGTCTCGTCACCTCTGTACGTAACGTCCTGCCCTTAACCTGCAGAAGCCAGCGCAGCTGCTGAGTGAAAGGGCAAACGTGATTCGGTTTGGGGTGACCGCTCCCGGGGAGAGTGGTGGTGGAGACGACCCTGCCCAGCACCACCAGTGGCTGAGCCTACTGGTCTGCCAAGCCTGGCTGTGCCCCAGGGCCACCTCGGCTCGCACCCAGAGGGCAGTCGGGGCCCCTTGCCCAGGAGATGCAGAAGCACCGGCTGCCCACTCATCGGTCCTAGGCTGCACGTGCAGCCAACGCTTCTCCACTTCCAGAAGAGAGGCCAAAACAATTTTTCAAAGTATTTTTTGGGAATCCTTGCAAGTGATCCCTTCTCCATGGTCTGCAGGACTTGCATGCCTGGAAATGCCCAGCAGCTCCATGCTCAGCTCCTCCCTGGCTCCCAGATACAGGAAAAATCCCCCAGAACTTTACTTCAAATATTCAAGAAGGAAGTTGTCCTGGATGTTTCACATCCCACCTCCAAAATATGATCACTTTGGCCTTTCTTCTGTTTTTTCAGAGCCTTACTAATCTATTCCCAATGTCTAGGAAGGCTGATGACTCAATGGGTTTTTCACCACAGAGTCTGGACAAGCAATCTCTTGGCAAGGGCCGCTTATGACTGAGCTCTAGGTGGATTTACCTATCCTGCCTTCTTTTCAGCTGAGATAAAATTAGTCATGTGGACCAGGAGCTTCAAAAACGACTGGGTATCTTAGCGTTAAAACAAATGTTAAAACAAAGAGCTGAGCACCTGAAAATGATGGCAACCACGTTTCACTGTCCCTCTGGAAAGCCTTTCCCAAAGCCCATTTTGCAAGCCCGAATTAGGTGAGTGCACTGTTTAAGCTAAGGAGCAAAAGGCACGTTACAAACAACAAATCACAAGAAGTGGGTTCTGAGTCATCCTCAGTTAATGACAGAGGCTCTGCAATCAGAATTTAGGTCATAACTGCATTGCTATTGTACGTACAGGAATATAATCTGGCACCCACAGTGGTAGCTGTGTTGAGTCAGCAAGGCAAACAAGAGTCAAAAATAGTTAAAATCTTATTTTTGTCCCTGCGTTTAGCAACTGTTTCTGAGTATCTGTCACAGCAGAGCAAACTTACAAAGTCGCAGACTAGGATTTCTCAGAACAAAGTTGCAACTTGATTGCTGCAATGTGTTTTCAACCTCAGGTCAAAAGTTCTGGCATCCCAGACTTCTTCATATTTGAATATACTGTTTGATTTCATCATCTGATTGTAATTTGTCAGGTAAGCAGTGATCATAAAAGAAACCACTGGTCTGAGAAGACCTCATTAAGAAGGCTCATTAAGGGAGCGTGCAGTGCCTGCTCGGAGCCAGCTGGAGACCCGGAGCAGGGTGCACGGTCCTTGTGGTTCCCCACGCACCTTCAGCTGGCAGCAACCAGAAATGTTATTTAGCAACCCTACGCAAGCCTGACACAGATCACGGGGGATGGCAGAAGGAAGGATCCAGGGCCTTTTGCTCGCAGAGGGGACGATGCTGCCAGCTCCCTCAGATACAATATGAAGAGCACCGCCTGCTCGTGCCACAAGGCCCAGCCAGGAGAAGACTTTCCCCACACCCCCATACTCAGAATATCCTTTACAGCCTGGCAAAACGCAATGCCCAAACTCAGATTCCCAGATCCCCCCTAGATGGCACGCCGCGGGTGCTGCCCGCACGCTTCCCTCCGCGTTGATCCGCTGCTTTTAAAGCAAGTTGAGACCTTGTATTCTCAGCTTCGTCTGCCTGCCCTTCTCCCACCACACCGAACCCGAGGGCACGCTAGCTCGGTGGTGTACGAAGCTAAGCCTTTGATTACAGAGTTGAAAACAAAGTTAAAAATACAGAAAAATGCAAACACAAGACACAAGGCAAGTGTAGAGCCAAGACTGCTCCTGGTTACTGCCCAGACTGCTTTCTGGGGGATATCCCAGCTCTAGCCAGCCACACACCTCCTAGACACTGCCTGCAGGAGCCTCGAGCATCACCTTCCTTCTCCCACGACTTCTCCTTCACCCATTTTCTTTTTCTGTTTGCCTCACGTTGGCATTTGATGCAAGTGCACAAGGGACTTTTTGTTCCCCAGTCAAGTCTCCCTGCCCTCGCAGACCTACCAGCTTCTCTGTTGAGCTCACTCCTTCGAGCTTAAACCATCTTGTTGTTGCAGGATGTTCAACTTCGTAACTCCCAAGAAACCTGCATCGCTCCCAACACACCCGCAGTTTTCTTCACAGCTCTTACCTGCACCCACACAACAATACCAAGGGCAGCTACGCCAGCTACGAGCCTTTCTTCAAACATCCCCCCTCCCTCTGCCTGTTTGGGGGCTGCACTGTTACCCTGAGTGCTAACACATCACTACTAACAGGTAGCAGCTGGGGATATTGCTGGAGCTTTGGAGCAATTAAGCCATGCATGGGCTTTGCAAGACTCTTGGGCTCAAGGCAGCCCAGCACCAACAGAAGAGAGAAACCAGCGGGGGCCACGGCTCCCCGTGGGCTGCTGTTGTTGCCATCCATGCCAAAACTCGTCTGTTTGTATGAGAGCGAAAGGAAATCCAAGAACCAAGGTCAAGGCAAATCAGGTCTGGAAGCAACAGCTCACAAATAGCAAATTTTTCAGAAGGCATGCAACATGTTTTCAGCTCGGCTTTAAACACATCTGACCCACTGACATCAAGCAGCCCGGCAGCAAAGGCTGGGAAAAATTGGAGGAAAGACCTGGGGTTGGACGGGGTGGGGTGCGAGGGGGTGTGCCTGTGGATGTCACAGGCACTGGTGGAGCTGTTTGTTGAAAGAATTTGCAAATGACTGTTATTAAGAAATGGAGTAATTATGGAATCAGCCGATTTCAGAGAAAAGGGTTATTAATCCACCAGCCAGGTCCAGCAAAGGCCCTGCCAAAGCATTAGGGGAGATGCTGTGGGGAAGGAGAAAGGCTGCACTGGTATCCAGCAAGCCCCCTGCCCTCTGGGGCTGCGGAGCGTGGGGACTTGTCTGATCCTGCCTCCAGGACCATGCGTGCAGGGCATGCCGTGCTGGTCACACCACACCTGCCTGCCAGTGCTTGCTGCACCAAGGGTTAAACTGATTTGGCCTCTGATCTGATCCAGACCTCCCGGGGAGACTGCAGCTGGGAGATTCAGCAGCTGGGAGATTCATCTCTCCATGGGAGACCACGTCACCTGAGGGTCCCTTTACGAACTGTAGTGGAGTGCAGCTCATCTGTTGGACCTGTTAAAACTGGGGTTCAGTCTGATATGAAGCATTTGTGAAGCGTCTTCACCAGTCAGTGGAGTTCAGGGGGAGGCTGGAGGTGCCAGATTTGGGGTGAACTGACCTCTTGTGGCTCTGCTGGCTCTGAACTAAATAGCAATCCCTGAAGCCTGGACACCAGCTGCTGGGAGACACCCACCCCGATCCCTGGATGTAGGTGCCTTGATCACAAACTGAACCTGACCCCGGACATTACAGGAGAGGAAAGCACCTGCGTGCACGCTGCACTGCTTCCTGACCTTGCTGCCGCTGCCCTTTCATCTTTCGCAGACCCTAAGATATATTGTTGACAGCAAAGTTCCTGTTCACACCACAGGGCAGAGGTGCTGGCTGACTGCTGCCTTCCCCCAGGTCTTCTGGCCGTTTGACAGCTTTCATCTGGCCAGCCTCTGCAGACAGGAGCAGGGATGCTCACCTAGAGCCCCATGTGCCCCAGGCTATCCAGGTGCAGACAGGGCATCCCTCATCCCCCCCCTCTGCCAGAAGGACTTTCTACCCGAGGGTAGCACAGCGCTGTCCGCTCACAGGGACCAAACGGCACGTGGAGATAAAAGGAAAACCCAGGCCCACCATGGGGATACAGTGGCCGAGGCATCTCCAGGTCTCGGCTATAACAGACACCAGCGCGTTTTCCCCACCTGGCCAGAGCCATGGCTGCAGGGCACGGGCAGATTACCTGGTCCCGGGCCTGCCCGGTTAATCTGTGCTCAGTTTCTTTATCCTGTCTGTCTATATATAACCTCCCTCGTGGTCACCTGCAGCCACCAGCGGAGTGGGGAGCACGCACCAAGGGGGTGGGAGGGCGGGGGAGATGTGCAGGGAGCCCCTCGATGGCAGCACAGCCTGGCAGCGTTAGGGTGTGTGGATGTGGGGGGCAGCGAGCAGCCCCACATGCCCGGTCACACAGGGAGGGACTGCGGTCCCCTCTGCACCACTGGCTCCAGGCCACCAGGCCGTTCTGAGTGGGGCTGGGTGGTCCTGCATGCCACCACGGCCCAGCTGGACCAGCATCCTAAATGGACCATCTGAGACCAGGCAGCAGGTGAAAGGAGAGATGGAGAGAAGGGGAATGGGAGCTGGGCACTGTCACTTGCAGGGGTAAGAAATCAACACAAAAAGGGGTTTGCCTTTCTATGAACAAGCTGGGGGAGACAGATTCAGCTAGAAACACAAGCGAAGGCATGGCAGGGAGAAGTGGTGGGACCTGTCCCATCACGGGTCTGCCGCGCAGGATGCAGGGACACCAGCAGGGATGTGACTCTGGGCTGACACAGAGGAGGAACTGGGGTCCTGCAGCAGGCCATGAGTCTTCCTCACATCTGGAGACACACATCACGGTGTCTGATGCAGACCAGTCTGCATCCCTCCCACCTGCCCAAAGCCCTGCATGATGCTGCTCACCGGAGACATCGCGTATTGCATTGCTGCTGCACGGACGGGACACTGCAGGGTTGCTGAGCCTGCGGAGAAACAGCTGAAGAAAAGCCTCTGCTCACAGGGTGCTTTCTGTTGGAGGAGAACGAGGAGAAATCCCAGTCCTCTGAGGTGTCAGAGTAGCATTTTGGGAAATTCCCTTTTATCTTCCCATGGATGTATCCATTTAAATATTGATCCTTCGCATGTGCTGTGTACCCACTTAGGCTTGCCGCGTTTCAGCTTGCTCCTCTGATGGAGCTGAGACAGTTCCACTCAAGGGTCACATCTTGATTTGCTTAAAAAATCCAACCCCTAGTGCCAGGCCCCCTGGGTTTGTGCAGGGAGGCGAACGCCGAGCAGCTCGGCGCGGCACAGCCCAGGAGCAGGCTGTCCGCGGAGGTGCACCCCATCCTGCGAACCCATCGCTGCAGACCAGTGGGAAAGGCACCGTGCTGGGATCCAGGAGACCTTGTCACAGCCCTGCAGCAGACTGGGGTGGCAGCAGGGCCAGACCCACCAAATCCTGAGGGGTTTGCAGCAGAATTCATGCAGGGTTTGTGCCACTGATTTAAATTAATTTCTAAAATCCAGATAGCACCAGGAGGCTGGCTGTGCCCATTCCGAAACTAGAGGAGGTCTGAACTACCCTCACAACAGGGGTAATCACTCAAAAAACAGAAACCCCACCAAAACTAAAAAAAAACAACAAAAAATAGGCATTCAGATGCTCTGGAAATCAAAACGTTGCAGCTTGCTCTATAAGAATTACTTCCTGGATTACCTGTCTGGTGTGAGCAGGTATCTCCCCTCACACAATATTAAAATTCATGGGTATCAAATTCAAAAGAAAATAACTCATTAAACTGAGCAAAATACATCAAAATGCTATAACCAAAAAACTTGCAGCATTTCCAAAACATTTTCATCTTTCATTTCTTTTTCTTCCAGCTACAGAATTGTGAAAATCTTGCAAAAAAAAAAAAAAAAATCCTGTCCACTCAACTCTACATTTTTGTCTTTGGTTAAAGAAAAAGTTGGACAAGAGGCAACAACACAGGTTTATAAGTCGTTAGTGAAGACTGTGCTTGTGGCAGTGATTTAATTTAAAGCCATTTCACATGAGGGATTCACACATCCTCGCCACCCTCAGGAACACTTTACTTCTTTCTCACTCTTTTCTCCTCTGCTTGCAAAGCCAAGACCATCCAACCTGACGGGATGCAGTTGGTCTTTGTATTAAGGTAAACCTGAACAAAATCCTGTTTAGCTTATGCTCGGGGACAATCAGAGCTTCTACTGCCAGAAGTGTATTTCAGGGGATTTGTGCAGTTTAACACAGACAGGAGTTCACTCTGAGCCACCAGAAATATGTCAATTAGAGCCAGATAAACAGGGAAACAGCTGGATGTCCCAGTTCCTGCCCCAGTGCATCTGCTGGGACGCAAACCAGTGCGTGCATGGGACACGCAGACCCTGTCCTGCTGCTGTGTCCCCAGCTCCTCTGGGGAGAGGGCGGCTGGAAGGAACGTGGAGAGCTCTGGCAGGAGGGTCAGGAGAGGCAAGTCTACTCCAGGGAGGAGAAACTAGAACAGGGGATGGGAGAAAACCAGGAGGACAAGAATAACCAGGGCTGCTGCGCCAGCAGCTGAGCGTTGCAAGCGCGCAGCAAGCACTGAGCCTGGGGATTTATTAGAAATAACGAGGACACGAGTGGCAGTGGTGGCTGCTCATGGCCCCAGCCACGCTGGGCATGCTTTGGTGGTGAGTCTGCGCTCAGGGAAGCCTGGCAGAGAAGCCTGGTTCCTGCAAAGCAACGGGCACAGGCTCTGCACCGGTGTCTGAGGGCTCCCTAACCTGCACGGCAGATGCTGAGCCTCTCCAGATGATCCCTACCAGTGTCACAGCCTGGTCAAAGATGACCAGATCATCACCGAGTCTGAGAGATGACGACCCATCCTGGCCATCCCATGCCACGGTGAAACAGTTGACCTGGTCACGACTGTAGATTTTTGATGAACTCCCAAGGATCTTTCAGAGAGACACCTCAAATCACCAGAGTACCATGGAGTGGAGATGAATGTGGGCCAGTGGTGGTTCACCACAACTCAAATACTTCATAGAAACCTTAGGGAAAATGGGGAAACCAAACTCTCCAGCTGAGGTAAGCTGGGGGGCTCCTCCAGCAGTGAGCACTCCGCTCCCCAGGCTGGTGCTACAGGAGATCCCTGTGCTGGAGGCTGAAGGAGGCTGCCCCCGATCTGGACACGGAGGGTGGGCTCAGAACACGCCGCTGGCTTCTGGCTGGGCTCTAGGTCGGCTTTGGTCTGTCAGGGGAAGCAAAGTGCGTGGGCATGCCATTAACTTGCTCCCCACGGCAGGATGCAACAGTCCAGCTTTGCATCACTGCCACGGAGTGAGGCATTGCAGCAGCAGTGGGTGCAGGATGGACCGGGGGGTTACGTGGTTCCCAGGGGGTAGGCAGTGGGGGTTGGGTTCTATCACAGCCAGAGTCTGGGAGGGGATGTGACAGGACCAGCTGGTGCCTTCGCTGTCTGGCGTACGGGCAAACCAGAACAGGGCTGTCAGCACCAGTGTAAATGCAGCACAACGTGCAGGGTAGCAGGGAGGCAGGTCCTGTCGTATGAAGTGCTCTGAGAGTGGCTCTGCTCCATCAGGGAAAGGGACAGGAGAGCCAGGAAGGGAAATCTGCATCCGATGGCTGCACCAGGCCACGTCCCTGTGGCCTCCCCACAGTCATCCCCTCCCCTCTTAACGGTGCCTGGAGAAAGTGGAGGGATGGTGATTTCTTATAGCATGGCCCTTTTCCTCGCCTTTCAAGGAATCCACCACCACCAGCTGCCTCCACTGATGCAACCAGGCAGAGCTGGATGTAGGTCACTGCCTCTGCCACCTGCGCCGTGTGACATAAATGGCTTTGCTGACCCTAATGCATCGGAGCTTACGGCTCCTGATCCAGGTAGTTCCAGGACAGATGTCCTGCTCAGCTCCTTGCCAACAAAATTAAGTTAGAAATGCAGCTTGGGAGCTCAGAGAGCAAACTGACTCCGTGGTCCTGTCCTCCCTCCAGGACCAGGGTCTAGCAGGGCAGGGAAGTGCCCCTGCCCTCTCCTGAGAGCACCCGCTCTGCTTCCTCCCTTGAAGCCACACGCTGACCTGTGAGCGAGAGCTGCGTGAGGGTTGAGCAAGAGGCACTGAGGCGTCTGTCTGGGAGCCAGCAGGTAAGTCAAGAATTTCCCAGTATATACCTCACGCCTTGGAGCGGAGCGAGCCGAGCCGCAGTGTTGCAACACCTCCTAGAAGCTCAGAAGACGCATTAAAGGAGTCCACAGGATGGAAGCACTTCTTCTGGGCCTGTTGCATAATCCAGATAAGTAGATAAGCCCGTGATATTTGCACAACACCGTGTCCCTTCACTGGCCTTGTTACTGGTCTCACTTTGCAGGGCTTAATTCAGGGGATCAGATGGATTGAGGACACCTTTCAGGTCATCTGCTCCTTGGGAAGGCGGCTGTGACCCAACTGTACTGTTGTGCTGCTGGGAACGTTAAAGGGACAGGGACACCTCGCTGACAGCTGTGCTTTATGCTTTGCAAGTC
Organism: Microhierax caerulescens; assembly: GCA_035590215.1. NCBI lineage: Eukaryota > Metazoa > Chordata > Aves > Falconiformes > Falconidae > Microhierax > Microhierax caerulescens. The sequence goes on along the minus strand of JAVJGJ010000037.1, from coordinate 118,400,814 downwards.
TGCCCAAGGGCATTCTGGAAATGGCACCGTGACACCTGTGGGAAGTACTTGGGCAGCTTCTCACGGAAAGGCTATGGCAGCGCAAAACCACCAGGAAGAGGATCGTGACCTGCCAGAGATTAAACAACTTTTGCACAGACACAAAGATACAGACAGCTTGGGCACGTTCCCGAGGGACTATTTCCTCGACCCAAAGGGCATAGGATGGGGGGACTGAGTTGTGGTGCCAGGGTGACAGGGGAAAAGACAGGACACAGGTGAACACACAGATTGAGCACAGACTAGGGTCTGCTAGGAAGGAACTGTCCTGTCCTCCTTCAGCAAGTCCCCTCGCTGGGATTTACCAGGCAACCTGAGGGGAGGGCACAGGAGCACCTGTCACAGCACTCTCCAAACTACCAGCTGCATCAAGGTCTTTTACTGTCACATACCAACATACTCTTCATACCAGTCTCTCCTCATCCAGGGCGTGTGTTCTCTCTGCTTCTTCCTCATCTCTTCCTCTCCTGCCCCCTCTTCACTGGCTCTCAACCCCTTAAGTTAACCAGCCACAGCTGCATCTTATCTACATCAGCCAACCCACCACCCCTGAAGCCAGCCCACAGCTGTATATAATCAATGCTAATTAACCCAGCTTCATTCCTCTACAAGCACCTACCCAGCAAACAGGTGGCATCATCTTGTACTTTCCTTTGGGCGGTGGATGCAGGGAGGATGCAGCCAGCAGGCTCCAGGGATGTGCCCTGAGCACAAGGGCACGGAGCAGAGCAATCAGCCCAGTACTCTGGGCTCTTGCAGAGTCCTTTGTCCAGCCAACAAGCAGGGAACGATGTTGTACCGGACACTGTCCTTCCCTCCAGGAACCTTCTGCAAGTCCCACACCCCTCACCAAAAGGGACCTGGGGTGCCACAGCAGGTGGCTCGGGGCTCGGCGAGATGCTGCTCGTAGCTGCTCCAGCCCCATGCGTCGTGCACGAGCCTGAACAGGCCTGGGGGCAGCGGGGTGGGTGTGGGAGCTTTCTGCCCCAAGGTCCCCAGCATGGTTCCAGGTCATACCAGACAGATCTCCTGTCAGGGGAATGCAACCCTTTTCCCCGTTTCTCTGTTCAGAGCTGAGATACCTTGTCCTTGGCTGCAGGTACCTTCAGCATTTCTGAATTGCTGCAGAGCCTCAGGAGGGACCACGTTGTTCCGCACACTTTAAAAGCATGCAGATGCCCTGTGCCTCTGGCTAGTCAAAGCCCTCTCACGCCATGGGGGAGATCCCAGGGTTTGCTGTGCCTCAAGTCCTCTGGCTGGCCCACAGCGTTTTAGCACCGCAGTTTCTCAGTCCTTCCTGGGTCTCTTTGACTGGCTCCCAGGCCACAGCCCTCTGGCAATGTCCATCCAGAAGTCCCTCCCCGTGGTGCTCATGGCCACTGCGTGGGACTTGCAGGGCAAGCGTGCATCACAGGTGGGAACACGGGTCAGGAGACACAGGACGGGTGAGCAGAGCCAGCAGGTCTGCAGCTCACAGCCCGGCTCCCCAGCTGGGTCACCGCTGTGCTATTTACACCAGGTCGAGGGGAGGGCAGGGACGCCTGGCCCAAAGGAAGGGATTTCCATGCTGTTCTCCCTGACCATAAAGCCTCCCCTCCTGCCCCTTACTTCTACATCTTAATCTTGAAGCATCCCTTGTACTCACCGTGGTCCCCACCTTGACCTCATCCATCTGCCATGGGCACAGCCCGATCCTGGAAAGATGTTTTGTCCTCTTCACCCAGCCTGGGGCAGCACCTGCCAAAGCGTGGAGAGATGGAGAAAGAAGCCACGGCTGCCTGACCCCACTCCTCTGGACGAGGGGGGGAAGCAGAATAGAGATGCTTCATGGTGTGGGTACAGATAGCTCCCCCATCTTCCCCAAAATCTTTTTCTGGGAGAATGCCAGGCAGCCAAGCAAAGACTGGCCAGGGAAGAAGAGAAGAGGCTGGCATAAGTGATAGTAAAAAAAGAGCAGGTGGGTTTGTAGTATCAGATGCACCAGGAAAACACAGTCGATTGCTTGAGTTGTGACAAAATGGTTAAATATCTCCATCATTTTTGCCTGTTTCACTCAATGACTAAATAAACAACAGGGAGAAAAGGTTAGTCCTTTAAATTTCAGTGCTCATCAGTGAGGGTCAGGTGAAGCCCATTTTCTTCACCTGAGACCTCTAACAAGTCCTTCAGGGAAACCAAGACATGTCAGACGTGACCTTCCTGACAAAGCAAATGTGAAGAACAAGGAAGCCACATTAGGCAGGCTTTTTAAGGAAGCAAAAAAAAGGGCACAGCCCATTTATTTTTCCTCAGCAGATCCCCTCTGAGGTCATTGTACTATTGTAAACTACATCTCGGTTTGGCTGGTAACAGAGTTTAGTACTGGTGCTCTGCAGTCTTGTGTGGGTCTAAATTCAGCCAGAGGAGGAGCGGAGCCTTGGAGAAGGAGCGATTAACCCGTGGTTGGCTGTGGCCAGCTGTGGTGGGGACCTGAGCATTTCATCACAGCCTCCTGGGTTCAGCCCCGTCCATGCTCAAAACACAGAATCCCCCTGGCAAACGCTGGGGGCTGGAGCCAGACAAAAGCCCAACTCTGTGCCCAAAGGAGCCAGAGGTCTTTCAGGGCTCCCTGAAAGTTGTGAGGACCCAGCTTCCAGCCAACAGGTGCGGAGGGGTACAAAAATATGTGTCCCCGGTAACTCTTCACGTGGTTTTCTCTTTTGGTTATGTTCCTTTTCAAAGCCCCTCCAGCGCGGTGAGATATTCTGTGCTGACTCAAGCTGTGGGAGTCCCATCCCAGAGGGGGAGCCGGGAGGGACTGAGTCCCCCAAAACGCACCACAGGGCAGAGCCGCAGGTCTGGAGGTCTCACGGCTCCCACGGGCTGAGCATGGAGGTCACCTAGTAAGTGCGAGAGCCTCCAAGGTTGGCATCTGTATCCCAGGGGTTACCTGAAGGGCAGATAGCACAGGGTTTATGCACTGACCAAACCCAGGAATCTGGCTGGGGAGAGATGGCCCGTGGCCTGGACTCCTGCCGATAAGGGTGAGTGTGGGGGACCTCACAGAAACTCGGGGTGCCACACGGGCAGGCGAAGCTGACGCCCCGTGTGACCCACGCTCGGGTTTCACTGCCAGGCTGCAGGGTGGCCACGCTCAGCCTTCGCCTGCATTGCCACCGTTCCCTTCATCTGCCCTTCCGATTTCTGCAAGCGTTGGTCTCATTTGCTCCTGCTGGTGGTGTTCAGCAAGAGCGTTTGTGAGGACCAAACGTAGGACTCCTCCAGCGGGAGAGGCTGCTGTGATGGACAAGCAGCGGCAAAACTCACATCCCCATGGCGAGCTCAGCCCAAGGGGACCAGAAAGCTGCCACAGGGGCACTGTGGACATTACACTTCACAAGGGAAAGGTCTGGATCCCCAGCGGGAGACAGGCAACAGTGTCCTGCTCACTGCCCAGGGAAATCGGATACAACCGATAAACGACCGAATAGAAGGAAAAGGTGCAATACACAAGGTAAGGCAGGAAGGATGGTGCTCTGACACCCAGCAGCCAACACCAAGGCTTGTTCTCAGACCCAGGGGGGAAGCTGCATGTCTTCCTGCTGGGATCATTGCCGTATTTTTCATCAGGAGCCAACCACTGCAAGCCAAGCCAAGACTGGAAGCTTTTAGCTTCTGCACGGCCACAGGAGACATTGGGAGCTGCCTGCAGAAGCCCAGCAACGTTTTCACTCCTGCCATGCTGCAGAGTAAAGAGTTAAATTCTCTCCCTCAGCAAGAGCACAGAGGCAGCTCCCAGTCCAGCCATCTGCTCTCATTCACCGGAGCCCTGTGAGGGCACCATTCACTTCTCCATTTATTCCCTTTGACAAAACCAGAACCGCTGAGATCCGTGTAAGGGAGGAGAAGAGTGGCTGAGCCGGGCCAGTGTGCATGGGAAGCCGGGCTGGCTGGGAGCTGGCGGGGAGGGGAAGCATCTGGTCCCAGGAGGGGGTCCTTCCCTCTGAGCAGCCAGGAGGGTGCTGTCTCCTGGGGAATGTCACGGCTGCAGGAGGCTGCAGGCACCGTCCAGCCAGGCCACGGCCCGAGCACTAACAGCTGTGCACAGCGCAGCCCTGCCTGCCTGGGTCCCCGTGCAAGCAAGAGCCTTAACACAACGAGCATCCTCTGTTTGCAGGGCACCAGCCTCTCCCCAGCAAAGTTTCGCTCCCTCCAGACCAGCAGCAGCACTCGATCCAGCAATCGATCTCATCGCAGCAGTACCCGGGAAGCCCCAGGAGTCTGTCTGCACCGAACCTGGCCAGTTGTCCAGCTGAAATGTGCTGTTACAACTGGGTGTGAACAGAAATTGCAATTGCTGCAGGGAAACAATCCGAGCCTCATTCAAAATAAGGCGGGGGGGGGAGCTATTTTTTCAAAAATTATCCATTGTCCTAAAAAACTAGGCCTTTCTATAGTTAAAAAATAGCTTTTCATTTAGACATTTCTCAGAAAATTATGCTTTGAAAGTTGATGGATTTTTCTTAAGAGGATAAAGTATTTATAAATTATGCAAATGACATGTTTAGATTAATTCAAACCAAATATTTTTTTAAATGGCATCTTCCATAAAATTTTGAACAATTTGTTCTAACTCAAGCAGGAAATGGTTTCAGGTATTCATAAACTCATGGGATGGGAAGTGAGATCTAGTGAAAATCAGCTGATAATTGCTCGTTTAAATCACTTGGCAAGCACTGGTGAAAAAATAACTCATGCCAAAGAGAATCAAGAAGGGAAAAGTAAGTTAAATGCATACCGATGAATTCAGCTAGCTCTGGTCTACAGGGGCCAGAGGCTTTAGTGACTCATGGGCTTTTCTGCAAAAGGGTGTTTTCTTCCTTGTCTCCCCTTTTTGCCTCATGCAAATACAGTTTGTGCATCTTTCTTTCCCCTGCCTGGAGTGTGTGTTTCTGCAAGGGCTGGCTGTGACCGCAGCTGCAGCGCGGCTGAGCGGCTCCTGCTCCCCTCCCGCGCGTGCCAGCAGGCTGCGGGCCAGACGGACCGCCTAGGTGACCNNNNCAGGGACAGCTCATGCCCAGAAAGCCAGAGCACACAAACAGGAACCGACGGGGCAGGGGATGTTCACGCTGCTGCTTTTCCTCCAGTGAGTGCTGGTGGGGCAGAGGGAAGCGTCGATGGTCCCACTGGAGCCAGGAGACCCCTCGCTGCAGGGTCACGTTGCTGGCATGCCCTGCTGCCCCAGTCTCCTGTTGATCACATCATTTTCCTTGGATCCCCCTTGCTGACTCCCTCCCATTGCACCTTCCACTTGCCGAGGCCACCAGCAGCCTGCCGTCGCTCCCACGCACATTTCATAGGCTGGGGGTGAGTCGCTTTGTAGGAAAGCCAGGCCAGTGCAGCACTTTGGGAGCAACGCTCCCGAGGCACCCCAGAAACCCAGGTAACTCCCCTGCACCCAGCAAAGAAATGCTTCAGAAATTCCCCCGGCAAGGTTCCCCGGCAGCCTGAAATGCCGCGACCATCGCCCTGTTTTTGATACCCCTGGCAGGGTAACTCTCTAACCTGACTGCTGGGACCCCTCCGACACTGCGGTGACTGTGTTTTGCAACCCAGATTTTGCAGCAGGAGAGTTGTCCCCAGAGGCAATGTCTGTGCCAGGCAGGCGAAGCAGCTCACTAGGTGCCCTTGTCTAATTTAATTCAAAACAAAGCAGAAAGGGAGCCGCAGTGGGTGTTGGGGTCTTCAGCTACAGCCTGTCAGTCCTGCACAGAGGGTTTCGTTCCCCACCTCCGCACAGGAGCTCCACGGTGAGATTTTAAATGGTCCCAGGTACTGACCCAGGGCAAAGGAGGTGCAGGAGCCATCCAGAGGCATTAGCCAGTGGGGCACAGCTTTATGGCACGGTGCTGAGCAGTTACAGCTCTGACACTGGCCAAGGCTCACACCTCTCAAATCCTTTCACTCCAAATAAAATAAACCACAGCAAGAGCTCAAAAGGCAGCTGACAGCATCTCCAGGTAAGAAAGCCAAACCTCAGCTGGGATCGTGGCTGAGAGGGATGAAGATGTGCAGAGCCCAGAGGAGTTTGCTCCTGTGCACCTGGTTTCAGTGTTTTTCAGTTAGCTCTGGCAGCAGAGGGTATGAAACTGTAGAGACATCTGAGCACTGCAGTCCACGTAAAAACGAAACTGATAAACCATGTTTTTAAAAAGAGGGTAATAACAGTGGGTGAAAACAAGATAGCATGCAGCTCCTTTGAGGCTGAGGAGCCAATCTTGCAACACTGACACCCGAGGAGATCAGAGGTGCTGGCTGGCATCCAGCAACCCCCATTTTGCAGGGTGCAGACCTAGAGGACAAGCTCCTCAGGCCCTAACACAGTGGCCAGCACCAAGTGATCCCAGATCATTCCCAGCTGGTTGGTGTTCACAAAGTCCTCCTGTCTTGCCAGGAGAGGCAATGGGCCATGCCTCATCTACCACTGTCACCTCACATAGCCTGGTATGGCGATCTGCTACGGACTGGGGGCACCAGTGATTCCCTGGGCCACTTCTGGGTGAAGTTGTGGTGCTTTCTGTCACTGACAGACCAAGGCCATAGGTATAAAATAACTGCATTTTTCATCATCCTTGCTGGGACAGACTGTCCCAGCTGACCATAGTCTCCCAGACTGCACTGGCAATGGGATGGGTTTGATAAGGTCCCTTCCTTTCTCTTCACTGGGTCAGGAACATCTGCCATACTCAGCAAAGCATCCACGAAATGTGAACTAAGCTTCTGGCTGTGTGACAGCTGATTAGAAAAGGTACAGCTTGTATTGGTACCAAGAGAGCCCACGGCGAGGTACCCCGCAATGAGAAGCCAGGGACCAGCACTGCAGGATGTTTCCATGGGACAGAGGGGATTCCAGCAGTTACAGAAGGACGATAAAGCAACCATCCACACCACACTTTGGAAAAAGAGCCGGATTTCAAACAACTCCAAAAGACTCATCAGGTCAGGACTCATCTCCCTACTGCTGGCAGAAGGGATGGCCTGGCTCAGTGCAGCAGCAGCCCTGCTGGTGCTGCTACATCTCCTGCTGGCCTCACCCTTTCCCCTACTTCAAGCACTGCATACAGCTGAAAAGATTAAAGAAATGCATAATAAAGGGAAGATTTTGGTCACTGGGAGAGGACTGTGGGGGCACAGCCGGTACCAAATATTTTTCCATGCCTGGTGTGACACTGCAAGCTGGGGCAGATGCAGTTAGAAAAACAGAGCCCATGTTTCTGTGTTCTTAAGACTGTTATTGAGCTGTGTTTAGGACCCAGCAGGAAACTGAAACCCTTTTTATGATGTTGAGGCTACTAATGTGTAAGTAAATCACATTTTATCTAGTTAATAACATCAGAGCCTGGCCAGGGACTTCAGGCAGGTCTGGGTTAAACAACCCAAACGGCAATATCCATATAATGACTGTAACATTTGCTAATGTCAGGGCAGTAAAAGGTGCAGAGAGGTCACACGTGGATGAGGGATGCCTCGGACTAAGGAGGGCATGAAGGTGCCTTGAACTGCAGTGAGATGCAGCCAGTCACTCCAGCATCCTGAGAGCCTGGTGGTGGTGGTAAATCAAAGGGGTGAAGCAGGGGAGTTCCCTGCGAGACCCTAGGCTGCAGCCCCCCAGCAGCGAGAGCAGAGCGATGCTGCGGGTGGACTGGCATCCACGTGCAGCTCCCCACAGGCTGCAGGCTGGCCAGGCACCAGCAGAAAGGCGTCAGTGCACGTAGCTAGGTTCTGGCTTACCTATGCATGCACAGTTTTATTACAGGAAGCCATGGCCAGCTGAAACTGGCCACAAACCATTTAATCTGTATGCCCACAGGGTCTTGGTTAATGCCTCTAACCTGGGCACTCGTGGGAAAACAGCTCCACTGCAAAAATCCTCTGTAACTTGTCATGCTTCCCTGAGCTACTGGGAGACATGGCTGGGATTTGTGGCTGCGCAGGTCCAGCCCGGCACTAGGCAGACAGAGCTGACACCACAAGGCTTGGTAAAGGCCAGACTGCTGTGTGCCTCTGTGCATAGGTTTAAGGAGTTTGCAAAGCTTTAGCTGTTATCTCTGCTAATCCCTGGTGCACCCCATTTGCATCTGAGGTAGGAATCCAAACCCTGCCTGTCCACCAGAAGTCAGACCCCAGCAGCACCCACAGGGCAGGAGCTGTCACCTGCCAGTGATCTCATCAATAAAAACAAAAACGCAAACAACCACAATTAGAAATGGCCACGGAGGGAGGTCACTGGGGAATGTAAAGATTCCAGCTGCAGCACAAAGCTCAGTGCAAGAACACCTTAGAATGGGAATGTGGTTTTAATTTGTGACAAAGGTGATTCATCTCATACTCGGTCTCTCCCAGGTTTCACTTGCTGGTTCTTTCATGCTCACATAAAAGCACCAAGATGTGTGTGCCCAAGCAGCCCCATCAGGGCCACTTGTGGTGACATGGGGGACCAGGGCCAGCAGCTCTCATTCCTCACCAGGGCTCCTGGCTCCTCTGGGGTGGTGGGCATGCCTCTTGTACCCCTTCAGTGCAGACAGTGATTGTGATCTTTTGCCTCTTCACCCTGTCCTGCCTCATGAGTCATTAGAAGCACTGCTGATCTACTCACGCTGGTTGGGCTCCTTTCTGGGTGTAATGTCTCCTCTCCTTTGTTTTAGGCTGCCTTTTGTTTTACTTCTCCAGATGTCTTGAGGAGTCGCATGCCCATTGCTCTGCTCTTGATGACCTGCTGATGTAGCAGATCAGCACACGCCAGCCTGCTAACCCTTCTTCTCGCTGTTTCTCCTGCTGCTTTCACATCCAGACATCCCCATTCAGGTCAGCTTTAAGTTTCTGTTACAAATCTCTGCAGCCCGAGCTGAACTCCAAATTGCTGACACGTTACAAAAGTCCCTGAAAGCACAGCAGGCTTGGGTTTCTCGTTGCATGGCTTAGCACACCAACAACCAAAACACCCTTCTCTCTTACCAGCTCCTGGGAAAGCTTCAGCATCAGCATTAAAAGCTGAATTTAGCCATTAGTTCTCTCTGCAGAATGACGGGGGAGGCATCAAGAGCATGTATGACACAACTGTCTTTGCCATGACATTTCCTTTGAAATCACTCTTGCGCCAGTTCAGTAGACTCCTGAAAAAGCCCCACGTTTGCTTTGTTCTATTATGTTGGGGCCCTGCAGCTTTTAAACTGGATCTCCTTCAACTTTAGTTGGATTCATGGATGGACAGAGAGGATCTGGTTTGTCTAAAACCAATGAGATTTGACACAGATCGGATGACCAGGAAAGGTTCTGCAAGGCCATATACAGTCTATTGATTAACTGGGGTCTCATTCCCTGCGACATCTCTCCCACCTGATATGATATCCATGACTAGGATCATTCCAGCCTCTCCCAATCAAACTCCTAAGGATCTCTACTTACAAGGCCAAAAGCAGCAGACCCAGGTGGACCAAGGAGCATCAAGCCATTTGTCACAGTGCAGCTCTATCACTCCAGGTAACCACCCTGCCACATGGGGAAGCACTTCCAAAAATGACCAACAAAAGGTGAAGCTGTAAAGAAAGAAGAGAGAGACCAGAACAGGTTGGGGGAGCACAACATGATTTGCACGTACCACAGAGGAATCTGAAGGAAGTCCCACAGACCCTGCTGGAAAGGGGCTCCAGCAAAGCAAGGTCACCGTCAGTTATATCTGCTCCCTCAGCAGCACACAGATGCACTGCTTGGACAGTGCCAGCCCCTGTGCACTTTAGTCCTCCCCTTGGCCTGACCCCCCCGAGGAGCCCCAGAGCCCATGAGAAGCCAGGCTGTTCCAGACTGGGAGGTGAAAGGGGGACACACTGGGGACTGCACACCAGGAGCCCAGAGCAGCATGAGAAGGAATGCAGTGCCCGATGAAGCCGAGCAGTTTTATGGGCTCTCCTGTGACAAGGTGCTGGAAAGGGATGGGTAGGAATATTAGCAGAGGGAGGGTGTTCACTGGAGGAGAGGCAGGAAGGGGCTGTGAGGATGTCTCTCACAGGATGCCACAGAGGGACAGCACGTTCCTCCCTCTCCAGCTTTTTAAGGGTAGAAGAGTGACAGCCATCGGTGACACGACTCGGGATGCCCTACGCAGAAGAGCAGAGCGCAGCTGAGAGCTGCAGAGCCGCAGCCTCCATCCCTGGTGCCTGCAGGGCTGGCACACAGGTCAGGAGGCTTTGAGCTTCCTTTCTCCTCACAAATAGAGGTGCAGGACCACCAACCCAGACAAAGCCAGTTGGTGGCCGGGGCTGATGTCCCCAAACCAGCAAAGGGGATAGATATTTAAGCCAGGTGCCCCTTTGAACCTGACCTGGCGCAATGCTCCTATAGCAGAGCCAAGGCATCTCTGCTGGCCTGGCCAGCATTGTCCCCATGTGGGCCACCAACAGGGACCATGCCTGTGACCTCAGGAGCTCCCTGCCACTGACAGCTCCTTCTCCCGAAGCCACCGGTGCCTCCCACACCTACAGGCTGAGACCCAGCAGCCGGAGCTGGCCCAGCCAGGCAGCCCGGGTTGCAAACCCACACCTGAGGGGACAAGCCCGGAGCAGATGGGACAGCACTCCTGGGTGGGGGCAGAGCCCCTGGCACCCTGCGTGAGCCGCTCTCAGGGGCTATGCTTGCCAGTGAGCGTGGCCACCGTGCAGCCAAGGGACCATCCCCTGCCCCACTCCCGCCAGGAGGGTCCTCGAAGGTGTCCTCCCCACCAGGAGGGTCCCTGAAGCTGTCTTCCCCGCCAGGAGGGTCCCTGAAGCTGTCCTCCCTGCCAGGAGGGTCCCACTGTGGCCTCTGCTCCCCCAGCCACCCCTGTGAAGGCTCTCGCAGGCACCGCTCTCCTTCCCCACCAAAGGCCTTTGCTCTTCGCCTCATGCCAGATGCTCGCACAGCTCCTTGCGAGGGCAATCCCCTCGATCTTTCTCTTTTCTTTTTTCTTTTTTTCATTTTTCTTTTTCTTTTCTTTTTTTTTTTTTTTCTTTTTTCTTCTTTCTTTTAAAGATTTTCCTTTCCCACAGAGCTCGGAGAAACGGGCTCCTCACCTGCAGGCAGGAGCTGACAGCAGATGCACTCTGGCCGCTCTCCCAGCGGGGTGTGTGCAAGGTGATTTCAGCCATAAAGCCATCGGGGGTGGGGGGGTGGG